>OX451217.1:115706015-116143690 GCA_949628195.1 Phasia obesa
CACTGAAATTGATTAGTAAAGAGTGAGCTCGTGTCTAAGGCCATTTCGCTTATCAGGAAACGTTTACCCAAATTTAAGGTAAGCTAAAATTACTTTTTATGAAAAAAAAGTTTTTTTTTAACAAATTGAGAATTTAGTTAAAGAAATTAAAAACTAAGTGTAAAAGATTAGATTTATATTTTCTTATTTTATTTCTAGACTAGTCAGTTTATCTCAACTCTATTTTTAGTTGTAAGAAGTAATACAATCTTAATATATACAAAAATATTTATAAATCTTCAAACTGGCTTACCTGTCACTTAAAAAACTAAAAATATATTTGAAAATGGTGTAGTGACCAAACCACAAGCTAATTAATTAGTTTTATTAATGTTTTTTTTTTTTTTTCAAGAAAGAAAATAGTCTTTAGACATGTTATAGACAAAAAAAGGAAATACTTTTAAATAACCTTATTTGAGGTCGCACATGCTTTAAACTGGTACGTCTATATAATTTTACTACAAAAAAAAAACACAAACCAAATATATTTGAATGCTCCAGTTCTTAAATTCCTAAATCTACTCAGTGATTTTTGAGCTGATAACACTATCAGAAAGAGTGACAGTGTATTTTTGTTAATGGTTTGTGTTGAAATAGTTTTATTTTTAAATTAATAATTTTTAGATTAATAAGGTTTTTAAGAACTGAAAATTACCTAAGTCCACAAAAAAAAAAAAACGAATAGAAATCGCGAAGTCCGTTCATGTGTTTAAATCCAATATGCTTTTTTGATATTTTAGTGCATAAAGGTAGCTACATACATATACATGTATGTCTATCAGTTGTGAGGCTTGTGGTAAATTTTATTCATTACATGCCAGACTTTATCAATATAATTCAATCGAAAATATCTCAAAAATATCAACAAATAAGCTGTTATTTTTGAAAGTGATATAAGTCCATTGTTTTAATTTATAAATTGTAACAATTATTTAAAGAAATATATAATCTTTTATTTCCAAATGGACTTATACATACATTAGGTTTACTGAAATGGATTTTTATAATAAAAACATAATAAATAAAATGAGGATAAATATCATCATTAACTAAATACGCGATTAACAAAGTTCATCAATAATATACATAATTTGAAATATATGTACATGTAAAAAGTTAATATACATAAATACACAAGTTTAAAATACTTCGTTAAGATAACTATTCCGAAATATTGACTATCTGGCAGTATCAAAAGCTTCGAACAAGATTGGGAAATATTACAAACTTATCGGTCATTGAATTTGAACGAAAAGTCATCTTTTCTGACGAGACGCATTTTCATCTCGGCGGCTATATCACAAAAAATTGAAGAATCTGGGGATAGGAAAACCTCACGTCATTGAGAGAAGGTAGTGTAGCCACAGAGAGTGAGAATTTGTAGCGAAAATTAAATTTTTAACATCATTAAGCCATTTTTCGAAAACGCTGCTGAAAATGTCAGCTCTACACAGAAAAGTTTTTTTTTCACCAATTAAAGGTTTTAATCAGTTTTAAATAAAAGTTAAAGTAATTTTTAATTATTGTATATAGTTTAAAACAGAATAAAAAAATGCTAATTGAACAATTAATTTAATTAATCATTCAATTAAATTTTAATCTGAAACCAATTAAAACTTTTAATTGGTGAAAATATTTTTTTCTGTATACAGAGCAATGATTATAACACTACTTTTACATTTGGACAGAAAATGGGCAGACAGACGAGATTTGTAGGCAAGGGGTTACAGGGGTAGAGTGTGTATTGCATTACTATCTATACAAATATGTCTGCCTCTTTTCTGTCCAAATGTAAAAGCAGTGTTACGGACCCTTTATGACCTGCAGACCCGTTCAGATTGTTTTGGTTTGACAGTGGCTACAATATTGTTTTACTACCCTTTGGTAGTAGAATCGAACCTTTACTGTCGTATATTCGTATATTTTTTCACTTTTGCACTGTGTTATTAATGCGTATGGAGGGCATGAGTCTATAGGCATTCATCTTTATTCTCTATTTTCTATTTTTAAATTTAATAAATGGTCCGGTAAATATCGTAATGTTACTTGGGAACTTAGAAAAGCTGTATCGATGTTTATGTGCGTACTCGCTTACTAGTTGGGAAGTGAACGATGAATATATAAAATGGGTCCCTCTGTACTACCATTGGTGGAGTGCACCTAAAGAATCTCCATCTTTTAGTATGAACTTTTCATTAGTTACATAACTTTTTAAAAGCTCATAGAAGATTTTGGGAGTATTAATTTAACTATATTAACTATATATTAAGCCTTCATGCGACATCTTATTGATAGCTTAAGAAACTTGTTTGTTTGATATTAGGAAAGCAGAATTTATTCTTTATAAGCTTTAAAAAGATATACGCAATAATTTTGTTTGTAACAACATTAATGGTAAATTTTCTTACATTAATAAATGAAAGAAACAAACAGCAAAGAACATCGCTAAAGGTCAGGATTCACTATCCTACACAATCATACGATTCAATCACAAAAAACTCTGACAGAATTCTGTCCTACTCAAAAAATTGTTTCAAATGACGTTGTGCCACAATATCACACAATAAAAGATTTTGCAACTATTATTGCATGGACAAATACTATTTTTTGATTTTTTTTAAAAGATTATCAAATCGTACAGACCTGTCAAAAAGTATGTCACACACATACATTTCTAATCCACACTATCATAATTTTTTGCACACATGCTATTTTTGACAGATTGTACGACTGAGTATGACAGTGAATCATGGCCTTAAGCGTGCATTAGAAATACCCCATACCAAACATAAAATGAGTAAAACACACACACGCACAATTATACAAGTATAAAAAACACTCCCTCTCGGCAGCAGAAATGTACACACGTATATATGTATGTACATAACTACAGAAGACAGCAGATATATACACACGTATGTATGTATTTACATCAATACACAATTAAAAAGGAACCTGTCAGATCTTTTTAGTATAGAACATTCTAGGCGTTTTTGTTTGGTTCAGTTGTAGTGCTTTAATAGATTGTTAAACAGTTTGTGTATTTTTAACAGTTAAGTTATTTAAAGCTGAATAAATAAAGTGACTTACAGTAAAATTAATATTGGTGTGTATTTATTTTGCAATTAAAAGAACCCAACGTAAAGTAAAAACGTAACACTATGTGCCTTTTTCCTGAATCCAATTTGATGATTTGTTAAACATTCTTTTTTCTTTAGTTGGTTCAGCTTAGTTATTAAAAGCATTCCAAGTAACTTTTGACATGTTTGTTAAAAGGTTTACCGATCTGTGTGATATATATTTCTGGCTTAGGAATCACTTTTGTTGAACAAATTTTCTACTCTAGGATAGTTTTCAAGGCGTAAAATGACATTTAAATAAAAATTAATGTTTTTACTGCTACACTGGACAGCCTTTTTAACATTTTGTTACTTGCTTTATTTAGGTTTAATATCACAATATCAATATCACAAAATTTAAATCTTAGGGGGCATCGGCATCGACAGGTGGCAACTCATTATTACATCAGTCAATACATTTGGAACATCACATCTATACATGTAATAAAACTGTCACAGGACCATTTTTATACATGAAATATTTTTTGTAAATGTTGTTGGTGTTGCAGATTTGTAGTAATCAAAATGGTGTTGGCATCACATAAAAACTACCGGAATAATTTTAATAAAATTTTGTGAGGACGTACCTTAGTGTCTTGCTTCAAGGACATAGGACAACTTTTTCCGCAAAAATATCACATTTTCAAGCGAAAATGGAGAAAAAGTAGTGAAAGTACGTAATTTTACCGATTTAAAAGTACTGCAAACTTGACAGAACCTTTTATTTGTTAAAGCGGGATATTTTAAACACTATTTACAGAACTCTAAAATAATTTTAAAATTTTATAAAAATTTTTGAATTTTATGCAGCAATAGTACCTCTATATAAAGGAAAGAGTCTTAAATTTGGTATGTATATTTGCTTTTAAAGCAAAATCGTACAAAATATGATGTGTCGCGCACAGCTAATTTGGAATAAAACAATTTTTCAAATGGCCAACAAATAGATTTCCTTTTTCGGTATCATTTCTTGCCCAGCCTCAACTCTAATTTCGAAAGGGAGTATAACTAAACAATTTTTTTTTTCTTTTTTGCAAAGAGGCTTTTAAAAACTACATATTTATGAAGAAAGACAGAATTTCCTCAACATTTACTTCTCTATGTGTGAAATAAATTGTCTAGAAACTATAAATTAGTTTAATTTGGAAAATCCCCCATAGTGACGGTTTTATGTAACAAATGGTCAAAATCTTTATAACTTTGAAAAAAACCAATATAATTTTGGTGTTTTGTTAAATAAATATTGACAGATTCTGATTTATTAGAAACATGTTAGAATACATTTTGCTAAAAAATAATGAATTATGTATATTAAGAATGTAAATAATTTTTTAGTCAAGTGCACTAAACTCATTAACCCCAGAATACTAACGCTATTTAATACTACGTTAATACTAACGCCACGACAATTATACGTACTGTGGATTTTTTTTGTGGTTATTTATAAAATAATAAGAATTAACTAGTAATTCATATTAAAGTTAACAAAACCCATTTTAAAGGTTAAATAAAACTACATGTTTGCGATCAAATCATACCTGAAATAAAATAAGTAAATGCTCATATGTATATATCATCAGTCCTGGTTATAACAGTCTTTGCCTACATTTTTATTTGCTGCTCCCTACATACTGCAACGCTTTTGCAAATGTGACAATATGTGGGTGTCATACGCTTCTTTGAGTGGTGACAAAATTTGCCATCCCTTTCCTCGAGAAAGTTCTTCACAAGCCGGATCGATTAAAAAAAAATGTTTATACTTTCTTTTAATTTTTATTAAATCTGGAAGTGCTATATTCTAAGCTTCTGTTAATTATTTTTCGATGTAGTTGTTATCTGCTGCAGTAAGGCACCAATTCTTAGTAGCGAAACTGTCGTAGCTCTGAAAATCCTTCTCCTACTCTATATCACTAACTCATCTGATCTCACTAAAGTCGCTGGAAGTTGGTAATGCCACAACATCTTCACAGTTGAGACCACACTTGGAATTAGTCAGTTTTTTATTTGCCTTTATCAGTTACTACATAAAATACTTCCAAAAATGTATACTCTTTTTACTAACGCCACGTATAATTGACGTACGCAAATTATACGCTTATCACTAACACCACGTAAATTTTACGTATAGCCTTTCAATGTTTACGTTCTTAGACCTGTTAATTTACTAAATATGCGTTGTATAGGTTTTTGTATTTCTTAAAAAACTATTGAAAAAAGCACTTGTGGAATTTGGTACCGTTAGACCATTGGATGCTTGAGTAGCAACAATAATAAAAAAAAAACTACACGTAAAATTTACGTAGGTTAGTATTCTATGGTTAAATATAAAATAAAAATTATAGTTTTTAGCACAAATGTCATTGAAACTTAAATAATGCATCTGTACAATAAGTACCGGCAGCCAACGTTGTCAACAATTTTAACAATTATCATAGCAAAGCCGCAGATAAACTCTCATTGTTTTTAAAATATTGTTCAACAATAAAAACGCGTTGTTTTATCGAATAGTTCTCTATTTTTGCTAACCCACCGCTACCAAATTATTCCTTTAAGGCCTCCTAACCCTTTACCGCTCAAACTTACTTCGAATCATAATTCAAGTTCGCATTTCGCTTGTTTTTGGGACAATTCATATTTTGTTTTATTAAAATATTCTCCATTTTTTAATAGTAACGCAGTTAGAATTCAATAATACTACGATACAACAATACAAAGGAGTTGTAAATTAAACAATTCCTTCTATACTCATTGTTGCTAGTAAATATAGAGAAAAGCTTATTCATAAAATTACCTACATACATACATATCCATATATATGTACATATACGTATGTAAGTATGTATGCACATACTAGAATTTTAAAACGCCTCAGTTAAACCGGAAACGAAACATTTCAACGGCGGTAAAGTTATGGAGAATTTATGTTCTCTTATTAATGCCCGTATTAGAAAGTTATTATTTCAGTATTAAGTATTTCTTTTGTTATTAAGATTAAAATTAATTAAATAAATTCTGACAATAAATTATCTTTAAATCCATAATTTGCACATATGTATGTATGTATTTCCAGTTGGATGTTTGCAAAAAATAAAAAACAAATTAAAATCAAATGATAGAATCAGGGTTTGAATTGCTTGCTTAAAAATAGCAACAGCAGTAAAATCTTTGCTTTGCTAACATCTTTTTCAGCAAATAAAAAAAACTGAATTCCTCAGCATTTATATAACATTTTGTTATAAGCGAAGCAAAACGCAAAAAAAAAGAGCAACTCATTTGCTTATGCTTACTATGTGTCTATAAATTTTTTGTTTTTCGATTTACACGTGGCGCCATAATTTTAATCTCTCACAGTCAAAAAATTTTCTAAAACTTAAGACTGAAGCAGCGAGTAACAGCCACTACTTCACAGTAAAGAGTTAAGCATAAGCAAAAATAAAAATAAAAATGAAGAACAACTTACTGCTTAAGCAACAGCAAATGTTTTTAAAGTAATTGCTTTGCTAATTGCTTTGTTGCAGAAAGAGACACATAGTAAGCTTAAGCAAATGAGTTGATCTTCTTTTATTTGCTTTTGCTGCACACTTTTTCTAAGCAACAGTTAAGCAATTCCATATGCATTGAAAATAGTCAAGCATTTTTAATCACTGGATGGAAGAGATAATGCGTAATAGAATTTCTAGGCATTTTAGGAACTTTTCTAAAAAGAAATTTACTAGAGAAAATCACAATAACAAAAAATAAACAAATTTCAAACGTTTTGTTTTTATGTAGGGTTTGCAAGTAGATTATAATGTTAGTCGAGAATTATCGCTAAATTTAACCGTAATTACGTAATGAAATGTAAAATTATATAATGTACATCACACTACTTAAATAAAAACATCAAAAAAAGAGTACAAAAAACTTTGGTCATGAGCAATAATTCACTTCCTTCTAAAATTTTACGAAAAAAGTATGTGGGAACGAGACCTGCAGACAGAACTTATTTGAAAACTAAAGTATGTACAGTAAAAAATTTGATATTACTAGATAGTAAGACTACGTACGTAAAATCTAAGAGAAAATAAAATAAAAATCAATCCATATGAAAAAATAGAGATTAAAAATCGTATGGTTTTTTTTCTTACGTTTACACCATTGGTGTTGAAAATTGGTAAAATTGAAACAGCTGTTGTTAAAACAATAAAAAACAAGGTATATTTATCTTACTAGGTAGTGTCGTCCGCCCAGCTGATTAAGTAGTTCGACATGTCAAAAGTTGTATGTGTTCAGAAATTTTATGGTGTAGAAGTGAGAAAGCAATAAAACACATACACGCCTTCTCAATTTTCTTATATGTTTTTTGACATTTCGAACTACAAAGCAACAAGAAAATGCCATTTTGTTTTTGTATTGTTGCTTTGTTGTAGGAATGCCACTACCTAGTAAAATAAATATACCTTGATAAAAAAAGTGAAAACAAATAAATAGTGCGCGTACTTGTGAAAAATATGCCAAATTTAAAAAAGTAACAAGGAAAATATCTTGGCGTTGTACTAGCCATTGCCATTATAAAAAAACTGGAAAACAACAACTAAAACAAAATTAAAAAATTTTCACATTCTTTTACCAAAAGTTTTTTTTTTGTTTACAAACTTATTTGTGATGCCAACTGGATCTATTTTGCACTATATTTAGCGGTTTTCTGTTATTTTGACGAGTTTTGCCTTTGAAAAGTTAGCATTAATAAGAAAACGCAACCCTGATCTAATGAAGTAGAATAGTTTTTGAAAAATTTCAAAACATAAAGAGAGCCGTAAGACTGTCAAATTTCTATCCGTATTTTCTCTCAATGTCGGATAGTTTCATTACACATTATGTTTGGACGATACTACTTGTACTCTTCTACACAAAAATTTGACATGTCGTATTACTTGTAGTATAATGTAAACCGCCCTTAAGCGACAGCGGACATTCGAACTACGTCATATACCACATATAAAGGCCTTCTTTACACAAAGTTTGCTTCATACCATTTAAATATCGACTCCAATTAATAAAATAAAGAATTGGAAAGAAAATATTTTTCAAATGAATTAATAATTATTCAGGCCTAAGTTCTTTATTATAAAGAGATAAAGAAAAATTAGATACTAGATACATAGATACGAAGAATGCTGAAGACGAATGTAGCGATCAGATTGGCATTCAATGCAGTTGAATTTACCATTATTTTTTTCAATTTAGCCGCAATTTTTCATTTAGCATTTTTTTTTAGCCTTTTTCAATTAATTATTTAGCATTTTTTGTCATTATTTAATTATAGAAAAGTCATACAATTATTTTGGTTTAATTAAAAATCTACAACAATTTTTGTTTGTCGATTATAAGGTATTGTTCCAAATGATGACATGTATTTGACTTTCCAATTTTTCTAATAATGGCGTGCTAAAATCGAAAGAGTTTACACCTTACAAGTTTATTAATAGTAATTTTATACCACAGTTACTTTTTAGCCCATTAAACGCAAAATAAATGAATTCTCAAAAGTACTTTTTTAAGTTTTATTCGATAAACCGTATTAAATAAAATCAGCGTTAAATTTCCTATAATATGATGATGAGTATGTGAAATTAAAGGCCTTTAGAAATGTATAAGAGCCACTCAAAGTAAAGTTTTAAAGTAAACTTAGAATTGAACAGTTAAAAAAACTACAAACACTTTATTGTGGGTTGAAAGTTTGTATGAACAAAATATTTGCCCTTTTATAACAAGAAAAGTTTTATAGCTAAATCCTGAAATTCTTTTAGATTAAGGGGCTTCTTCAGATTAGATTAAGACTTGTTCAGGCTTTTAGGTCCATTTTTTACCACTATATAATACAAAACAATTTTATGAAAAATAAATGCTTTATAAGGGATAAATTCATTAAAAATATAAATTTTATCATGATTTTTTAGCATTTTGGTATATTTTTAGCGTTATTTTACACCCGATTAAGCTGCAAAGTATTTTTAGACCTGGTCACACTGGTAGCGATCCATAAAATTCATTACATTCTGCAATTATCTAATTTTTCTTTATCTCTTAAGGCTTAAAAAAATAGTTTAAATAAGAATTAAATTTAGAAAATTATTTTCTTTTAATTTTTAATATTGAACATTTTAAAGTCGCATGTGCTATTGCTATACCTGCTGGGAATTAAAATTGTATATTTTTTGTAATTAAGATACTGAACTAACAGAATTTTAATTATTACCATGTTTTGGAAACCCTATCTATGTTCATAAGTACATATGTGCATTAGGATGCACAAGTGTATAATTTGTATTTTAGTAAGTAGATTGAAATTAATAATATTTAAATAATTTAATTGCAAAGGTTATCAATGACTTGTCAATTAAATTTATTTTAATTAATTAGATCCTGGATAGATAGAGGAAAGTTCCAACAACTTAAACCAATTAATTGAATCAAAACAGTTTTTTTTAGCGCCTACCTCATGCCTTGGCATACTAGCACAACTTTGTTTCTGAAAAAATACATACATACATGTAATTTCATGTACACAACCCAGCGGTAAATAGGAGGAGTATAAAGGCCTTCTGGAAGGCCTCTAATCCTTACTTACTAGCCACAAGGGACGTTCTAGTCGCACATACGGTCATTCTAGTTACACAGGTTGTCATTGTTGTGAAGGGCTTCCACTCTTGCTTCTGCCGGCAAGTGTTCCAGAAGGTTTAAGAAAATTATCTGCTATAAGGCCTTCAATTTAATCCCCTTTCGTAGCAAAAACATGTTTTTTGACAAAATTGATTATTGTTTTGCTAAATTTTAATGAGCATTTGAATTTTATTCATTTTTACTATTTTTTCCTTAATTTTTTTGTTGGAATCGAACTCGCAACCTAAAGACTGATAGATTAGCGCACTAGCAATCAGTCTATCGAGGAATTTAAATGCCAAGCAGGACTCAATTAAATAAAGTGCAATTAAATGAACTTTGTTTTTATAAATATAAAATTATGTTTTTGCCATACAAAAGCAGAGATAACGAATAAAAATAGAACCTTATGCTTCTCTTCTATGATAAGGGAGGCAGGAATGTGTATTAGATCTTTTAGAAGGGAGAGCCAAGACTTTCTTCTTTGGAAGGAACGGAAAAATGAGGGTCATAGAGAGAGAGAAGGTCTTAGCATGCCTTAAAAAAGGCCTGAAGTGATAAAGCCTTTTAAGTTTTACCGCTGGACTGATACACAACACATATTGTTAGAAATATTGTTACCATTCAAACAATTTTTTTTTTACAAATGCAAAATTTTAAACCAACCCTACAAGAACAGAGACCATCAATTGAGCAATCATTTGAGTGTCACTGATGATAAATTTGTGTACGTGTGATTTTGCATCTCTCTCGAACTTATTAACTCTTTGGACTAATTAGCATATCTCTGTACTGCTCACTCTACTGGTTTTTACTAATCAAAACACTACTCAAACTAGATAAATAAACCCCTCAGAGCTGACTAAGCAAAATTGTGCAGAAACAGATTTAATATTTTTATATTTATTAAAATTCAAATTTTATTCGCTCAATAATGACTGCGTTCTACTGCCATTCGTAGGCTTTTTTGAAATTCAATCGCTCCCTGCTACTGTAAAGCATCTGAAATATAAAGAAATATATAAGTTATAAAATATTTTAAGATAGATCAAAGTATGTAAATACCTCGAGGATGATTATCAACTCACATAAGCTTCCCGAAAGCATATTTTTCTCATCTACCTTCCTCATTGTACTTCTCCACCAGGTCTTCCGAACAGATTGCGCGGATGTCAGCGGCATTCCCCGACGTTGATGTTAGCTTAAGCAAATATATTTAGTCTGTGAAGAATAAAATAATAAAGTAAAAATTTGAATTAGTTACTATTGCTGCTGTGAAATTTGCTGTCCTTAATTTCCGCTCTACATCTTCCGCAGCAACAAGGGTCTTCAAGGAAAGAATGCTGGCGACTCCATGTTAACACATTCTATATTTTTAATAACTTTTTTATGCACCAAACTACTTTTTACATTTATTTTCTTTTCATATTTCATATTTATTTTAATATTTTAAAAACACGCGGATGTATTTTAGAATTTACGACTCAATTTACAGTGGCAGAGTAGTATTTTACAAAAAATTCAACTCTGCTACTCACATTCATTTTTTTATTTTTGTGTATGTATGAGTTTTCATTGTTCATGTTTAGTTTCAATCATCCATTTCTTGTAGGGAAATGAAGTACTGCCAAAATCAATATAACGATCTTAAGAAATATTATTTATTCTGTGGTGACTCTACAACATTATTACAAGTGTACAACACTGTAACTATCAATTACCAGTTACATTTTTTCTAGTATTCGTTCTTTTTGCTTTTTGATAAAAAAGGAAGTAAAATACACGTTTTCAACAACTTGTACGATCGACAAGTCATTCTAGAAATTTCCTTTCTTTACATTTTATTTGCCATTGATTACCATTAATAAATATTTAATTTAGTTTTAATAAAATTAAATAAGTTTGGTTTTATTGATCACACCCCCCCAAATTGGTGACCCCGACGTGATCAGTGGCAAATCAACATGCAAACTGACGCCGAAGAAAACTCAGGAGAAACACTCGTGGCAGTTGGTTCCAATATTGAACCTCCAACCATCAATCGCGTAGGAGTCAAGGTTCCACCTTTTTGGCCTGACCATGCCGAGGTCTGGTTGGCACAGGTAGAAGCGCAATTTGCTGTTGCCGGCATTATGAGTGACTTAGCGAAATTCAACACGGTCGTCGCTGCAATCGAGTCAAACGTCCTCGTGCAAGTTTCGGATGCCATTTTGAATCCTCCTGATAGCAATAAGTACGCCAACTTGAAGAAGTGTATCATTGAACGCTATTGCGAGAGTGAACAAAAGAAGACTCAGAAGTTGCTGTCCGAAATCGACTTGGGTGATAAACGCCCAACGCAACTTTTAAATGAGTTAAGCACGTTGTCGAAAGACAAAGTAACACCAGAGTTTTTAAAATCATTGTGGATGCAACGCTTGCCCGCGCAAGTACGTGCTATACTGCAGGCTTCCGATGCAAATTTGACTGAACTGGCGAAACTAGCTGATAAAATTATGGAAGTAGGAGAATTTCAAAATTTGGCAGCCGTAAGCACCACGCCACGAGATTCTAGATGTGACCTGGAGAGCAGATTAGAACGTATCGAACAACGGATCAATTATATTTGCGACGGTAGAGGCAGACGTTCGAGAAGATCACGTTCCGCTTCTTCAAATAGGAGAAAATCTGTCGACTCCTCAGCGAAAAAAGTTTCCGAACAGTGTTGGTACCATCGTACATTTGGCGAGAAGGCCACCAAGTGCCGTGAGCCTTGCTCGTTTTCAAGACCTCAAAAAAACTAGCTTCGTCTTCCGATTGTACGGGCGGATCGCAAGCTAAGCATCAAATAGCCCGTCTTATGATTAGTGATAATTTGTCAAAAATAAATTTTTTAATAGACACAGGTGCTGACGTCTCCGTGTTACCGTCCAGAGGTGCTAAAGGTGTTTGTGTGGGAAGAAAGAAATTGTTGTTTGCAGCCAATGGTTCCCCCATCGAAACCTGCGGTGAGAAAACTCTTAATATTTCATTGGGCCTCCGCCGAAATTTTGTGTGGACCTTTTTGATAGCGAACGTAAACTGCGCTATTCTAGGTTCTGATTTTTTAAAACATCATGGTCTTTTGGTCGACGTTAAGAGCGGAAAGCTAATCGACCGCAAAACGCTGCTCGAAGCAAAGATTCACCCCACACGTACATCATACGTTCACGTTTTGTCATACGATACACACAGTAGCTACGCCCACCTGTTACAGCAATATAAAGACCTAGGAACGATGAGAGCTAACAAACGTCCCGTTGAATCTGTGGTCACACATCATATCACAACAAAAGGGCTACGTACGTCAGACCCCGTCGTCTTGCTGGTGATAAACTTCATGCTGCTAAAAAAGAGTTCGAGTATCTGATTGAAATGGGAATCTGCCAACCTTCCAAGAGCAATTGGGCTAGCCCCCTACACCTCGTAAAGAAGCCTGATGGTAGTTGGCGTCCATGCGGTGATTACCGCGCTCTGAACAATATTACCGTTCCCGACAGGTACCCGATACCTTTTTTGAGAGACGTTACGAGTATTCTGTACGGAAAAAAGATTTTTTCATCCATTGACCTGCAGCGTGCGTACCACCAGATACCGGTCGAGCCATGTGATATCCCAAAAACAGCCATAATAACACCGTTCGGGTTATTCGAATTTTGTTATATGACATTTGGACTCCGAAACGCAGCCCAAACGTTCCAGCGTCATTTGAACGAAGTTTTAAAAGGGATCGATTTTGCCTTCGCATACATCGATGACATACTCATCGCCTCCGCAACACCAGAGCAGCACGAAGAACACCTCAAAATTGTTTTTGATCAGTTGCGCAAGTACCACCTGACCGTCAATTTTGACAAGTGTCAATTTGGTAAGTCAGAACTTGTTTTTTTAGGTCATAAAATTAATGCAAGTGGTCTTACACCACCCGAGAGCAAAGTCGACGCCATCCGCAATTTCGAAAGGCCAACTGTAGCAAAAAACCTAAAAAAGTTTTTGGGGATGCTCAATTTTTACCGCCCTTTTTTGCCACATGCGATGAAGAATCAAAGTTTGTTGTTAGAATTGATTCCTGGAAACAAGAAAAATGACAACAGCATTTTGAAGTGGACACCCGAGTCAATTACTGCTTTTGACGAGTGTAAAAACGACATTGCCAACGCCGCCTTGCTTAATTATATGGCACCCAACGCCTTGTTAACGTTAACAACCGATGCCTCAGATGACGCTGTTGGAGCCGTCTTACAACAGGTTATAGAAGGTCAAATACAGCCACTCGGATTTTATTCTAAAAAACTGACACCATCCCAACAAAATTATAGCGCGTATGATCGAGAGCTCACAGCCATTTATCAGGCCATCCTGCATTTCAAGTACGCCTAAGAGGGAAGAGAGTTCATCGTATTCACGGACCACAAACCGATTACTTTCGCCTTTAGGCAAAAAAGTGATAAAGCATCACCCCGACGAGCGCGTCAATTAGATTTCATTAGTCAGTACACCACAGACATTCGACATCTACCTGGAGCGGACAACAATGTAGCCGACTTACTTTCACGCATCAACGCCGTCGAAAATCAACAGGTCGACTTTGACCAAATGGCTGAACAGCAAAACAACGACGCCGAACTTCAAGCATTGTTAAACAATAACAATGCGGACGTCTCGTTAAAGTTATCAAAATTTTTAATTCCTAGTTCTTCGAAAGAATTGTATTGCAACATAACTAAAGAAAAAATAAGACCCTACGTGCCAAAGAAGTGTCGTGAAGCGGTGATGCAAAAACTTCATTCCCTGTCGCATCCAGGTATAAAAGCTACGAAACAACTAATTGCTAATCATTACGTGTGGCCGTCAATGTACAGAGATGTCGCTTCTTACGTCCGTGCATGCATTCCGTGTCAAAGAGCAAAAATCCAGCGCCACACCAAGTCACCCGTAGGAGAGTACACCGCCACCGATGCCCGTTTCGAACACGTAAACATAGACATCGTAGGCCCATTACCGTCTTCAAATGGTTTTCGATACTGCCTAACTTGTATCGATCGTTTCAGCAGATGGCCAACAGCGATACCCCTAACCGATATTACAGCTCAAAGTGTTGCAGACGCACTCATAAGCGGCTGGATAGCAATATATGGTGTACCATTACGCATAACCACAGATTTGGGGAGACAATTTGAGTCGTCCGTTTTTAGAGAGCTTACCAAACTATTGGGCGTTCAACATCTCAAAACTACCGCGTATCATCCACAGGCGAACGGCATAATTGAACGCTGGCACCGCACACTAAAATCTGCAATCAAATGTACCGAGACAAATGACTGGAGTTCAGCACTTCCACTTATTCTGCTAGGAATGCGATCTACAATTAAAAGTGACATTGGTTTGAGTCCAGCCGATATGGTTTTCGGTTCTTCGTTGCGACTTCCTGGAGCATTTCTCGTACCAACAAAAGCAAACGCCAATGAGACCGAATTCGTACAGACGCTCCGGAAAGCTATTTCTCGACTTCCAACCACCAAGCCAGTCCGTCACGGAGCTCAACAAAGTTTTATACAGCCAGCATTGAATGAGTGTAAGTATGTTTTCGTAAGAGTGGATCACGTGCGAACACCATTGGAGCCCAGTTACGAGGGACCTTATGAGGTAGTGGCCAAGAGAGACAAATATTTCATCGTGAAAACCAACCAACGAGATGTTAAAATTTCAATCGATAGATTGAAGGCAGCTTACATATTTAGTCCAGGATCTGCACCAGCTGAAGCACCTAGTGTGAGAAACGAAAACAGTCCCGCAGTTATAGAAAATGAGAATCCAGACGCTGCACAAACCGAAACACCCCATCAGGTAAACGAAAGAATTTCCACAGCTGCTGAAAACGAGTTGCCCGCTACATCCAAAAACACCACAGGAGAGGAGCCTCGACAAACATCATCAGGACGCCGTGTCATTATTCCTTTTAGGTATCGTTAAAGCCTTAACTAGGAGGAGGGTATTGTGGTGACTCTACAACATTATTACAAGTGTACAACACTGTAACTATCAATTACCAGTTACATTTTTTCTAGTATTCGTTCTTTTTGCTTTTTGATAAAAAAGGAAGTAAAATACACGTTTTCAACAACTTGTACGATCGACAAGTCATTCTAGAAATTTCCTTTCTTTACATTTTATTTGCCATTGATTACCATTAATAAATATTTAATTTAGTTTTAATAAAATTAAATAAGTTTGGTTTTATTGATCACACCCCCCCAAAATTCTAATATTTTAGTACCCATGTGGATATTTTTTTATTTTATATTTATTTATTATAAATTTGAAATCAGTACTAAAATGTCCATTGAGATCAAAAATATTCATACTCATTAAAATCTTTGACTCCAACTTTTAGTTTCATTTATTGTTGCAAAGTACAAAAAAACTATAACTTAGAAGTTTGTTCAGTTGAGGACGTAAAAAATTATTAATATACGGTTGGGGCGATATGATATTAAAGCAAAAAAAAAAAGTTGCTAATAATGCAAAAACCAATATAAGGCATAAGTTTATATTCAAAAAGGATGTAACGATACTTTTGGAGTAACACAAAAATAATCTTAATAAGGTAAAAGTGATTTCAATATCTTCTGGGCAAGTGACAGGATACCCAAGATATGTCGTATAATTTAATAGGACAACAGGAAAAGATCCTTATTAAAATAAAATAATATTTGGAAGCTAGTGCAATTCCGTTGCTACTGATATACAATCCGAATTCCGTTTCGTTTACGATAAGGACGCTTAATATACATAACTCCAAAATTGTTAGTTTAATTTGTATTTTTAAACACAAACCTGCTGCGAAGCTTCTAGCTTGTGTGCAGAAAACATCTTGAGTGTTTCCGTAACTTCTACACTGGGGTACTACCAATCAGTCTATGAAGACACCTGATTTACTGTACAACGTAAAACAAGTGCTTCAGTATCCTTCCCAGAGCCCATATCTTAATTTTATTGAATACTAAAATATTGTGCCCACACACGTTGTGTGCGTCCCGACAATATTTTGTTCGATTTTGCTTTGAAAGTAATCCACACCAAATTTTAAGACAATTACGTATTTACTTTATATAAAGGATGGGTACCTGGATAAAATTCTAAAATTTATATCAAATTCTAAAAATCAAATGCAAATTTTATTTAATTGGCTATTTGGCAGTAAGTAATTTATATTTTGTGATTAGTTTAAAACAGCGCCATCTATTGCATAACCGTCTTTTAAATATCCCCATTTCAATTCATTTTGCCATTATTTAAAAACAGCGCCATCTGTTGCGCAACCGTGTTTAAAATATCTCTCTGAAACAAATTGATTTGTTCTAATTAATCTATTATAGATTTGGCGGGGTTGGGACAATGAAAGGGGTTTGCCAATATTAAAGGGATTATAACTTATAATTGCTTAATTATAAGCAGGTATAAGTTTTGAGATGAGGGAAAAGGAAAACAAGAAGAATTAAGAATTTTCTTCTAATTATAAAATGGTTTGATTACACATAACTCACCTTAATTAATGTATGTGTGTTCGAAGAAAAAGATTTGATTAATTTAAACTTTAATTCAATCCAGGTTGCATTTATTTTTTTCTAGATTCTTAATTGGTAGTTGTACAGGTTTCCTCTACGAAAATTACAGGTAAGTAAATTCTATGTAACATAACAATTTTCCTTTCAGGTATGGTAAATACTTACCATACCTTAACTAAGCAGTTCACTAGTAGGTAAGTATTTAAAAATTTGTGATGATTTATTTTCAGCGGTTGGCGGTTTGATAATTTTCTTTTATATATTTTTCTCGTTAATAGCGAACAAAAACTACTTTGCAGCTTTGCTGTCGCTTTCGTTAAATCTTTGTTATTAGTAGGGGGTTAACTTTAATAATATAAGTATGTGGATTTTAAGTTATTGTCTAAACCAAGTATAGACACCCTCTTTCAAAAATAAAAGATGGCTAAAAGTATGCAGTACCTTTGAATCGGTAAAAAAGAATCGGCATACTTTCACTGCTTTTTCTCCACTTTCTTTTGGATATAAGAAATTTTCCTTTAGAGACCGATAACTTTAAATTAGCAGAACTGCTTTATGTGACAGCTGATTTGATAGTTCTTGGCTGTTTTGGTTGGGCGTCTGTCTGTGTTCGTATCACGTAAAAACCACTGGATATATTTTAATAAAATTTTGTGAGGAGGTACCTTAGTATCCTGGTTCAAATATAGAATACTTTTCTTCCGAAAAAATATATTATTTCCCAGAGAAAGTGTAGAAAAAGCAGCGATAGTACGCAATTTTACCGATATATATATGAGGCGCTCAGCGCTAAAACGGCCTAACCCTCATTTTCAAAAAAAATCAAATTGACTATGCTGATCTAACCGGAACCTTTTGAAATAAATACTTAAAAACTCCCTATTGCATAGTATAACTCTAGGTTATACTACCTGTTGAAAACTGTTTTTCCTCTATGCAAAGTTCAAAAAAAATGTGGATGACATAATGGCTTAAGCCACCATCAAATGTAAGAACTTAATAATGTATAGCGGTCAATGTGGTGGCCAAAACCGAAACATGCTTGGTCAATAATTCGACCTTCCCAGTGGAACAGATAGACCACAAATATTTAGTATCTGGCCACTCATTGCTACCATGCGATTTTGCTCTCATTGAAAAGGAAAAAAAAATATTATAAGGACATTTTTACGCCTGATGATTGGGATCGTGTAATCATTACGGCTAAAAAGGCAACCATTTCCCTTGGTAAAGATGACGGCAATTGATATTAAAAGCATATCCTTAATCGAGAAACTAGTGACAAACAGAAAAATCTCCGCAGACAAGACTTCAAAAGTTGAATGGCTTAAGATTCTGTGGCTTCGATTTCAAAATGTGAAGTCATTTATAATTGAATTTTTATAGGAACTCCAGCAAGTTTGTAAATTTTGAATTGGAAGCCCTTTTTATCCTGGAGAACGATTCATAGAAGCTGCAAAGTTTAAGGATTTACAGGAACTCAAAGAATTCATTCCTCCTATAAAGCATGCGTTTTATAATAATTTAAAAACAAATTCGAGAGCCGAAGAAAAAGATATTCAGGAAGAAGTCGAATAATTATTATTATTAATTTGTATTATTTATCGCTAAAAATTATTTTTATTATTTATCTGAAGAAATTTTTTATGTTTTAATAAATCGAGCCAAAATGGCCTAACTCTCAGTTCCTATCAATATATTTTTGTTTAAATGGATTGCAAAATGGCCTAAGCAACTTTTTTTTTTTGTATTAACTGTTTAACTGTTTATCTGAGTTAATTAAGACCTAATGATTAACCTAAAACAAATATTAGAACTAATATTTATTTACGATTAATAAAAAAATAATAAAAATATTTTAAAAACTTATTTTCTCTTAACTTCGTTTTTCTCAGCACCATTTTTTTGAGATTACGCCGTTTTGGCGCTGAGCGCCTCCAAGTAAGAGTCTTAAAATTTGTTGTGTACTACTTTCAAAGCAAAATCAAACAAAATATTGTCAGGACGCACACAACGTGTGTGAGCAAAGCTAGTATTCTATTAAATTAAAGGTAAAAATCCAAACAATAAAAACTATAAGTTAAGTGCTTTGAAGATGTTAGCGAACCAAAAAAAAGTGCAAAAATTATTAATCGACAAAAACCGCAAGCACTTATATACATAAAAATAAAGTATTAAAATGATCAATATTTGGACTATGGTTATTTGAAATGAAATAAATTTTACCAAAGACAAAACTATACTTGTGTGAAAGACATTAACGTGTATATTAGTAAAACCTTAACTGTGTCAATTTTAATTCCCATCAACTAGAGCACTTTAAAGACAGTGCACAGTGGGGCAGAATCAAAATATTTTGGAAATAACTCAACCATTTTTAAAGGGCTTGACCGATTGATCCAGTATGTTAGCTTAAGTTTTGACGGTGGGCACCATCCACTTGTCCGGGGTGGCGCTATGTGGTTTCAAAGTTGGGTACCTCGCCCCGGCAATTTCTTTTAGAGCTTGGCATTTCTTCAGTTTTTGTTTGATTTTTTCGGACTTACATGGACTTAAAGGTCTAGTTAAATGTTGAATCAATCGGCCTAGCCCTTTACAAATGGTTGAGTTATTTCTAAAATATTTTGATTCTGCCCCACCCACTGTATAGTGTTGTCGAGATTCAAATTTGTATTTGATTGACATACGTTAAATAATTTGGCACAATAAATATTTTTTATGTTTTACCTTCAGCATAAATATGTATAAATATACTTAAAGTGGTGTCCAAAAATGTATGCAAGATTTCAATTAAATAGAAAAGACAGTTTTTTAAGCGTATAACTTTTATTGAAGTCAAAGTAAACTATTGGGTATATAGTACATAAATTTAAGTTTTATATGCATTGTCTTTTATTTAAAGTATTGTTTATCGGAAGTTACTATTTTTATGATTTTTCTGGCAATTTATCTATTTCAATCCAAAAACACTTTTCATTTTATGAGCCCTGAAAGAAATCAAGCTAATTTTTGATACATTCTTTTGAAATGAACTGTGTTTCAGATAGAGCATTATGCACCTAATAAAACAAAGCGAAGTCATAAAACTTTTCATTCATTACTTTCCAAATATAAATTTATATTGATTTAATCTAAATGATTATGCACGCACTATTTTAAGTCTTGATGTGAAACATCGAATTCGGCACACTTAAATTGTACAAACCACTTAAGACAAGTTGGCTCAGCTTAAGCATGATTGCTTTAGGCTTCAGCTTTCTTCAAAAATTAGACTGAAGTAAAACTTCCCTCGCATCCAGCTTAAGACACCTGCTGACTTCCTGCCGAGGGGCTCTTTATGCACCATTTCAGTCTGTTTATATATAGTAGCATCTACCCAACTCTTCAGGTTCAAAGAGCCCACCTATTCATTGCAAAACTTTTGCTCGCACTATCCCATTCTTCAAGGAAAATCTAGGTTCTTGCCACAAGATCTCCTTTTTACAAATTCTTCTGCTTCGTCAATAGCAGCTATGCATATGAGACCTTTAATCTACGTTAATGTTACCTCATTCACAAAGCTCATGGTTGTATTTTTTTAAAACGGATTCATATAGGTTTTATAGCGAATTGGTTTTTAAAAACCGGGGGTAGTAGACGACAAATTATTTGAACTAGTTTTTTGAAAGTGGTATAAGTCCATTTTTGCATATATTTAAAAAATAATAAATAAAAAAAAATTCTTAACCGCCCCTATTCAATGTTTCGACTCGGTTTGTTCCTTTGCTAGATTTTAAATTTTATTTAAAGTGTGATAATGTGAAAACGAAATGTTATGTTACGTTAGATTTTTTAACAATCACAAAAATTCTTATTTGATTTATTTATCAAAAACTCCAATGCAAATCTTAATACTCAGTACATATTATAGTGTGAAACGGGCGTTAGTAATACCTGCAGCAGCGTTCATTAAAGTAGCAATAAAAAATAATTGCAATAAGAAAATTGTTTTAATTATAATTATTAGGAATGGACTTATTCCACTTTCAAAAGAAATATTTGTGCGATAGCATTGTACAGCTAAACTGAACAAAATAGAACTCTATTGAAATTGATTTTATAACAATGGAAAGAACGAGTCTATAGCTCATTAAAATTGCCGTTAACTCTGTTTTTTAAAAAGTGGACTTATTCCACTTAAAAAACAGCTCATTTAATTGTTTTGCAAGATGTACATACATATGTCGTATCGCAAGTTTTTACTGAATCCACAGAAAGAAATTTGTTCTGTTTTTCAATCAACTATATTTTTATTTGCCAAATTTTGTTACAACACCCTTTATAATATTCGTCAATACTGAAAATAAGCTGCTCACTAATTACATATGTATATAGGTACATATCGATACCTTCGCATAAGAATGTATTAAGCGACATTTCTACAATTTAAAATTGAGAAAACTTGGCGGTTGATACAATTTTATTTTCTCTCTAGTCTCCTTTGCATCCATGATAGGGCAGCGAAACCCAGGCCAAAATGTGGCGCTCAACTTCTAGTATAGTTCCACATCAAAAAGTCATTTTCGAAAGAAGTGTCGCTTAATACATTCTTATGGGAAGGTATCGATATGTACATTGCTTTTATATTGAATTCTCCTGAAAATGTTCTACAATCTTTTTGCAAAAAACGCAAAACTTGTGGTTTCTATTTTTAAAATTATCTGCACATTCCTAAAGTTATTTTTATAAATATTCATTAAAACTTGGAATGGAATCAATTGTACGTATATTACTTGACCTATAAATTTTCATTGCAATAAAATTGATTTTATTTAATTTAGCACATGACATGCCATCATTATGCTTTCTGTCAGAGATGATGAAAATTAATGTTTATTCAAATAAAAATTAAAAAATTAACTGCGCTACTTTCGGTAGTAAGGAATGTTACATGTATAATATATACATACATCTTTCACCATAGTGATTTAACGTTTTCCAATTTCATTTTTGTAATTAAGATTAGAATAGCAGAAACCTTTGATTACCCAGCAAAAAATTTAAAAAAATGTAATCGAGTGTACAATTAAGCATTTTTGGTGGAAGTACTTCGTAACTGGATTACCATCTTAATGAATTTGTCAAGGCACGAGACTAAAATAACCAGTTCTTCAGAATTTATTACCTAATGTACACTACACAATAAAATGTAATGCAAATACCTTTTTCTTAAATTAATTAAATAATCTTGAATAACAAAATAATGAATTATTTTGTAAATATTTACAAGGCATTCTCTTCGAAATTATAACAACTAGATCAATTACTAATTACTTGTTTTAAAGTTTAATGTAATGTGTTTTGTAATCGAGTAACAAAATTTGGTGATCACAAAAGTAAGTCATTATTTGGCAAGTACTTCTTTTGGTAAGGCCAAATTGTTTGGTGGTTATATTTTCTGACGGATTTTCGGTTTTTGAAGAAATTTCGATTTTCTTGTGAAATCTCGATTTTTTTTGATGTAATCACAAATTTTCGGTAATAGGTTGATTTTTGGGTGTTTTTACAATTTTTGGTTAATTTTTGTTTTTTCTTGTGTTATTTGTTAGATAATCTATCTATATGTATGTATATACGTAATTATATATGTATCAAGCACAAAATGTTTTTGTTTGCTTATTTGTCGGAAGAATCTTGAAATTCTGTGGAAGTAACTCTCTTATAAATATGCATAGGTAGCAAAACACATGCTGGATTGAAACAATGTTCGTGTTACCTCCTATACAAAGAGAAAAATGGTTATCGTATGCTTAGGGAACTGAACGTGTATTTTTATTTAGATCTGCAATAATGACACTCTCTAAATTTGACATAGGCTATTCTGGCCATACTTTTATTTACACCATTCTTCGTATCTATCTAATTTGGGTAGTATTAAGTTTTAAAAATCATCTATTTAACCAACCAAATTCAGATAATAAAATACGAGAATTTATATTCCAATCATCTGTCGTCAGTTGATGAGAACAAAATTCATCCAGCACCTAAAGCTTCTCTCTTGCTCATGTCTTTGTAAAGTGATTGCTTCTAAAGTTATAATTTTTTGGTAAATTTGTGATTTGATAATAATTGTTATTTTTTTAGAAAATTTTCGATTCAGTTTTTGGTAGGCTTCAAATTTCTTAGTTAACTATGTATGTTGCCAATTTTTATTTCATTTTTTGTAAATTTCTTCATTTAGTTTTATTAAATCAATTTAAGGTTGGTGATATTTTGATTCATATTTTGAAATTCTGATCTCTTGGTGAAACTTTGATCTACTAACGAACTTTTAAAAAGTTAGTAATATTTAATTTTTTGTGAATTTTTGTTAAGTGAAATTGTTTTTTGTCGAAATTTATTTATTTTTTTTTTTGTAAAATTAACAGTTTTGTTAAACTCATATTTTGCTAAAATTTTAATTTATAATGAACTTTTGAGTCTTTGCTAATAATGTTATTTTCTGCTTTTTCGGTTTACAGTAGAAGAACTGCCATTTTTGACCATATTACCGAAAAGTAGAAATAGATTTTGCCTATTTTTAACCGATTTTAAAAAAAGAACCTGCCAATAACAGAAAGTAATAAAAGATAAACTTTTAAACTAAAAATTAAAGGGTGTCACCATATGTGAAGTCAATATACTTATATGGCCCTATCTTTGAACCATTGTAGACAATGACTTGAAAATTGGCAGAAAATCGAATATTTATGATTAGAAATTAAATATTTATAATTAGAAATTAAAGGGTGTACCAATAGTTCATGTAATTTGATGTATATAGCAAAACTTGTTAACCGTAACAGAGAGACAGTTGAAATTTACAAAGAATCTGTATGGATAAGTCCACTATAACATCAAGTATAAAACTTTAATTTGGAAACTAAAGGGTGTCCCCATAATTGATGTAATTTAACTTATCTGGCCCTATCTTTTGAACAGTTATACACAAACACTTGAAAATTAGACAGAATCTCCACTCCTATGTCCGGTATAATAATATGTATAATTTTTAATTTTAATTTTTAATTTATGTATAATATTTAATCTATATGGCCCTATCTTTGAAACCGTCACTTTTTATTACTGTGTCAGTAATAATAAGTGTAAAAAAATAAAGGGTGCCTTCATATCGGACGTAATTTGTCGTATATGGCTTTATCCCCTGGATGGATAAACATTTGAATATACAGAACGTATATTACTATGTCCGTTAGAGCAACAAGTATAAAATTATTTGATTTGGGTAATAGTTCTTACTTTACTTTACTTTCTTTAAAATTTTTTGTTTAGAATTGATGCCGATATATCTGATTTGAAGTCGGTTTTTTTAAAGAATTAATAATAATAAAATTTTAGAAACTATATTTGCCAGATTGATATACAAAACTTTTAACACATTTAAATACAAACTTTCTGTAGGGTATAAGGAAACCCTGCTTAAATTCTAACACCGCAAACGAGCATTGTTAAATCGTCTTCTCTCAGGGACCGTAAATAACAGTTATCGTTTAAAAAAAAAAATTTATTATAACAGTTATTTTCAGAATTTAATAAAAAAAATCATCTAAACCAGTTATTTATGAATGTAAAAATCAAAACTCCAATGAAAGTTTAAAAAAAAAGAATTTTATTTTGCCACAAAAAAATAAAACTTTTTTAGGAGTTTTTTCGTCAGAAATATCAATTTACATAAAATGAAAAAATAAAACTCATTTTATGTAAATTAATAACCAGTACAATTACCTTGCATGTCAATTAAATAATGTAAATGTAATTTTTAATTTGTTATTGTTTGATTAACGATCTTCACCGGATGATTTCCCATTTTCACTGCATTTTTGCACAAGAAACCGAAGAAAATGACTATGCGGTTGAAAAAAAGTTTCCTTGAAAATTGATAATTTTTTTTTCCGGGAGAAAAAAATACATTATCCATATCCAAAAATTGGCAAAAAAAAAAGTCAACAGTTCATTCCTGCAATCCAGGGAAGCGTGGAAAGAGCATTCTATGCTCGTAAATTGGTATTGAGCGGCCTTCTTTTAAATCTGTACACAAAAAAATTATGTAAATAAACAAAATGAGTTTTATTTTCTAACGGGAAAAATAAAAGTTCTCAAAAAAGTTTTATTTTATGATGCAAAAATAAAACTCTCTTTTTAAGAGTTTCTTTTGAACTTTTATTTTTTCGTTGAAAAATAACTCTTAATTATGAAATTGAGATCGATTTTTTAAGATCAGCATATATTATGAAAAGGCTTTTCAATACAAATCTAACATAAAAAGTTTTTGAGTTTAATTTTTTTTGATAACTGTTATTTACGGTCTCTGTCTTCTCTACCTATGTATAAAAAAATATACATACTTAATGAGGTTACAAAAGAATATTCTAAAAAGAGACTTGTACGGGACCCGAAACTGGAAGATAAGAACCTTCGAGGTCTGATCAGTGTCCAAACAACTTGTACCGCGGGAACCGATAGCCCCACAGGGATTTCCCCAAACTCTGTGATCTTCAGACAGTAACGTGGTGGATATGGTTTGGACCGACCTGAATCGCAGGATAGGTAGTTAAGTCCGGTGTGCTATTGCAATTTAATAGAGGCACCAATCAAGGATGGTAGAAGACAAGGTTACGCCATCCCGAAAATAAAATTGAAATTTTCTAATGACATCACGAAACTTTCTTCTTACTGGCTAATAATTCTGATTGAGAGTATAACTATAAATCATGAGAGTTTTTAATATAAATTATGAGAATTTATATGCAGGGTTGTCAATTTTTGCCTACTACTTAGATTATTTGTACGTATTTATTTGAAGCAATTTGTTGATTATAGCCTTGACAACCTTGCTTTGGCCGAACAATGTCATCTAACAGGAAAACATGCGCATGGCGTAATCTTATTTTCTATCATTCTTGGCATCAATTGTGTTTTAGGAGTTTAGGTAGTCTCTAACTCCTAAACAATGGTTATGAGCTATTATTGTTGCTACTTGTTGTGTCGCTATGCACAATACGCCAGGCACTGACGCAAATTTGTATCACATATGTATCGTGGTACTCAAGCTTATCATTCAATAGCCATGAATAATAACCTTAAAATGCTGCAGTGAAAAGTACTTGAACAGATTAAGCAACCATATTAGATGACACAAATGTAATGAAAAGCCTAGAGCGACAACACGCTTTGGATTTAACATTTCGTTGATAACGACTGCAACAATGTATTGCATATAATTATGTTATTGTTGATAACGAGTTTAATTTTATATCAAATTTAAATTTATTTTTACTTACATGTGTTATATGCACCAATTGCTAGATGTCTAATTATAAATGTCTGTAAGAAGAAAATGATCAATTTTATAATTTTCCAATCCTTTTGTAAAATTACTATCAAATTTACTTTGTATGATAATTCAAGATAGATAAACAGAGAAGACAAATTTTAAATTAATTAAAAATTTTTTGTTGCGGCATCTGCTGTTTTTTTATTTTTAAGGTTCCGTACCTATGGGTGTTTTCGCTATAATGTCTGTCCGTCTGTCAGCACCTTCTATCTCTTTTAACCGTAAAAGTTAAACTCTCCAAATTGTCACACAATTACTACAACGGATAGGGTGTTCCGAAAGTGACTTGTTATTCGCGTGTATCTCTTTATTTCTTGAACCGTAAGAGGCAGACACTTGAAATTAAACACAGTAATAAAAACTATGTTCGCTATACAAACAAATTTAAAAAAATAAACCTATCGATTAAAGGGTGTTCCGCCAGTGACGTGCTTTGCATGTATATGACCTAATCTTTGAACCGTAATAGGTAGAGTCTTGTTATTTTCATAGAAAGTTTATTACCATGGCCTATTTATAGGGTGTTCGTTAACGCGATTTTCGCGAATATGACTTTAATCTTTTAACCGTAAGTTTCACCCCTAAGATTTAACCTTTGCGATATTGAAGGGCCATTGCTGGTCTAAGCCTTAAGAAAGCGTATGATTTTGTCAAAATAAGCAACAAGATGATTATAGAACTTCCCTGCGTAGCAGTTAGAATAATAGTCTACATTTTTAATGCCATTTTACACCTCGAGACCTTTCCTAGATCCTGGAAGGTCTCCGTAATAACTATGATACCTAAACCAGGGAAAAACCACGCAAAGTTCGATTCATATAGACCAATAAGTCTGCTATCAAATATATTAAGATTGTTTGAGAAAATCCTTATTACTAAGCTGAATCCTATTTTGACCGAAAAAGGATGTATTCCTAAACGTCAATTCGGATTTAGAAGACATCACAGCACTATAGAACAAACTAACAGATAAGTAAACGTAGTAAAAAAAAAGACCTTTGAGGGGAAAAATATTGTTCTGCTCAGAAAGGCTTACTAACAAGTTAAAGCTTAACTTACCCAACAACTGCTATAGATGAAATAGCGAAACAAGCAGCAACTTATCTGAAAAGGCTAGAAACGTACCAAAATCCACTGGCTCGCAACATTCTCCTCACGATCGTAGCGTAGGAGGTACAATTTTCTAGGGGGCAAATAGATTATCAGTTGCACAATTTTTTTAATTTCTGGGAGGGACTCAGAAAGTCTGGAGGGGGCATTTCACCCCCCCCCCCAAAATAACCTCTCTACACCAATGGATACTTTTGACTAAGAAGGAGAATTCTTGCTTCCCTTGGCCGAACATCAGAATAGCTCACATATAATATCAGCAACCGTATAACATACAATTTTATTGTCTGACCTTAGATTCAAGATATAAATACTTATTTTTATTTTAAGTACCTTGAAGATACAATAAATTAATATTGAAAAACTCGTAAATTTATATACGCAAAGAAAAAACATGGTTGAGGTAACCATAATCTAAGGGGTGTTTTTTCTATTTATAAGGACAGAGATATGTTTATATAAATATATCTTATAATAAAACACACAATTATTTATTTTTTTATTTTGTAAACATTAGATATGAGATGATACATTATTATTGTTATAAAGACAATCCCGTAAAATTAGATTGTATTAATTTTTGGGGCCAATGCACAGTGGTTCAGTAGTAGGACATAGGGGTCAAATGACGATGTTCGATTTGTCTACCGTTAGTTCGCTCTAATACTCACTATTAGTGGTACTACTAAAACTTGCAAAAAGATTTGCTGTTTTTTACATTTACTTTTGTGCATCGAAAGTGAACAAATCAAAACAACTTTCCATATCCTTTTCAGCAGTGCTAATAAAGTTAATTTCTAGTGCGTGTTTTTCAAAGAAAAAAACATTTTTGCCTTATTGTTTTCAATGGATATTTACGTTGAAGGTGTTTACCGTTATTATTAGGTATTTAATAATTTTTTAAGCAAAACCAATTTTGCGAAAGCGGTTTCACGACAAATCAATTTTCACGTATATTTTTAACGGCGTTTTTTTTTTTCTTTCAAGTTACGTATCAAAATGTTACTCTATATCTGTACTTTTAATTTAAAAAGAATTTATCTGCGTTTGTTTGCGAATGTGCATGGTACAGAGGGTCTTCGTCTCTACGACTAGATCGTAGCACATAATTATTTTATAGTTTTTTTTTCAAAGGAGGCATAAACTTAAAATTTACAAACAGTAATTAGAATTTAGTTTGCTATATAAACAAGTATAAAAAAATAAACCTAAAAATTAAAGGGTGTTCCGATAGTGGTGTGATTTGCATGAAAATCAAAATGATGTCCTTAGTAATGCTGACATTAGTAAAGAGTTTGTTTTGATTGGTAAATGGGGCTTTGACGGAGGTACGGGGCACAGTGAATATAAACAGTCATTTTCAGATTCCAGATGATATACAAGATAATACCTTATTTGTTACTTCATATTGTCCACTGGATTAGATCAAGCAGTTATTGATCGGTGTCATCATCTTTTGCAATGTCTTTCGTCGGGATACAAAATTAATAGTGTAGAATTTCGAGATTACTCGTTAGGAACCGCGCGAATGCTTATTAGTACGTATCCATGGTATTATTTGCCTGCTTCAGTCCATAAAGTATTAATTCATTAATCGGAAGTAGTTGATCACTGTCTAGTTTAAGCAATTCAGACGAGACAACACGCGAAAAATGTCTCGTGTTGTCGCTAACACTGATCTTTTTCATAGACTTCTTCTAAATTCCGACCCGTTGATTTCTTCTTTACGTAAATTACCTCAAAAGAAGAAGTCTATGCTGTCACCTGAGGCTTTGTATGTTAAGTTTTTGAAAATAATGTACAAATGTTGTATTAAGTTGCTGTTATAAAAATTATTATTTTTTCTTTAATTAATAACTAACAGTTTTGGTAAATAAATTATTATAATATTATATTTAAAGACATGTTTTATCTTAGTTTACCCTAATTAGCCCATAAATACCGTAAAAATAAATATTCATATTAATTTTGAAGACTATAGCTGAGTAAAATACGTATGACCGCCTTCCTTAGAAACTTGAACCACTGTGCAATGTATGAATTTTCAACAATATACATAATTTTATATTTTTTTAAATATCGAACGAAATTTAAACAACTGCCAACGTCTAATAGAATTTACAGAGGCGATGTACTCAACTTTGAGAATATATAGCAGCACCCATGGCAAGTGGATGGTGCCCTTCGTCAAATCTTAAGCTTAGATACTCCTCTGCTATGTTCATTTCAAATTTTGAGTCAATCGGCCTAGCGCTTTATAGTTAAAATATTTCCAAAATATTTTGATTCTGCCCCAAAATTAATAATAGCATTTTTATTTTCCATTGCATAAATTTTGGGATATCCATTGTTTTAGTAGCAGAGTGAACTAATGATTGTTTGAAAATAAAATTAAATAAATTCCCCATTAATTTTTTTTCTAATTTCCTTGTCTAATATTTTATAACTTTTTTTTACGCAAGATTTAAAGATTTAATTCTATAGAATAAAGGTTCGTTTCTAATCAACAGACTGTTAAACTTTTAATGATGTTCACAATTTAAAATTATTACAAGTTTATTTTTATATTTAACCTCTCCACTAGCCATTTATTGCAAAACAAGCAGTCGTGGGCGATTAAGGAATTAAAATCTTAATTAACTCATAGTTGGCGCCCAGATTATGTTATTGTTTTTTATTTGTAATATTTCTAAACATTTTCTGAAGACGTGTTTAATTTAAAGGAAATTTATTATTTTGTAACACGTAATACAAATTCATATTTATTTGCATTGGAGATTTTCCTACACACAAGGAAATGAATTATATGAAACGAACTATGCCACCAAGAACTTGCAATAGCAATTGGGAAATAATTAGTTAGGATTTAATGATACACACCGGGTACTGATAACTGATAATGCTCTGATACTTTTCAAACAAAATAGCGGTTATATGTATGTATTGAAGTTAACAGTTATTATTTTAAACAGAGTTGAAATTAGATGTAATGTGTTTATGTGTAAGATGGAGTAAACAAAAATTACTCTCTAAAATACATAGACCCGATAAGACACAGGCTCAAGTCGTTTGATTTGATGGAACTAATAGCGTTTTCTTTTGTGGCAAAAAAATGTTACATATTTATATGCAACACTTTTTACACGTTACACACATACTCACAAATTGTAACATTTTTTAACATTTTAATAGAACAAACTTTTTCTCCTCCGTACACTTGTACATCTAGCACATCATAGATTTCATCATCATCGGAGGAAGAGGATGATTCCAATAAGTAAGTTAGAAGAATTTCAGTTTTGGCGTCCATTAAAATAATTTTCTGTAAAACACAAGAAAAAATAAAACAAAATATCATTATGTAAAAAGTGTAGTATACTCATCCTTAAAACAAATAGAGTGTTAAAATCATCACACATTTTACACTTTGTAGTGCGACATTTTTAAGGTGTGTTTACATTGAGTGTACAAGTCATATGTACGGTCAAAATTGCTATCCATATTTCATGCGTATGTCAAAATCAGTGTTTTACACATGGTTTATAATTTTTGTGTTTAAACGTACATATGTTACGTACATATGACATAACCTCCTATTATTAAAAACAAAAATCAAATATTAAAAACATCTGGTCTTCAAAGTGTGGTTTAGTTGAATTATTTTTTTTTTAAATTATTAGTCTATATAATAAAACTAATAATATTAGCTATTGCGACTTGCTGTAATAAGTTATTAGCCAATTTTTCATATTTTTGTCGTCACTTCATTTTATTAGAAATCCGCTAGTGATGTCAACTATGCAAAGAACTACCATTTTGTGTTATCATTTGGAAGCTTCTACAACAGTACAGAAATCAATTTGTAAGAGAGAAATTATATAAAAACAAAAAATAATTATAATAAATAATACAATAAGTATTAATTAATATCATTTGAACTATATCAGCAACAATTAAATTAATAATTTTGTTGATGTTAATGTCAATTTATTTTCGCTCGTTTTTATTAGGAATAAAATATTTGTTATCCTAATTCTTATGACAATAGAAAAGAATTAAATTTCTATAAAAAGGCGTTGCTTTTGAAAATGAAAGAAAGAACTCCATTTTATTTTATTTAATGATTTGCATTTGAATGGCGTTAAAAAAAAATCACAAGCCTTAATAGACTTATTATTTTTTGGTCTTATTGCATGTAAGTTTAGTAAGGTTTTGGTATGCGCCAATGTAGTTGTCTCATTTTCAAAGACAATGTTTGATGAAAACGTTGATTTTCTTTTAGTGGAATGTAATTATAATACCAAAAAATTAAATAGTTTATTTACTTACATATATACATATTTTATTTCAATATCATTTCATTCTTCTTTTATACAGCAAAACGAAAAACCAAAAAAAAAACTAAAATTAAATTTTAAAGTAAAAAGTGGAAAAAGAAAGAAAGAAATTACAATACTTATATTTCCTAGGTTACATAGCGTAGATTTTTCACCATAGTTGCAGTATGATTGCTAAATTATAATAATGCTTCTTTATATAATGCAATATAAAAAATAGAACTATTCAACATGGATTAAAAACATAAAATTTTGTTAATTTTTAATAAGATTTAGGTTTTATTCATTTTATTTTTTTTTTCGCAAAATGGAATTCTATCATTTTCAACGGCTCAACTAAGTGATTTGCAGCAGTTTCGATACCCACAACACGTCAATAGCATTTTTTTGTCCTACAGTCCAAAGTTGTTAATTAGGTAATATTACAGTTTACACAGTTACCGTCTTAAAAAAGATTTGAAAAATAATGCACTATAGTAAAGTAAAATTTGAATTTAATTCAGTCTTTCGTAGTACCGGTAATATAGATAAGCACACCTTGCCTTTTATCACTATACATTTATGAAATTGTGTTCTCAACTTCTATTAAAATTGAGTCATTCGTATAAAAATGTCCCTTATACCCTCCTGGCCATAGTTTTGAAAACAGACATATCCCAATGGACCCACAAAAAATAAAGATCTGTCTATGTTTTAAATATCATTAAATTCGATTTGGCCGTGATTGACGTACAAATAATCAAACTTGAAAATATATATATAATATATGTATCTATATTATATTACATAACTTTATTATTAATATCACCTATGAGGTATCGATATAAATCTTCGAACATTAAGTTACTAACAAAAGTTAGAATAAAGATATTGGTTAATTTTAAACTCCTTAAATTCATGATAAAAATGTATGAGCGGAATTTTTGAAAATAAAAGTGAACATCACTGAAAACAGCTGTTGTCATATAGTTTTACACATCAAATAGATCGTGCTTTAAATAAAAAACTAAAACATGTTATTGCACATAGTTAAATAACATATGTTATGTTTCAAGAGGTTTACAGTATATGTATAGTTTTACATATAGAAAATTTGTCATTCCATATGACTTGTACACTCAATCTAAACACACCTTTAAAAAAGAACATTGCGTTTTTTGAACTATTACATTTTTTTTCAGAATAGAACCCAAAAAAGTGCAAAGGATAGAAAGTATATAACATTTATGTCAGAAAAGAAAACGCTATAAGAATTAAATTTGGTCAAGAGCGAGCACGGCTTTGACATTGTTAACTTCAACACTATTATGTTAATAATCAAAAAATATACATTTATAAAAAAAAATATATATATTATTGTTGTTAATTGCTAACCAAAGGTTAGCTAATAGCAAGACAGATATAAAAATATATTTGCTTTGTAGTATAATATAAAGAAATAGTGTTTAGGAGCGTAAAACCCATTTCAAAAAGCTCTATATCCTATGAAATATAATATACAAATTTAAATTTATCATATCCTATTTCTTTGATAAGTTTGTTTCAATAAAAAATTATTAACAATTGAATTGATGACGGACGTAGCTGCATTCAACTCTGCTGGTGTCTAATTTTTCTTTATCTCTTTATAATTAAGAACTTAAGCCTAAATAATTAATTTATTAATGAAATAAATAATAATAAATAGGTATATTTTTGCGATATAGGGAATATCCAATTACTTAAAATTATATCATAGATGAGGTAGGTATTTTCATAGATGATGTAGATCATCATAAAAAGGTGATGGTCTTTGACTGAAGTAAGTTTTAAAAATTGCAGGTCTTCATATTTTCTTGCCGTCGAAAAATGAATAGGGTTTATATTTTTATTTATTTTCTGTGGCAAATTTTTCCACTCTTCGGTGAAATGAAGTTTATACTTTATTTCACAATTTGGTGTTTATTTAATTGCACGAATATCCGTTACCTTGTGATCTCCTTTACCTCGTCCAGGCCGAATGCTTTTACAAAATTGTAAGGTGTTGACATGTTTAAAAATCGAAAAGTCCAAATATGTATATAACGTCGCACGTTGGATTGAAATTCCCAATAATGGTTCTTAATTGAAAATTTATATTTTTAAAAAGTAATCTATTTCAGGTTATAGTAAACAAAATTGTGCATCACTAATTATCTTTTTCATTTTTCTATGTTATCTACTTTTCGAGTTGTGCGTTGTCAAAGTTGAAGTTTTTTTAAGTTTTTGAAAACAGTGGTAAAAACTAAAATTTTTTTTTTAATTAAAGTTTTGTATTTTCCTAGCATAAGAGTAATATTTTTTCAATGGAACCTTCAACTTCAGGTATTTGGAAACTCAAATATGTATCTTAGTTAAATATTTTTGTTGTAAATTGGTGTAAAAAACAATAATTTTTCACTTTCAAGTAGAAATTCAAATCCGGTTTGGGGAAGCTTGGGTAAAAAAAAAATTTTGGAATTTTCTCTGATATGTCTACTTACAAATCATATAAAAACATTTTGCGGGTTTTATGCGATAATAATGAAACATTTTTTTTTTCTATTTCAACATCAAAGAAAAATTCGTGTATGCTTAGCAACGCACTCACTGCATTAATCATGTATGTATGTATGTAAGTGTTTACATATACATGTAGTTTTACATAAATTTTTAATACATGGTCCGCATATTATTACTCATGCACTGTTACATATTGGCCAGTTATTGGATGAAGCACAGGAAGGTCGTAATAAAGATTTTAAATCATACAGAGAACATTTTTTACGGAATGCAGTCGTGAAAAGTCCAATGAAGATATTTTCAATAGATTTTTAATAAGCTCTGATCCTATTATTAGTAATATGAGCAAACATTACAAAAAGAAAATTAGCGTGTTACCACAGCAGAATTGGACATTCTATTATTACCTGAAATTTCTGAAGAAAATAATTCCGATGATATTTATTTTTGTGTCAGCGAATATGAGGACCTATAGTATTAAACATAAAATGTAAATTTTTATTAATAAAAACTTTTTAATAAATAAAGATTAGTATGGCCTATTTCCGCGAAAATTTTTTATGGGGGCTATACGAAATCATTTATCGATTTCGTTTAATTTTTGTATGTTGAGTTACTAACCTAAAAAAATCAAATTGCCCAAATTTCATTAATTTATCTTTAAAAATGGAGCTTCCAAAGCAATTTAAATATTCATACGAGCTGACAAACGAACACCCCTGGCGTTTAAAAATTTTTTTTTTGTAAAAAATGATTTTTTTAAGTAGTAATGACCCACTTAATACTACGAAATGAAAAAGTAAATGCCATATCTAACGCCTGAATTAAGAGCCGTTTTTAGCAAATTCAACCCAATGTGCGTCGTACGGTTCAGGCTTTTTCCGGGCTGTTCTGCATATCGTCGCGTTTATTCTTAAACGTCAAAAAGTGTCGTTTTTCAGAAAACGAAAAAAACTTAATAACTTCTTTAATATGGCTTTCAAAACATAATTTTTTACAAAACATGGCTGTGTGACTCTCTGAAGGGTATAGAAACCTTTTTTTTTAATTTGTTACTTACAATTAATTGTAGCCAAATCTGTCGCTTACGTGGTTTTGGCGCAACCAGCAAATCGCAAATTTCTGTGTGTAAATTAACATTTATTTTTGTATTTATCAAAAAAAAAAACTTTTAACTATACCAAAAATGCTCCAATTGGCCTGAAACTTTCCTGATTTTTTTATTCTTAAATACAAAAAACTTAGTGGTTGAGTCTTTAACATTTCCAACTTGAAATATAAATACAATTATATTTTGCATGCAAATGTCATTTGTATGGCGCTTACGAGGTTTTGAAAATGGATTTTTTTATTTTTCATACAAACTTGTTAAGATGAGAATGTAGTCTGGTGGCAAAAATTATTTTCTACAATAAAAACCAAAAAAGTCAATTTCGAAAAAATGACGCTTACGTGGTTTAAGAAGAAACGCGACAATATATCAATATATTCAGCAGGGACAGCAATATTTCTATTTTTAATTGCACGTTTAATGATGGAGTGTATACTATCAGCTTCAATTTGTGTGTAGCCAATTTCGAAGATTTTTTTATTCAATCGTTATGTTATGTTGAACTGCTGAATTCAGCAAGGCATTGCTTATTATGGTGTTTCGATTTTGGTAGGTATAGCCGTCACTATAAAAAATAATCTTTTTCGGCTTCCCTTTTCACAAAGGACCTTTTGTTCGATGAAGTACATCCAGATGCTTCAGCACCTAATCCACCTCCCACTTTATTCCATATAAAGCAATAAGCTTTATTGTTTTTAAGGTTGAAAAAAAAAAAAGTTGTGGACTTGCAGCTTCGCCAGATTTTTGAAATAGAATATTTGATAAAACACCGCAGTAGAAAGAGGACGAATATTTCTTCTAGCGCACCAGTGGCTAACATACAAATCGTAGAGCTTCTTTTTCGAACTCCACTCCATTACATGGGATTCCATTGAAGGCAGGGAATTGCTGTTGAGTTCTTTTCTTTTTGAGCAGTTTTCGTGGCTTGTTTACCTACTTCAAAACAGATTGCCTGCCAATGTTCAATGTATTTAAGACAAATGTCTTGTGTTTTCTACTCTTAAATAGTACTGGTACGTTCGACATCTTTTGGATTCGTCGCTCACTTTTCGATTTCGAGATCTTTTAGTTGGAACCATTTTTATCAAGCTATTGACATAAGCCTTTTTTTCGAACCACAAAATTTTTCAAAATTCCTTAAATATTTTGCATCTTTCATTATCTGTGATATGAACGCACCTTATAGTAACATTTTCTTTATATTTGCATCTATTTCCTATCGCATGTCGGTCTTTTTTTATCGTAAGTCTATGTATTGTCTACCTAACAAAATTTATAATTAACAATGGTTTCCCAGATACAATAAATAGTCTTCGGGGTCAAAAAACTGTATAATTATGGTATTTTGCAATATTTTATATTTTTTAAAATTCACAAACCCGCATATAATTCGAATTGAAAATAACCGAAATTCTCAATGCATGCAAAAGCATTTAAAACTGTAATCACTTTTATATAATGAATTATATGAAATCCAAAGTATATATTTAATATTGTAGCTATTGCCAAATTGCTGTAATTCTTTATAATCCAACTTGAAAAGAAAAGACTTTATTTATTAAAAATAATTTGTTCCTTTCAACTGGACTTAGCTTATTTGCCTACCACTGCATTCCAGCATTTTTGCTTGTAAATGATGTATTTTGAATTATACTAGTAGCAAGCTACATTAAAATCTCAATTTCGGCGAAAAGTGGACTTTTTCCGACTTTTTTATATGTATGTATATATAATTTGTAATTTGTTGTGTACAACTTATATATCTAACTTGTCCTACTTTAAATTCTTAGTTCTATAAAATCAAAAGACTTAAACCTGTGCCTTACCGCTTCTATTTATTTTGGAGAGTAATTGTTATAATTAAAATTTTTTAATTACACATTGCATGTAATTTGTAATTAAAATATTCCACTTACATTTAACAAATTGTTAACAATATAATTGTATTTTTTCAATTTAAAGTAATGATTATTGCCTAATTATAATTACTTGTAATTGAACGTTTCCAATTATAATTGTAATTGAAAATGTATACAGTCGGATATCCTACTTCTACCGATAGTAAAAGACTGCAACTCTGCCCCATTCATCATGGAGTAAAAAATTTTCTCATTTTGCTACAACAAGAAAGAACAATTAAAAACATTAAATCGGAAATATTTTTTAAGTTTTAGATTCACAAAAAATTATTAAAATATAAAAGTTCTATTAAATATGATGTAATACCTTTAATATTAGATAAGAATATAATAAACTCAGCTGTTCTTGAAAACGTATGTACATATACATACATACATATGTATATTAAATGCACTTTTTAATGACAACACAGTTCACCTGTACTTGTTTTAGTAGTTTATTGTTTCAAATGCATATTTCAGGTACCAAGTGTTATCAGACATTTAAAAATTAAGATTTCTAGAATATGCCATGAATGACTGCATAAGAAACCTTGAATTTAATATTCAAGAATTTCATTTAAATAAATTATTCGCTAAAATGAGCAACAACAATTAATTTTTAATTTAAACTTTTTGGTTATAAATTAAACAAAGAAATTTATTGTTTTTTTTTGGCGATAAGATGAGCTACCAGTTCGGTTAATGGACAAAGCGTGTCAATTTTAACGAATATTACGTAAAATTTCAAGTTAATGGTGGGAAGAAAACAACAACAAGTTTATCCACATTTGCCCCAATTTTTTACATCTAAGTCAATTAGTTGATTAAAAATATGTATGTACATATGTATATAAATTTATGTTTCATTCAGAAACCTTTTGTAATGGTGATTTATTTATTTGACTAATCACTTGAAATCTTTTTACCATATAGACATTGGCATTATATTTTGGCTTTTCTGATTTAAAAATATATTGTATACATACATACATCAGTGTTGGGATCTGACAATGTTTAAATTATACCGTCCCAGTGATAAACTTGTACCAAATCAGCATCAATTGTACCAACATTTGTCATTAAGGAAAAAACAAGCAAAACATATATGTATACAGTAGACATTAAAAGATGCTAATTAAAACCTTAATACTAGGGTATTTTAAAGTGATGATAATTGACCTTGATTCCTTGAATTTCTTTTCTGTGATATTAGCGTATACAAATTTTTAAGATTAAGGTAAAGGAAATCCAATCGCAATTCCTAAAATAAATACCAAAAATCCCAAAATTGGAATTTTTAGGCTATGACCCATAAAGTTCACATATGGAATAGGGTTCATGAAATTCTTTCAGCAATAATTGGGAATATATATAGCTTTTTTACAGCAGTATTCTTTTTCCGATCTCTTTGCTATTTTAGCACATATAGGCTAATGACAATATTTCGATGTAAACTGTAAATCATATTGCAGGACCTCCAATTCTACTAGGATCATCACTTTTATATATATATATATATATATATATATATATATATATATATATATATATATATATTCCTTAAGAATTTCTTTGATTAAAAAAAGATTAATGGCCCTTTTTAGGCTAAAATACACAAAAATGTAATAATTTTGAAGTTTTTAAAATTAAAATCATCTAGTTGTTAACTCAACGAAAAAAAAACTGAAAAATGTGCTAATACTAAAAAGATCTTTAAGACGATCTAAAATTTTGAAAAATCGAACAAAAATTGAAAAACTGCCTAGCCCTAAAAAAAATCGAGGGTATGAGGTTCTCAATTTTGAGACCACATAGCGCCACCACTGGTAAGTGAATGATCCCTAGCTTTACAACTTTAAAGCTCAGATACTCCTCTGCTACGTCCTTATGTGCTATGTCAAATTTTGAATCAATCGAACGAGCCCTTTACAATGTGCAACGTTAGGAGCTGGCTACACTACAATTGTAATCAAGTGCTTGAAACTTCACTAAAGTCACCGGATCTTCATCCGATTAAATATGACTGGAGCTATTTGGAAAAACAAAATTTGCACCAGAAAGAAGGAAAAAATATATCAGCCGAATAATGCCGGAAACTGATTAAGGCGATCAAAAACGTAACTAAACTACATATGTATCACTTATACATAATAGGTTTAGCAGAGTAAATAATAAAAATCCTGAACATAAATCAAGAATGTTGCAATTTGGACAGGGTTGGAGAACTATGAAGTTAAAAACGTAAACAAAAATATTTTGTTTAGTAAAAAAAAAAAAAAATTATTGAATAAATTGTATATGAAATTGTACCAAAAAAGCATTAAGTGTACCAGTGTACTGATGTTTCGATTGTACCAAATTTGGTACAATTGTACCACAAATCCCAACACTGACATACATATACATATAAATTTATTTTATTACTTAATTTCGTGGTGCCCTGAATGGGTTATTAGATATTTGGTTTTCTTTTTTTTATCGTAAAGTCAATGTTTTGTTATTTTTAATATTTTAATATTAAACACTGTGTAAATAACATTTCGAAATTTTAAAATTAAAAAATGTATAAACGCATTTCATTTATGTTTCTTATTTGCAATCAAATTTGGTACAATTGTACCACAAATCCCAACACTGACATACATATACATATGAATTTATTTTTGATAACTGTTTTCTGGTTAGCTTTTAATTGAAAGTTCCAATTGAGTACGTTTTATGCTATCAATATGATGTGAATAGCTATTTTTGAGAAGAAAAACAATAAATTTAAATAGGAATTTTTAACGGACGTAAAGTATTTCTGGGTTGATAAACAACGCGTTCGTTGTCAATCAGGCAGTCCTTATTTCTCGGCCATGGAGTGGTTTGAGTCTAACTGTAGCACTTTCTGATTGGATCCCTCGAATAGCTGTACTGCGGTACAGTTATTGGTGGTTTCATAAATCAGCCATGTGCATAATATCGGTTATCATGTATAACCTTGTAAATTTTAATAATAAATCGTACATTGATGTAGCACCAAAGCATATTTAAACAGGTAAACTCACTGGGTGGAGCTAAAATATTGAGGGAAAAATTTTAATATTTTTTATATGGAGCAAGGTATATTTATCTTACTAGGTAGTGTCGTCCGCCCAGCTGATTTAGTAGTTCGACATGTCAAAAGTTGTGTGTGTTCAGAAATTTTATAGTGTAGAAGTGCAAAGGCTATAAAACACATACAGGCCTTCTCAATTTTCTCCTATGTTTTTTGACATTTTGAACTACAAAGCAACAACAAAATGCCATGTTGTTCTTGTATTGTTGTAGGGACGCCACTACCTAGTAAAATAAATATACCTTGATATGGAGTTTGATATGAAAAAGTATTTTAAGGAGAGAAAAAAATGATGCAAGCACCATATAGTAGGCTAATGTACCACCGCCATTTTATAGTGTTAAGAATAAAAAACTAGTTTTAATGTTGATGTGGAAAATAAAAATAATTATTAATGTGCAGAGCTGCAAATGTAGAAACCCAGCTAGCAAAATTATCAAAATCAGATAGTTCTGACAAATTTCTGAATTTATTTTCTGATGTTTCGAAACGATTTTTATTAGACATGTCTGGAAAATTTCAATTTAATTAATAATTTAGTTGAAAACTGTTATTAAAATATATGCCTTTTTTTGCTCTGCGCAAAGTAATTAAAAAAATACGAAAATATTATTAATCAGATTTGCAGGTTTCAGTTAGAATTTACAAGAAAACTTAAGTATTAAAATTAAAAAATTCTTATTTATTCAAATATAGTAAATCTGATTATTACTTGATTTAATCTACATTTAAAGCGAAAAATATAGAAAACTAATAAACAATTTCTTAATGGACTTTGTTTTTATTTGTTGTGCTGATTTACAAGCTATGTACATATGTATGTATATAAATATATACACTATGCCAAATAACTATAGCATTTTTGACTTATGAGAAGTTATGCCTTCCTAATGTTGTAAAGCAAGCCATACACGTTGCGTTTCTAGGAATCAGTTGTATGCTCCACAAACGCTACAATTTAGCGTGCGATTTTATGAAAACTTTATTTAACAACCAAGCTCTCTCAAAGTAAGATTGTGTTCAATATTCTCTCATATGCTATAATTGAGATCGTCCGCAAATAAGAGAGCTTTAAAACAAGTGGTAATAAAAAACTTTTATATTTTAATACCATAATTCCTAAAACGGGAATTATATGTTCCAAAAGCTTGGGGTTTGTACCCTGCCTGCGTTAACCTGCGTTTTTGTATGATACCAAGGGATGAGGCTTTAAAAATCTGTTAACTTCTTTTAATCGGTGCTTTGCACACGAATTTTACAATAATTCATACATTTTGAAAACAGTTACAATTTATGACCCAACTGTTCTTTTGTTTGCATTAGCTTTAGGTTGTCTTTAAAATAGTTAAAAAAAAAATTAATATTGACGTAATTTCAATTTATATAAGCAGAAAAGCTATACCACCTTTTTAGGAAAAACCGGACAAACTGTAGTTTTTAAATTTTCCCAGTGCAGAGGCGTGTAAGCACATTTTTTGTAGATATTTTCGAGACCTATTTAAATTTAAAAATCAACATTTTAATTATAATTATACTTTTAGTGACATTTATAAAATTGTTCCCGAAGTAACCAACTTGGGGGGTCTTACCTTCACCCTAGGAGGCTTGTGAGCACTACTCGAAAGCACTTCTACTTTGCCTCCATGAAATTTCATTGTTTGCTGATTCATTAGCTAGCGAATTATTTCCAAAATAAAAAGTTTTTAAACCACTGTGCCAGTTCGTGTAACTACTATATTCCTGTTTTTTGGGAATTTATTTTTGTAGTTATTTATTGAATTTTGTGGGGAGGTACCTTAGAATCTCGGTTCAAATATAAACTACGTTCCCGTAAAAATATCACATTTCCAAGAGAAATTAGAGATAAAAAGTAAAAGTACGCAATTTCTCAGATTTAATGGTACTGAAAACTTGGAAGTACCTTTTATTTTTGTGATTAATTACCTAGTGATTGGTGTCTCTATATAAAGTAAATACATACATATAGAAATCCTTTCTCCAGAACTATAAAGTAAGAGTCTTAATATTTAGTGTGGACTACTTTTAAAACAAAAGGTAATTCCCAACAAATATTGTGAGGACGTTGACGACGTCGCGGGTACTGATAGTTTATTATTTTGCAAATCCCGGGGATTTTTACCAATTTTTAATCACCTTTTACTGGATATTTATAAATATGGTTTTTACTCTTTTTCCAATCTTCGTGAATTTTAAATTTTAACTGTTGTTAGTGCTCTTCAAATGGTCAAATTGAAAAACAGTGTGGTTATATTCGCTTAAAAAAAGGTTTCATTATAACGTGCTTGGCATTGGTTATAGTCCGTTCACGCTGCCACGAAATTAAGTAATTCCGTGATTTCGGCCGAAACCAAATTGAAATTACATAATTTCGGATACATTTTACCATTGCCCAAATTAACTCATTCTACTTAATTTCGTCGAAATTAACTTGAAATTACGGTAGACAACGCTGGTTTTGTAGAAAAAGCTACTTTTTTTGCAACCATGACCAGATTTACAACCTTGAAAGTCCGTTTTGTTTGAAAAAAATTTAAAAGCCAAATGAAATAATGGAGATATATACATAATTGTACATTAATTATGTTGTAGTGTTGTTATTAATATTCATGTATATTTTAAATCAATACGAAAGTGTTGTGCGAAAGCTTTTTGCAAAATATTTAAATTATATAAATGTAACTAAACGTGATCAGCTGTTTGCGAAATTAACTCAAATGTCAAAAAGCCCAGTATGAACACTTTAGATTTCGTTCTTAATTTCAGCTCGAAATTACTTAATTTCGTGGCAGCCTGAATGGGCTATAATGGAAATATATACATAATTGTACATTAATTTTGTTGTAGTGTTGTTTTAAATGTTCGTGTATACATATTTTAAATTATGTAATAAGAAAGTGTTGTGCAAAAGCTTTTGCAAAAGAATTAAATTATACAAGTGTAACTAAGCGAGTTCAGCTGTTTGCGAAATTAACTCAAATTCAAAAAGCCCAGTAAACACTTTAGATTTCGTTCGTAATTTTAGCTCGAAATTACTTAATTTCGTGGTGCCCTGAATGGGTTATTAGATATTTGGTTTTCTTTTTTTTATCGTAAAGTCAATGTTTTGTTATTTTTAATATTTTAATATTAAACACTGTGTAAATAACATTTTGAAATTTTAAAATTAAAAAATGTATAAACGCATTTCATTTATGTTTCTTATTTGCAATCAATATTTTAAAATATTTGAGAACAACGTTTAAGAATGAGTAAGTAGTAAATATATACATTTCATAATTTAAGAAATTGTCATTTTTTTAAATTATTTTGAAAACAACATTAAAAGAGAAGTTTATTTGTATATTTTTTGTTTATGTAAAGAAATTGTAAAAAGCGTATTTATTTTAGCAGTGCAGTCCGTCACCTATTAAAATAAATGCCTCTTGGATTAATATTCAAAAAATTCTTATAAAACTATTTTTTTATAATTAAATAACTATGGCCAAACAAATCTCTATTGTAAAATCTCTATTGTCTAAAATGTAACGGCAAAAACTAAATCAGCCGTAGTCTTTTCTGAATCAACCGCTGTGTTTTTATTATGTTACAACTTGACAAACAGCTGCCAGCAATTACGAGTGTTTTCCAACACTACACAGAAATATTTATAAACATTTCTATTTTAAAACAATCAAAAAATCCTAACAAAACCAAACAAACAAACCAAAAATGGTAAGTTGTTAAAAACTTTCAAATAAAACAACAAGGTTTACTTTAATGTAATTTATATGTAATAATCTATAAATCATAAAGCGTGATCATAAGTTAATAGTAAGTTTCTGTGATTTTTGTACAGTAATTATAGAGTTCATTAATGTTTTAAAAGTTTTTATATTACAAAGTTTACAACAATTATCCCAGCCCCAAATAGTTGTGTTAAGGATTTGATGTAGTTTTAAATTTAAAATCCTAAAACGACATCCTCATTGTGTTCCTGTTCTATGTCATTGCCACTGCGTTTGCCGCCCCAAGAATGAAAGCGCTGCTTTTTGCCTAAAACAACGGAATTGCGTTTCTCATCTCTTTGCTGTTGCATTTGCAATTTCATCCGGCACCTTTCGATAACAGCATCATGTATTATATTTGAAAATTCGATATCATTAAATTGTGCCATTAACATTTTAAAGAATTGCCAAACTTCGCTTTTCTGATCTGTAGGTTGATAGCGACTAAAAAATCCAATTTGTGGAGGAAAACCAGTGTCGCCCGGTGGCGATGCTCTTGGATTGTAAGCATCACAGACATCTTCAAAACTTAAAATAGCTTGCAATAAAAATTTTCGGTATTTACTTAATTGTGTTTCACAATTCTGCAAGTCCTTGTTTTCTGCTTTAACATAGTTATACCAACAACAAATGAATATCATAAAAAGTATTGAGCGAATGGTCACCATGTTGGGCGTGCTGAAAAATATAATAATGAAGATAAACAAATTTAAGAATTTATAGGTATTTAATTCATTTTAAAATCAGTCTGTCATTCTTAATTAAATAAAAGGGTGAATAACAAAAGCAACATGACTGCCACGAAAAAATAAATTCCCAAAAATAACGATTTTTTTTAATATTGAAAATCTTTTGGCAATATTTAGAATGTAAGAAAATAATTTAATAAATGGAAACCAAGGGTATAGCCGAATATGAACAGTAATACACATAAGCTGACATTAAAATTTAAAAAAAATTAGTGGCCACAAAAGTAGTAAAATAATTGCCTTTTAATACCTTCCAAATTAGTAATATGTACATACATATATAAAAAAGGCGAAAATATGGTTGAACGGTACCAAGAATGAGGTTTAACTCATAAGGTGCGATCTCGTACTTTTTGGGAAAAGTTCGGTAAAATGAGAGTAAACAAAAATAAACTCTCTAAAAGACAAAAATGCTCAAAGGTACGGGAACACTAAAAATCAACTTTATATCCTAAAACGTGATATCAAAGTGTTTTGCATGCATTCGCACATTATAAATTAAAAATATTTTGTGTGTACATATGAAATTTTATAGCATATTTTGGAAGATTAATTTACTAATCTTTTATGAAAAAAACTTTTAAATATCATTTTTGTGAGCATAAAACATTTTTTTTAATTTTGTTTGTTTATTTTAAAATATTTGATTTGGACTGTTTCGTGCAAGAAGAAGACTGTTATTCTCTCAAAACTACTCTGTTTTTACCAATCTTGCAGTACGGGAACAGTTTTCGTTATAATTGGGATCCCGAGGGCTCTCAATATTGAGTAAGGGCACCTATAACTTCAAATTAGTATATTGAAGCAAATTTTTATATTGGTTTACAGGAAACAATATTCTCCATCACTATCTTGCAAACTTTTGATCTAGGTATGTTGTTTTTTTGAAACTAAGCCCACATTAAAAAAGCTTAAATTCCATCATTTAAGATGTGTTTTTTCCAGATTTTCTAAAACTATGTTATTTTTCTAAGCAGATTCAGCAATTTTAGGTATTTTGGCAAATGCTTAGAAAATTTCAATTGAATAACTAGTGTAGAAATATTTTTAGGCCCATTATTATAACTTGCCTTTAGCTAAAGTTAGGATTTTGTTGGAATAATAACGAAAAACTTTTTATCGCTCCAACAAAATCCTAACTTGAGCTAAAGGCAAGTTATAATAATGGGCCTTAATATATTTTATTTAATTGTTATAAAAAATATGTATTTTTAAAATACATGTTGATTTTCAAAGAGTTATCAGATGCGATCTAGAACAAGTTTGTTTATATAGGGTGTTTTTTATAGAGGTATAGAACTTTTAAGTTTCAATAAAACAACGATGGATTATTCGATTGACATGAATTTTATTTATCCGAAAGATAATCCTGTGGCATTACATTTTAAATATGATTTCTGGCATATGACCGCCACGGCTGGCGCGGATGTAGCCCAATCTAGACATCCTATTTTCGATTACTTTTTCCAACATTTGTGGCCGTATATCGGCAATAACACGGCGAATGTTGTCTTCCAAATGGTCAAGCGTTTGTGGTTTATCCGCATAGACCAATGACTTTACATAGCCCCACAGAAAGTAGTCTAGCGGTGTTAAATCACAAGATCTTGGAGGCCAATTCACAGGTCCAAAACGTGAAATTAGGCAGTCACCAAACGTGTCTTTCAATAAATCTATTGTGGCACGAGCTGTGTGAAATGTTGCGCCGTCTTGTTGAAACCACATCTCCTGGACATCATGGTTATTCAATTCAGGAATAAAAAAGTTAGTAATCATGGCTCTATACCGATCACCATTGACTGTAACGTTCTGGCCACCATCGTTTTTGAAAAAGTACGGACCAATGATTCCACCAGCCCATAAAGCGCACCAAATAGTCAGTTTATCTGGATGTAACGGTGTTTCGACATACAGTTGAGGATTACCTTCACTCCAAATGCGGCAGTTTTGTTTGTTGACGTAGCCATTCAACCAGAAGTGCGCTTCATCGCTAAACAAAATTCGCTTATGAAAATCGGGAACAACGGTAATCTCGTTTTGGGCCCATTCGACGAATCTACGCCTTACTGTTTAGGCGTGAGTCTATTCATGATGAATTGCCAAACCAAACTGAGAATAAATCACTTGACAGCTGTTAAATCGGTCGCCATCTTGAAAAGTAATGCCATTTTAAAGTTCTATACCTCTATAAAAAACACCCTTTATAATGGATTAATAGTATTATTGTAAATTAACGAAAAAAAAAAAATTAAAATTAAGCTTGAGGTCAAGATGTTTTATTTAATATAAATGGAAAATATTAAAAACGCCAATATTTCGCTACTCCTTTGGGTAGCATCATCAGGGCCAAAAAGGTTTAGAAATACATAACATTTAAACACATAATAACATTAAAAAACAAAACATATTAGGTTTAAACATTAACTCATACAAAAAACAACTAATGACAATATATAGACAAAAAACATATTAACAATAAAGAACAAACAAACTTATTCTATATTGTAGTTAGACTACCATTGTCAAAAGTTATTATTGCACTGAATATTAAACCAACAAGTTAGTTTGATAATACTTCTTTTCTTTGTCTACCTTTATTTATTAAATGTCTATAATTCTGAGCTATGCTCTCAACGTCAGCTTTATAGTTTATTCTCTTAATTGTAGGTACATTTATTATTTGCAACATCTCCAACATGTAACGGCGTTTATAATTTCTCTCTGTATTTAATATTTTAATATTATCAAAATTTGGAGAGTGATTGTTATGTGCACAGGAAAATTAAATTACTAATTACAGGTAATTTGTAATTGAAAATTTCCAATTACTAATTACAATTACTTGTCATTTGTAATTGAAAAATTTCAATTACAATTACTTGTAATTTGTAATTTAATTTTCCAATTACTAATTACATGTAATTGTAATTGAATAAGTTCAATTACAAATTACAAGTAATTTTAATTGTAATTAGGCAGTAATCATTACTTCCAATTGAACGAAATTCAATTATATCCCTAAAAATTTCAAGCTTAACTTGCGTTGCATGATCAACTGTATTATTCAAAAGAGCAATACGAAAACTGCATCCATGTTCAATTACGGTGAACACCTTCATAAACGTAATTATCGCTTACAAAATTTTGAAAACTTTGCGTTCAAATATACATTTTTTCATTTAAGGCGCCAAATTTATTTATTCAAATAGTATTGTTATTATTTTTTAAAATTTATATGTAATTGAACATTTTTGTAATTTAATATTTTTTGACAATAATTACAAAAAAAAGTATTCATTACTTAAAATTTTCAATTACATGTAATTTGTAATTGAAAAATTTCAATTACAATTACATGTAATTAGTAATTTAATTTTCCAATTACTAATTACCGTAAAATCCAAAACATTGAATTTGGACTAAATCATTTCAGTAAAATGTCCACCAAGGAAATAATAATTGGCAGATAATTGGCGTGCCATTAAAGTTGTTCAGGATATTTATCCTTTTTTTAAATCTCCTCGAACTTTAAAACTTAAATATTTATCTTTCAATAACTAGCACATATTTTTTTTTGTTATACATACATATAACGAGTGATTTTTTAAGAGCTTGAGAACTTTGCATTGAAAATTTTCAATTACCAATTACAAGTAATTGTAATTGAAATAGGGACTAAAATCAATAACAATTACTTGTAATTTGTAATTGAAAAATTTCAATTACAATTACATGTAATTATTAATTGCATGTGTAATTAATTACACAATGTAACTGATATCCCCCAATTCTGTTATATATGTATGTATAACAAAAAAAAAAATATGTGCTAGTTATTGAAAGATAAATATTTAAGTTTTAAAGTTCGAGGAGATTTAAAGAAAGGATAAATATCCTGAACAACTTTAATGGCACGCCAATTATCTGCCAATTATTATTTCCTTGGTGGACATTTTACTGAAATGATTTAGTCCAAATTCAATGTTTTGGATTTTAGCGGCATTACTAAACTGTTTTCGAAATTATTTAACTGGTTTTTTCAGATTGTGGATTTTTTTTTCAACTGATTGGAAAATTTCTTAAAAGACTAACAAAAATATTATTTAACATAAATTAAAATTATTTCAATGCCTTCTTAATGCAATATTGAATAATTTTAGCGTATTGAATAAAACATTTAATAGTAACTAAATATAAAATTCTTTATTTGTAATTCAAATAATTAATGCGTGAAATTGAATTTGCGTTAATTTTTAATTTTTTTTTCGTTAAAAAAGGTTAAAGAATTGTTTTGGATTGCAGAAAAATCTCTTATCATATTTAAATATTAATGAAATTTCATACTTGAGCTATTTTTGTTTTAAATAAACATATTTTTAATTTTTCTTAACCAAAAAGAAAATTTTAAATTTTCAAAACTTCATCAAATTGTTTAAAATATTTTGAAAAAATGGACCAGGGTATCGAAAAATCAAAAATTTTATTTAAATTAAACCATCATTTTATAAGTATTAACTAGACCTATAAGACCATGTTTAATTTTTTAAAATCAAACAAAAATTTAAGAAATGCTTTGAGACCACATAGCGCCACCCGTGGCAAATGGATGGTGCCCACAGTGAAAACTTAAGCTTAGATACTTATCTGCTAAGCTCATGCCAAATTTGGATCAATCGACCTAGCCCTTTACAAATAGCTGCTGCGTGTACCTTTTCTAATTGTCCATTCAGGGTGATAAAGATCGATTTAATATGATCTTATTAAACATTTTAGCTACGCCAGCTGTAACGGCAATACCTTTGCAGTTCGCGCATTGTTTCTTTTACATATTTCGAATAAAACGGGAAGAGATTTCGCTAAATCAACTGAAAAACTAGTAGTAACAATAGATTTTTTATATAGCGATTTCATGTTGATAATACTTAATAATATTACAAATTTTTTGCATTCTTAAATTCACTATATAGTGTAACCGACGATATCTTTCGTCAAAAATTAGATGAAAAACTCAAAATTCGATATCTGAAACACACCATCAGCGATTTGGTGGAAATTTTGCATGGTTGTAGGGCAAATGTGTTATTTCAATGGCAAAATAAGATAATCAGGTATGTTCGGTAATCCGAAACCGAGTGAAATTGAATCCGAATGAAATTTTAAATTGTCATAACTTTTAAATAATTTTAAACATTTTGATATTATTTAAATGTATAAAATTTGATTAAAGACCACTCACATAACTTCCTTGATTGCTAATGTTTTAAAATAATAGGCGCAACTAAGTTATATTTTTCTTTAAAAATTTATTCGATTTCAATTTCACTCGGTTTCGGATTACAGAACTTACCCGAATATCAGGATGCAATGCATTTTCTATTAAAACAACTTTTATAGAGTAATAGAAACAGTAAATTAGTTATTATATTTTTGTGGATGTTGAGTAACCTTTTACACAAACTATCAATCAAACACATATTCTTTATTTTAGTTTTCTTCTTTTTATACATTTTCTTATAAAAACTGCTTTATATCTGTCTTGTTATTAGCCAATCTTTATTAAGCCATTTCAACAATTAGATATATATTTATTTAAAGTGTGTATTTGATTATTAACACAAAAGTGTTGAAGTTAACAATGTCAATGCAGTGCTCTGCTCTGTGAGTTTACATAATTTTAATCTTTCAGATTTCAGTTCTTTATTATAAATAGGTAGATGAATTATATTTATTGAACAGTTAATAAATTTAAATATCACGAAAAACTATTAAGCAAAAAAAAAAAAAAAAAACTAATGAAATAAACATGTATTAATATTAAAATAACAAAGTATCAAATAAAATAAAACTGGAGTGGCCTACACTCAACTTTACCATACCCAATGGAAACAGATATTTTTATGGATTAGAATATGGGTTGGAATAAAAGTTCAAAGTATATTCAAATAGAAAAAAAAAATATTTTCGATTTGGGGTGTTAGGTAAACTACCCCTTGCCCCTTCCCGATTATGGCCAAAATTTATACAGCTCTTCATCTCCATAAACCAAAGGCGCATACTGAATTTCATTTTGATATGTCATACGGTATGACCTGTAGAACGTTTACAAAATTTTGGCGTAAGTAAACTACCTCTTGCCCCTTCCCGATTATGCCCAAAATTTATACAGCTCTTCACCTCCATAAACTAAAGCTACATACTAAATTTCGTTTTAATATGTGATACAGTATGACCTGTAGAGCGTTCACAAAATTTGGGGGTAAGGAAACTACCCCTTGCCCCCTCCCGATTATGCCCAAAAACTATACAGCTCTTCATTTCCACACACCAAAGGCACATACTAAATTTCATTTTGATATGTGAAACGGTATGACCTGTACAAACTCCACAAAAATAGTGGCATACACACCCACCCACAGACTTTACCGCGAAAATAGTCAAAATGGATTCAGGAGACCTCTAAACGTATAAATCCGTCAAAATCCCGACCTCGATTTTTTTCATGATTACTATACTTTACCTTATACTACGTATGGTAAAGTAAAAAAGGATTCGTAGTTTTTTATAATCATAAAACCCAAAGTCGTAGAGACAACCATATTTGTGAAATTTTCGTATAAATCGGTTTTGTCGGTTGATCCTTCAAAAAATATTTGTGTGTTTAAATATTTCATTAAACTATTCACTGTAATGCCTTAGATAGGACAAAGTTCGTTTTTAATTTCAAAAAATTACTTATTACTTGAATTTAAACTAAGCTTTACATCTCTCTTTACCAAGAGCCCCAACGCAAACCCCTAAGGGTCTGTGAGCGCATACACAATCTCAACCAGAATCTGACAAAGAGATCAAAACATGTAAAACTTTTAAATTAGTAGGTTTGTGTCACTTTGCTAAATATTTAGCAAACCAATGCATTTTCATTTTAACCACTATTTTTGGTTGGGGGCCTTTTCTCTTTACTCATCACGTTTTTGTGTTTTTATTTTAGCTCAAGCCAATTTCCACCAGCTTACAAATGAAATATTTATGTATATGCGATTGTAATTTGTTAACATAATCATAATTCTAGTATTCTTTTTATAGTTTTAAATCAAAGTTGCTTTTGTAAACTATAAAAAGCGAATTTTTAATTTTATTTAGTTTTACTTTTGTTTATTTTTTTTTTTAATTCCTTTTATTACCTCTTAACAGAGCAATCGAATAAAATTTGAACTAAAAATTTTACACAAACTTTTAAAAAGTAACGATTTAAAGTTCGTAACGAAACAGTTTGAATTAAATTATTTGGAACTTTGCTCGCTGTCAATTCCACAACAAGCGAATGAATACTGAGCTTTAAAAATAATTTGCATGCGTTTTTATACATGTCCTACTTACGCTTTCTAAAAAGGATAACGGCTTTTTGTTCTTGCTTCAACTTAGCAATTTTGTTGGCATCTTAAAAATTATACTTTAAACAGTTAATAAAATAATTACCAACTAATGAAAAAAACCTTTTTTATTTACATATTTACACCCTACATTAAGTATTTATATAAAGGCCACAATACGAAAAAGAACTAACATTGAAGAAAGAAGAAACGCTGATTATTTTGTATTTGTTAAATGTTACAATACAATTTAAAATTATATTCTAACTTATGGCGTTTTCTTTTCTGACAAAAATGTTGCATATACAGCGGTCAAAAAAAGTATTCGACAGCAAATCTTATTTTTAAAAATCATTTATTCTGTTACATGCAGAAAATAATTTGAAGCATTTAGCTGTATTTTTTTCTTGCAGTGAATGTATTCTCTTATTAAAAGTTACAAAAATAAATAATATTTGAAGATGTGAGATAATTGTGCGTGTTGTATAAAAATCGCTTAAATTGAAAAGCTAAAAAAGTATTCGACATCACTCATTTTTTGTCGCCTTTGCATTAATATGTTGAATATGCGTGTTGTTGTTGTAAATACCGTTAGGAGTTTAGATCGAATCTGTTTTCAAGAATTATTTTCATTTAGTTTCACTTAGTTACAAAAATGGGACGCAGAGGAGGGGAAACTTCTATTGAAATAAGAAATTTAATAGTCCACCATTTTGAATTAGGTAAATCGGAAAACTCTATTTCAGAAATCGTTGGAGGGTCACGGACTACTGTCCATTATATAATTAAAAAACACAAAGAAGCAAAAACACTTGAAAATAAGCCCAGGAGTGATCATCTACGGAAACTTACAGAGGTACATGAGCGACAAGTTGTGCGTGAAGTAAAAAAAAAATCCCCGAGTTAAGGCATCAACATTAGCCAAAAATACCCAGGAATATGCAGGCATATGAGTTACTTCCCAAACAATAAGAAATGTTTTAAAGAAGCACCAATTTCATGCACGATCGGCTAGGAAGAAACCTCACATCTCAAAGAAAAATTGAAATATCCGATTAGAGTTCGCCAAAAAGTACGCAAATAAGCCAATAGAGCTCTGGATGAATGTAATTTTTGCTGATGAAAGCAAATATAATCTTTTAGGATGTGATGGTAAGGTTCTAGTATATCGAAAACCAAATACAGAGTTGGAGGAAAGAAATATGATGCCAACGGTTAAACACGGTGGAGGTGGTGTTATGGTCTGGGGATGTATGGCGGCATTAGGAGTGGGTAATTTATCATTCATTGATGGAATTATGGGTCATTTGAGATACATTGACCTTTTGAAGGAAAATTTATGTCCAAGTGCAGAAAAATTAGGACTTACAGGCAAATTTAAGTTTTATAAAGATAACGATCCAAAACATTCTGCAATGAATACAAAACTATGGCCAACTGCCCGAAAATGATAAAAACGCCGTCATAATCTCTAGATCTTAACCCAATTGAACACCTTTGGGATCATCTGGAAGAAAATTGAGATCTCGCGAGTTCACAAATAAAAACCAGATGAAGGAAATTCTGTTCGACGAATGGTATAAAATTAAACCAGGATACACAATGTCATTGGTAAAGTCTATGCCTGAACGTTTAAAAGATGTTATACGACGCAAAGGAAGAGCAACTCGTTACTAGAATGTCAATAAGAGTTTAATTTTAAAATAATTTTTGAAATGTCGGATCCTTTTTTTGTTTCTGTTTTTAGCTTAAGTTGTAAATATTATGTCTTTTTGTATTATTAGTTGTAAAGATCTCATGTTTTTTATTGAATTATATTCTTTGTTCCTCAGTAAATAAAATTGTATGTCAATTTTGACACTAAACAAAATCTAATTTGTTTTATTGTAAAACAAATAAAATTGTATCTATGTCGAATAGTTTTTTTGACCGCTGTATTTTACACTTATTAAATTTTCGTGTTCTTTTCTACAAAAAATTTTAGAGTGTGAAAAAACATTATGTTCTTTTCTAAATATGTCGCACCAAAACCAGGTAAATAAATGTGCTACTTTTATTCAGGGTGAGATAATTGGCTTTTTTATAATATTTTTTTTTTTCAATGAAAGCAAGAATTTTTTTTGAATTAAAATTTGTATGTGAATAATTTTATTATTTTATACGTAACATACATGTTAACTGTAAAATCAGTTTGTTTTTTTTTGTGTTTTTTTTTAAATCATAAAAAAGGTCACACTTTGCAAGGGTTGGGTGATCCATAAAAAGTATTACCTATTAATAAGGCAGAATTTTTTTTTTCAGAAAAGAAAACGCCATTAAATTATCGAGCATAGTAACGAAAAATTTCTCACTCATTGTAGTGAAGCACCCAGAGTCTTTGGTGGGAATCGAACCCATAACCCCCAGACTGATTGCTAGTCTATCACTGCCGATATACATATGTATATATAACATTAGGGAAGAATTCTTTTAAATTTAAGAAAAACTAGAAATTTCTAAAATTTTCAACAGCAAAATACACGATCGCTCAAATAGAAAAAGAGCCAAATTATAAAAAGAAATAATACCAAACAACGAAATAAAGTTTAAATAAAATAAAACTACAATATTTAAAGTAGAATATCTATCTAACTATACTTATTAAAAAAAATTACAAAAAAATGGAAAAGAAGTCATAAATTATTGGAACAAAACGCCTAAGTCTCGAAATATGCCAAACTAAATCTCAACAAAGCGCAACAAATGTAACATTAGAAAATGTTAATAGAGTTCTTAAAAATGTGCACCAGTTTGAAAGACAATAAACTCACTCGTTATAGTTATTAATTTTTTAAAGTGGTTTTACACGACGTGTGTTTGTCATATGAGTTGTCAGTTCGATAACCCATATGTAATTTCATGTGTTTGTCAAAATAGGCATTTTACATGCGGTTTATAAATTTTCCGCCACACAGTTTTGTATTGCCAACCACAGCTGATGAAAAGAGTTAAATGTAGTGCTTTTGCAACGCTTTTAGTGCTTTTGGTACCACAAAAAACCTAAAATAGCAAAATATCAAGTTGGCATTACAGGATGTCAGATACTTTGTTACATCAAAATAGAACACGTTCTAAATGAAAAATGACATATATGTATTGTACACATGGAAAATACACAAGTTTTGTTTGAAAGGGTTCACACGACGTGTTTAGAATTTACACATGGAAAAGTGACAAGTCATATGACAAATACACGTCATGTAAAACCACTTTTAAGGTGTGTTTACATTGAGTGTACAAGTCATATGTACTGTCAAAATTGTTATCAATATGGAATTTCATGTGTATGTCAAAATCAGTGTTTTACATATGGTTTATAATTTTTGTGTTCAAACGTACCCATGTTACGTACATATGACATAACCTCCTGTTGTTGAAAACAAAAATCAAATATTTAAAACAGCTGGTCATCAAAGTGTGGTTTAGATGTATTATTTTTATTAATTGTTAGACAATATAATAAAACTAATAATAATAATAGCTTTATTGGGGCTTGTTGTAATAAGCAATTGTATATTTTTGTATATTTTTGCCGCCTTTTCATTTTATTAGACACCCGCTAGTGATGTCAAGTATGCAAAGAACTACCGTTTTGTGTTGTCATTTGGGTGCTACTACAACAGTACAGAAATCAATTTATAAGAGACAAATTATATCAAAACAAAAAATAATTATAATAAATAATACAATAAGTAATATCATTTGAACTATGTATATCAGCAACAATTGAATGAATAATTTTGTTGATGTTAATGTCAATTTATATTCACTCTTTTTTTTATTAGGAATAAAATATTTTTTATCCTAATTCTTATGACAATAGAAAATAATTAAATTTCTTTAAAATAATTGAACCGTTGCTTTTGAAAATGAGAGAAATCCATTTTATTATATTGAATGATTTGCATTTCAATGGCGTTACAAAAATTCACAAGCCGTAATAGACTTATTTTATATTTTTTGTGGTCTTATTGCACGTAAGTTTATTATACAATAATAGTTATCCATTTTATCTGAAAAAAAAGGTTTTGGTATACGCCAATGTAGTTGTCTCATTTTCAAAGGCAATTTTTTGATGAAAATTTTGATTTTCTTTTACTGACATGTAATTATAAAACCACAAAATTGCGGTTGCGCAATAGATGGCGCTGTTTTAAAATAATAACAAAATATGAATCACTTGCTGTTGTTACAGAATTTCGAAAATATTGAAAATTTGGATGTTGCAATTCGCAAATTTTATGTAAACCTAATATTAAGAGCATAATTTTGAAAAAAAATATTGATTTTGTTACACACTGTATAATTTAAGTCAAACTGAAGAAAATGCAGCACAAACGTACGGTATCTTTAGGTTTACTAATACTTAATTTTTTTATTGTACAAACCATTGCTCAGGCAAACGGCTTGACAAATTACAAAAAAAAAAAAAATAAATGATTGTGAAAATACCGGAAAAATATGAGTTTTAAAGGGGTGGGCATAGAACGCGTCTCTCTGTTTATTTGTTTGCTTCTAGTCAACATGTTTTACTTGTAAATGAATGGTATGTGTAATCTTTTAATATTCGTATTGTATCCTTCTGCAACAAGTGTCATAAATTTTTACTTGTAGCAAAAACATGTATTTGTTTAATTCCTTTTAATTATAAGATAAATAGTGGCAATAAAATAAATTAAACAATTTGTTTAAAATATAAACCATATTTAGCTTTTTTCTTAAAAAATGTTTTATTAGTCCCTGGAGAAGTTATTTTTTTTTTAATATGAGTAATTAGCACTTGTACTGCTTGTGCATTCCGTAAAAGTATTTTCAAAGGCATTTCTTTAGCGTGAATAACTTCAGTTTTGTGTAAATATGTAAACATTTTTTCTTAAAAAAAAGACTATAATTATTTTAAGCAATTAAGGATCTCATTTTGTTAAATAGTTAAATTAAATTAAATGCATATAATAAACGTTGAAAGTTTAATATTTGTATTCTACCTGTTGCAAAATATACAATTCAGTTCTATTAATTTACAAAGTAACGGTATTCCATATCTATTGAAATTCTTTTAAAAGTTCTACACTCAAAATATTAAAATAACTGAAAATGCAATTTAAAGTAAATGAAAACTCAGTTAAAACCCGGTCTACTCATTATTTATTTAAATCAAATGAAATGTTTTGCTAATTTTAAATACTCAAAAATTAACTGATAAAATCCTTAAAAACAAATGTTTTTTTCTTTTATTTTAATAACATAAAAATTAACTGAATATTCTGTAAAAGTAAGTGATATTTCCGTTGATTTTGTTTTTTTAACTGTAATAAAATTAAACTTAAAATTCAGAAAAAATAAACGATTCTTCCGTTGTTTCTATTTTTTTAACTTAAAAAAAAAAATAAACTACAAATTTAGTAAAAATAAACGATAACTGAAATATTTTAACTGTTTTTTATTTCACATAAAAATAAATTAATACAAATTTCTTAATCTTAAGACTATAATTTTGTAACAAGGATTAAAAAGTAAATATTACGTAAGTATGTATATATGAACATATATTTTAAGTAAAATATATTTTTACCAGCATTCATCATTAACTAAAGAACTAAAAACCACAATCAAGAGGTAAACTATAAAAAGAAATTATAAAAAATATATAACAAATAATAAAAAATTGTTGTAAACCATTTACCTTGCTCTTGAAGTACCAAACCGAATTGCAAGGATTTTTAAGAGGTTTTTAAAATACATACATATACCTAAAGGGAATAATTAAGAGGGTATAATTAAAAATACAATGCAGTTTCAAAATATCTTAGCTATCACTGAAAAACAGTTATGCATAGAGAACCATCTTAACAATGTTTTGCAACTAGTAAAGAAGAGTCCGAAGTTCTGCCTCCAGGAACGAAAAAACTAGATGATATTATTTTAAGTATATCTTTTATCACTATAGCCTCTAATATACGAAAATTGTTTTACTTGACTTGTCACTGATATTAAAGCGAGTGTTTTGATGAATCTTGTGGAAAATAATCAGAAGAACGTCAGATTCAAAACGTTCCAAATTTTGTGACCGACATTATAAAGGAAAAGAAGAAGAAAAAGAAAGAAGAAAATTTCCTGTTAAAGTTATTCTAAGAGAAAAACTAGGAATATGGGTAATATATTTAAAGTGTCATAAACGACAAAAGAGATTTACGAAGTGACACAAATCTGCCACAGGTAATGCAGAGTCCCTGCTACCAACCATAGTTTGGGTTTCAGACTTTGCAATTGACTTAACAATAAGAAATGGCAACTTTGTACCTCTATTACATATTGAAATTAAAAAATATATTTTTTTTGTTCCACCGTAATGTCTATATGTTACTATTTATTTGTCTTTAAGTATATATATGTACCAGAGAATGACAAAAGTATCATTTTTAGTACTTATTAAGTTTTTGAGGCAAAACATGTATAAATGTGTATAGCTACAGCTCAAACAACATATCATACACACATACTCATATCAATTTCAACTTAAATAATTACAAGTATAGGCAGAGAATAAGTGTTCGCATACTTGTTCATTATTTTTCGCAATACAACCAAGTATAAGTAAAAGTTAGATAAAGTATTGGCTATACCCATACTTGTAAGTATAGAGTGGGAATAAGAACAAGTATGTAAATACTCTAAGTATACTTAGAGTATTTTATAAATATATGTAACTATATGTATTAATTATTTCACAATTTAAAAATACGTTCATTCCTTCATCCTAATTATTTTGGTTTTCCATACTTAACCAATGTTCGGTTAAAAACAAAATATTGCTCAACATCATAGACCGTTTTATACAGACTTTTCCTAAAAGTAGTTGTTTTACTTATAAGTATTTTAAGAGTATTATAACTACTTAGCCATACTTGTAAGTATTAGGTAATTATAAGTATGGGTATGACAGATACCCATCACATTATCTACCTACAACCAGTTGTACTCATACATGCATTACGTATACAAGTTCGTTGTGTATAAATAATGTTTGTTATAAGTATTGAGTACACCCATACTTTTTTTAATTTATTTTCTGTGTTATAAGTATAGGTATAACTAATACCCAAAAATATGTGTAAATACTTAACTACATTTATTTAATAAGTACTTTTTGTCAGTCTCTGATATGTACCCAAGTAATGATGCAAAAATAAGAGTTCAAACAGTTGTCAAGAATGATAAAAACAAAAATTATAAATTATCAATAAAAATGGCAACCCTACACTTAATTTTGTTTCTATTATTTTTGACATAGCTATTATCCTATGGTACTTGAATTATTTACCAGATAATATGGTACAGCGGTCGGGTGCACTAAATAATTATTTTACACATTTTTATCTAATTTATATATGTATGTATTGTAATGTACCTCACATGTGCACACCATCATGAAACTTTCAATATTGATGACCGCACAGAAATTGAGTGACATACATTTGAGTATCACAATAAATGAGTGCATTTCATTACACATTGAAATACACTAATTTGTGATTGGTTATTAATATTGGTAACATGATCCTTCACAAATTCCATAGTGCTGAATAGAAAGTAAGAATGAAAGAAATGTATGATTGTAATATGTAGAACGGTTAACTATTATTTTCATACTTTGTATATAAAGGGCTTAGCGCCACGAATAAAACAGACTTTTGACCTATTAGCTAAACAGGCAACAGCCTTTGTATTATTTCTAAAAGCCTCATTTTTGCCCTTACTCTTAGTAAGATCGGCAAGAATTAGTAACTTAACTAGTGGCAAACTCCTGCCGGTTGAAAACTTTTCTATCTTCGTCGCTAATCCGCTTTGGACCCGTAGAACATAATTCCCCTTACACACTTTACATATTACATAACGTCACAGTATGTATACGATTGTTTCAAACAAATATTGTTAACATATTGAATATTTTTTTCTAAAACTGTCAAATAGTTTTAACAAACATACTTAGTTTTATTATTTTCGATATAAACGAATTTTCAACTTAAAATAAATGAAAATATTAACTGTAACGGAAAATCAGTATTTATATTCAGTTTTTTTAGAAATGAATGTTGGAATCAGTAGAAAAATAAAATGCTTTGAATTTTAAATGTTTATTCAGTTAAAAATAACTGTACGGAATACTTTTTAAATAAACTACAATCAGTTACTGTAAAAATATTCTGAGTGTACTCATGCTTACTGTAGATTTGATTATTTATAAAGGCTTTAGTTGCATCTGTAACAGTTGTGTCATTTGTAGTAATTGTTGGTTCGTAAGCGCTACACAATAATGTTAGTCTGTCTGGAAATAGTTGTCTTCTTACATACAAACCTAAATTAGGTGGAAATCGTAACGCTGTAGTATCGCCTAGTTTTGACGCTTCTTCTTTATTTTATTCTCTTTATATATTTTCTTTACTTAAAATTGGTATATACAGTGAAACCTCTCATAACGGACACCTCCCATAACCGGCCAAGTTTTGTAGATCTAACATATTCAATAGTTTTTTCAAACAAAATGCATTCCTATAACCGGACACTCTAATAACCGCGTGAAATTGTTATATGAAGTTCTTTTATGTTTTAAGATTCATTATTAGCAAAACACAGACCGGAGAAATCAATAAAAATAAAGAGAATGTTTGTTAGAGGGGATGGCGCTAAAATAGACAGCCTTAGTGAATGTCAAAATATTCCAATTGTATGCCACTATTTTTGTGGAGTTTGTACAGGTCATACCGTTTGACATATCAAAATGAAATTTAGTATGTGCCCTTGTTTTATGGAGATGAAGAGCTGCATAGTTTTTGGGCATAATCGGGAGACGGCAAGAGGTAGTTTTCTTACCCCTAAATTTTGTAAACGCACAACTGGTCATACCGTATGACATATTAAAACGAAATTTAGTATGTGCCTTTGGTATATGGAGATGAAGAGCTGTATAAATTTTGGGCATAATCGGGAAAGGGCAAGGGGTAGTTTACTTAAACCGAAAATAATAAATTTTTCGATTCGAATATACTTTGAAATTTTATTCTTTATGTATTATATCCATAAAAATATCTGTTTCCATTGTATATGGTAAAGTTGAGTGTAATAAAATGACATCGAGGCCCCACATCTTTGAGGGCCCATAAAAAAAAACCTGGAGGACTTTGGGCAAAACTGGGAGACAGGGGTCTTTTTTTTTTGTTGGTCTTTTATCACGTAGTGGTGTCCGTATATGGTTATTTATTTCCGTGTTGCACTGTGTATTTAATAGTGTTAAAGTTAACAATGTTAAATCCGTGCCCGCTCTGCGAAATTATATGAATTTTAATTTTATTTAACAATAGTTCAAATAAAATTAAAATTCATATAATTTCGCAGAGCGAGCTCTATCACATATGGAATATAATATAAATATTTAAAATTCTCATAACCTATTTTTTTGATAAGTTTGTTTAAATAAACCAGAAAATCTATTACATTCTGTTGGTTTCTAATTTTTTTTTATCTCTTTACAATAAAGAACATGAGCCTAAATAATTAAATAATTCATTTAAAATAGTTAAAATATTAAAATTATCATATAAGTTTAACTCTTAAGACATGTACTCGTAAAGGGCTGGCTGGGTGATAAGAGAATAGGACATTTTTAAAACAAACGCCTATTTAGAGAGCCTTGGAAATCTTATTATTTGCAGGGATTAAAGAAACAAAAAAGAAGCTTAAATGCTTGTTTGATGAAAATATTTTCATGCAGATAAACCCTTTACTTAATATTTTGTGTATTCTGTTTCCACAAAATTACAATAAAGTTGAAAGTATATTTTTGTCGCTAACAATAAAAAAATCGTTGACTATTCTTAATTCGTTTTCAGGTCATTTGCCAACATTTGGAATTTTTTAAAGAGTTTCATCTCAAATATCTTAACTTTACATTACAAACATCGTGTTTGCTACTTAATTAAGTGTTAATTTTTAATGCATTACAACGTAGTATTGTTGATAAATTATTATTTGTGATATTAAATTTAACGTTACGTCAATGATGTTTTTGTACAATAAGCTCATAATGTCTTTTTTACCCTCAATTAAATTTTAAACTGTCTTAACAATGTCTTTGCAGAAATTTCGTTTTTGTGGGGATGGTGATTGTCCTGATTGGGTGCTGGGTGAAATAATATCAACCCTGTCCGTGTTGGAAGCTAGCAAACTGGAAGTTTTAGCTGATATAGTGGCAAAAAAGATTTTGGGACAAGATTTCGATGTGAGTTGAAGAAAGTGTTTTTAATTCATTATAAAAGTTTTTTTCTTTTGCAATTTCCCTACAATAATAATAGGAAACGGAAGTAAAATCCTTAACCTCCACAGTTTCAGCTGATGGCAAAACAGCAGTGGCTTGCATACATTTTTTGCTAAACAATGCAGCTAGACACAATGCCAGTGAGCTGATTTTCAATGAGGAAATACAACAATTAGGTTTACCTAAAGAGCATGCCGAAGCCATGTGTAGTGTGTTGGCGTTACATGCTTCTGCCATCCGCCAACGTTTGATAGAAAAAGCTTTTAAAAGTAATACCATTTTTCCAGCAATTTTTGTTTTATCTTTATTTATCAACCTTTACTTATTAACGTATTTTTCTTTGTCTTTTATAGTTAATGAATTATCTTCCATACAACATTTACCTGCCACGTCGGACAGTATTAATTGCAGCCGTTTTGAACTTAAAATTTCTCAAGAATTGGTAGATGGTTTACCCCAAAATACCACACATGTGGTAAATATTGACAATACACATTTGAAAGTATTATTAGAAGAACTGAAATATGCTCGAAGTGTTATGGAGAAATATAATAAAAGTTTAAATAAAGTTTAGTAGTAGCAAAATATTAGGTATAATTTTTTAAATAGTAATTCGTAATAGGTCACTCAAAAAGGAACACTTAAATTGTTTAAATCCTTTTAAAATTATTGTAATCACTTAAAGATATTTAAAAAAATTTGATTTAGATTGATATTAAAAATATTTTCAGAAAACTAGTTTAAGAAATGCATCTGTGTATCTCTTCGGCAAAAGAGAAAAAATATATTAAAAGTAGCAACAGTGTGGTATATTATTGGAAGCCGAATATTAAAAATTATCTTTTACACTTCTGTTATTCATTTTACTGTAAAAATGTATCAATGCAGGTTCGATTCCCGCCAAAGACTCTGGGTGTTTTCTGCAGACAAGCAAAAAGCTTTGTAGAGGTAGTGTTGTCTTTAAAAAAATTTGAAACAATTAACACAAGAACAGAGTTTTATTTTTGGCTTATTTTTTGTTTAAAGTTCGTTTCAATAATATAATTTTGAGATTTTATTTGAGAAATTTATATTTTTCCTTGAAATTTACTCTTTTTAATTGTTTTGTAAATTTTTGGTTTTTAAAGATTTTTTATTTTTCAAATTTAAATGCACAATTATATAAAAAATCGCAAATAATTATTATTTTATAAATAAAAGTTATTTTCGAGTTTTATTTTTTGCTTGGTAAATATAATTTATTTTACCATAGATTAGCGCAGGTTTGCAAAACAATCAAACAAAAATCTCCAAAATTAATTGGTTTTTTTTTTAAGCATAAAATAAAACTTGGAAAATAATCCTTAAAAAGTACTTTTACGATCCCTGAAAAAAATAAATAAAGCACAGGCGAACGCACATACGAAGTGATGCATACCAATATATCCCTACAAAATGGGTGTAGGAAAATAGGAAAATTCCCGGGAAACAATGTCATCAATTCAGCGGGAAACGCGAAAGGTTTAAAATCACTAATGTACAAAATATGTGATAAAACTTTACGCAGAACAACTATTCAACAGATTATTAATCTCGATTCTTTAGAACCATCATCTAGCAATTGTGACAGACAAAAATACCTTAACGCTTTTAATTGGTTTAAAGAAGAATTTGGATTATTTTAAGCCAGAAACATCAGAATGTAAAAGTAAAAGAGTTTTTTATATCGCTGGTAATTTTACAACAAATATAAACACAATATGATTTGCCAAAGTTTTAAAGACTTATTTTGTAAAAAAAAACAATTAAATACATTTTCAGTATAAACAAGTCTATTCTGAAAATTACAAGCTTTTTGATCACAAACCATTTTGAAACATTGCATGATTTTAGCTTGTTCTGTAAATCCATAGTTTGGTGTAGTGCACTATTTTTGCAATCTTCACTCACATTTAGTGATATTTCATAAACTGTTGATTTCTAGTAAAGATTTCAAAATTTGTAGCCTCAATCATCATTAGAGATTTATTTGATTGCAAAAAAGCAATCTGCAATATATTGCAACTTTTTTTCTTCTTCACAACGTAGAAATTTTGCACTAAATTTGAAACACAATTTTTGAAAATTTGAAAGAGTGTGATTAAAGGCAGCTTTTTATTGATTGCAATAGAAATTTTGCACTAATTGAGTAAAGATTTTTTATAAAATGAATAAAATGTTATTATAACAAGTAAGAGTGCTATATTCGGCCGTGGCGAATCTTCTATACCCTTCACCATGGTGATTTTATTTATACAGACATGTAAGCCTTATCCATTATTGTTGACTCATAAATTAAAATAAGTCGTATGAGAAAAAACTCATCATGCTTTAAAGAAATAGAAGATAGCGGCTACACAGCTAAGTTAAAAAAATTTCGTTGGCTACAATTGTCGCCGTATATTAAGCTACTTAATGATATTAAAGACGACAGCTACATCGTAAACTCTGACATCGTTGAAGAAATATGTACCTATTTTGCTTTTATAAAGTTAAATAACTCAAAAAATTATAAATATTTCCTCCCAAAACTTTTTCTTTGTGTATGAATTTGTAAATTTTAATTTTGTGACATTTTCTTTGGTTGAATAAAATAAAATTGTCGCATACAAAAATAGAAAATATCCTAAGTTGACTACAGCGGGCTTCAAAATACACGTTTACCTATAAACGTGCGTATTTCATTTTTGACAGTTTGTAGTCGGTATCCTCATGTTGTCTATTTGTTAAATGCATTTAGGTTTTAAAACAGAGATCTCATCTATTTAAGTATCAAACGCATTTAAAAAATATGTTACTCAATATACATACATATGTATGTATGTATGTATGTATGTATGTATGTATGTATGTATGTATGTATGTATGTATGTATGTATGTATGTATGTATGTATGTATCTTCTTAATATTAAAAATATGTTATATATGTCACTCTTGATTTTAATTTTCATAGAAATATTGAAATTTTTTTTAAACATTTCAAAAATTTTTTTTAAAAAAATTTTTTTAAAACTTTTTGAAAAATTTGTCTGAAAAGTTTTTTTCGAAAAATTTTTCGTAAAAATGTTTTGTAAATTTATAATGTAAATATTTAAAAAAAAAATTTTTATTTTAAAATTTTTTTTTTAAATTTTAATGAAAAAAAATCCTTAAAATGTTTCCTCATATTGATCCCCCATGTGCCTTTTAACTGCTCCTGGTGACCAGTAGGCACCCTATAAGGCTATTGGATACCTCTATATGTATTGCCTTTAATACAAATAGTAGCAGAATATTCTTACCAACCTAAAAATACAAAACACAAAATCGATCCTCGCATGGGGTTATTGATCCCCCGAGATCTGAATGCAATCCTTGCGATCTACCTCTCGCGGTATAATAAAGCCGAAAAAATTAAAAAAAGCGTGAAAAATATAGGTGGGCGTGGTTTTTGGCCCGCAGCCTCTAAAGAAATGATCCGATGTTGCTGAATTACAATCCCAATATTTTCGAAACTATGTCTAACAGATTTGTATGCCTAAATTTTTTGTATCTCTTTTGGTGCCTTGGCAAATTAAATTTCAACGTTAACACGGACAGATGGATAGACGGACTGACGGACATCGGGATCCAGAATATATATACTTTATGGGGTAGGAAATTATTATTGTAGAAATTACACACGGAATGACAAACTTATATATACCCTTTCCACCTGTGGTGAAGGGTATAAAAGTTACAACAGAGATCTCTTAAAATTAAGCAAGCGATTTTAAAACACTTTCACTTATCTAACCGATTTTAAATCACGTGATTTTAAAAAATTTTGTGGGAAAAATACCTGTTATGTAATTCTAATTTATTTTAATAAAAAAGCTTTTTTTAGAACAAGATTAGTATTAATAATTATTATTCGCAATTATGTCTGTGGAGTTTGTACAGGTCATAGTTTTTGTCATATCAAAATGAAATTTAGTATGTGGCTTTGGTATATGGAGATGAAGAGTTGTCTAGTTTTGGGCATAATTGTGAACGCTCTAAAGGTCATACCGTATGACATATTAAAATGAAATTCAGTATGTGCCTTTGGTATATGGAGGTGAAGAGCTGTATTAATTTTGGGCATACTCGGGAGGGTTGTTTACTTAACACTCTAAACCGAAAATAATTAATTCTTCGATTGGAATATACTTTGAACTTATATTGTTTATGTAATAATGGGTGATTTTTTTGAGGTTAGGATTTTCATGCATTAGTATTTGACAGATCACGTGAGATTTCAGACATGGTGCCAAAGAGAAAGATGCTCAGTATGCTTTGACATTTCATCATGAATAGACTTACTAACGAGCAACGCTTGCAAATCATTGAATTTTATTACCAAAATCAGTGTTCGGTTCGAAATGTGTTTCGCGCTTTACGTCCGATTTATGGTCTACATAATCGACCAAGTGAGCAAACAATTAATGCGATTGTGACCAAGTTTCGCATTCAGTTTACTTTATTGGACATTAAACCAACCACACGAATGCGTACAGTGCGTACAGAAGAGAATATTGCGTCTGTTTCTGAGAGTGTTGCTGAAGACCGTGAAATGTCGATTCGTCGCCGTTCGCAGCAATTGGGTTTGTGTTATTCGACCACATGGAAGATTTTACGCAAAGATCTTGGTGTAAAACCGTATAAAATACAGCTCGTGCAAGAACTGAAGCCGAACGATCTGCCACAACGTCGAATTTTCAGTGAATGGGCCCTAGGAAAGTTGGCAGAAAATCCGCTTTTTTATCGACAAATTTTGTTCAGCGATGAGGCTCATTTCTGGTTGAATGGCTACGTAAATAAGCAAAATTGCCGCATTTGGAGTGAAGAGCAACCAGAAGCCGTTCAAGAACTGCCCATGCATCCCGAAAAATGCACTGTTTGGTGTGGTTTGTACGCTGGTGGAATCATTGGACCGTATTTTTTCAAAGATGCTGTTGGACGCAACGTTACGGTGAATGGCGATCGCTATCGTTCGATGCTAACAAACTTTTTGTTGCCAAAAATGGAACAACTGAACTTGGTTGACATGTGGTTTCAACAAGATGGCGCTACATGCCACACAGCTCACGATTCTATGGCCATTTTGAGGGAAAACTTCGGAGAACAATTCATCTCAAGAAATGGACCGGTAAGTTGGCCACCAAGATCATGCGATTTGACGCCTTTAGACTATTTTTTGTGGGGCTACGTCAAGTCTAAAGTCTACAGAAATAAGCCAGCAACTATTCCAGCTTTGGAAGACAACATTTCCGGAGAAATTCGGGCTATTCCGGCCGAAATGCTCGAAAAAGTTGCCCAAAATTTGACTTTCCGAATGGACCACCTAAGACGCAGCCGCGGTCAACATTTAAATGAAATTATCTTCAAAAAGTAAATGTCATGGACCAATCTAACGTTTCAAATAAAGAACCGATGAGATTTTGCAAATTTTATGCGTTTAAAAAAAAAAAAAGTTCTCAAGCTCTTAAAAAATCACTCGTTATATCCATTGTTTGTTTTAGTAAGACTATTTATAGCCGGCGGATCCATAATTTATGATATTTTTATACACTGACTAGCAGAATCCGCGAAGTCGTTAGCGCCATGACAATATTTTGTGCGAACTTGCGTAGTACGTTTGAAAGTAATCCACACTAAATTTTATTGGTATAGCCTACGAGCAAAGCTCCTTCATGTGCTAGAAGTTTCATAAAAAGGACATTTTTAAGGGGGTGTAAACTTGTACAAGAGGTGTCTTAGTCACCACCGGAATTAACGTAGACAAACTTCAAACTCAACATTGTTATTAGTTATTTTGAAAATTAAATCGGTATAGTTGGTTGTTGTATCGAATTTTTGGCATTTAGTAATGACATCAACCTCGAGTATAAACTACGCGAAATACAAAACTTACACTAGATGGTGCTTTATTCATCCCTTCTTTTATATCGTTCGAACAGTTTTCTAATTGTGTAGAAAAGAATTTTTTTTGTGACATGAATACCGTGGATACAACTTGTTTACATTTATGTAGAACCAACTGGTCGACATCATACGAAGTTGAAAAATATGAAAATATTTGCTGTTAAACCTATAAATGGGGCAAGGCCTTAAAAATGATTTGATGAAATAATTTTTTTTAATCTGATATATAGTCAAAGAGTCATATAAACAAAAGATTCAAATCAAAAAATATTATAAACTAGTGATGACCGTCTGCAGACCTTTTTGCCGGTTTGTATGTAATAAAAAATCAAAGGTAAATTTATTATATACAGTGGCACAGAAAACTCTACATACCCCTTATTTATATCAATTCAAAGAAACATAAGCAAGATATAGAAATTTATTTTTAATCAAATAAACTGGCAAAAGGAACAGGTAATAATAATGGATAAAAAAACAAGGTTCAATTCATTTGTTAACAAAATCAGCAAAAAATAATTTTTAAGACACAAACAAATCTACATAATATAGATACCTATATAATAATAGATATAATGTCTATATTACATGTTTCTGAAGTTCCAATTAATATTTCGCGGGTCCACAAATATGCGTTTAAACCGAATCCAGCCTATTTTTCATGAAAAATACCAAAATTTCTCCTAAAATGTGATTAAGTCGGGAGACTGATATGGATAATGCAGTTGGTTAGGTACATTATATAAGCTATTCTTTTACAATACTCGCATTGTGCTTGGTATCGCTGTCCTGCTGAAAATACCAGCCAGTATTTAGTCTCATTTTGTTTTCAGTTTCTTTAAGAAGATTTAAATCCAATAAGCCCGTCGTGGTCATAATAAATACAAAATTGCCCACACCATCAGCTGATATGCGATCCCAAAGCATGATATTACCGCCATCATGTATTACAGTTGAAAGTACATAAATCTTATAGTAACTGGAAACAATTTTAGAGGCAATAGTTCATCGTTTTTTAAGCTAAACTCTCTGAGTCAATTTACTGACGAAGAAAGGGTTTTATTTGTCAACGAGGGCTTTTGCAAATACCATGCGTTTTGTTTTATTAATAACGCTGGTATACGACTTCTTCCTAGGCATACGACTATGAGATCCATATTTTCTAAGATCCATAAATTCTAATTATAAGTAGCATTATTTATTTTGCATGATTGATAATACATATTAGCATTTCTACGCTAGCAGTATGTAGACTTTTCTGTGCCCAAAAACATATTTTTTTTGTTTTTGTTAAATATGCTATTTTATTTACAATCATTATTACGTTTTTATTTATTATCGTTTAAAATGTATTTATCTTATAAATGTCCCTCGGGCTTTCTAGAATTGGAATATATTCAGGGGTATGTAGAGTTTTCTGTGTCACTGTACATACATAAAAATGTTTTATTAAAACAAAGGAGCAGAACAGTTAAAATTCCCATTGCGGTAATCCCGGAAACAATTTTCATCAATCTGACCACATAAATCGGATTGTATTCGGAACAAACATGTGGTGTCAGAAGATTTCTTGCAAGTTTGCAAGAAATTTTTGATTTTAAATCTACGCAAACAGAAAAATGATCGCAACAATCGAAACGAACATTAACAACTTGGTAAACAGCTTTTACCAAACATCTGATATGTCAGGCTTTGGTGACAAAGGCTTATAGATATTTTGAGCAAATGGTCCCGCTACTGATAATTTATTTTTGAACGAAACATGACTAGCAAAGTGTGGATGCAGAAAAATGGGTTCGCTTTAACCGATTTACCTATCTTATACAACTCTTGAACCTGGGGACAAGTGTCTCCAAGTCACCACTTTTGTGAAGTATTTTGGCGACTCTTTGGCGACATTGTCAAGTGCTCAATTACATTATGCAACTTTTATCGCTGCAATTCTTCATTAGTTGGTGAGAAGGGACAGGGATAAATAGGATAAACAAATATATACATCAATACAAATTGCTGCAATAAAAATTGCACGATATAAACACGAACGCAATGTCTATATATGGTCCCCTATAAATTTTGTGGAGTTTGTACAGGCCATACCGTTTGACATATCAAAATGAAATTTAGTATGTGCCTTTGGTATATGGAAATGAAGAGCTGTATAGTTTTTGGGCATAATCGGCACGAGGCAAGGGGTAGTTTCCAGTAGTGCATTTTTAATGACAAGAATATGTTAAATATATATAGTAAATGGCATTGTCTGAACTTATAATAGTCACTAGTACTGGTGACTGAGTCAATAGTAAGTCAGTACAGTTTTACTGTTGGCATTTCCTGTAGAGAAAACAATCACAATTGTCTGATTGTTTCTCTAATATTTTACAATATTATCGTTCGTCGTCGATGTGTGACAACGACATCCGAAATAAGGCTGAATATATTTATCTTGGGAACAAATTTTCATCATAGATTACATATAGAAGTTGTAAGATCTAAGCTCGATGTGTTAAACTAATATCAATGCCCTTACTAAACTATTGATATTTTTATATTTTTTTATTTAATAAGAAAATTACAAATAAATTTTTCATACGGTAATTTTGCAAGCAGTCTGTCAGTCCGGGGTTGTGCGTTCGATTCCGAATTTTTCACTACAAGTTGGCATTAGTGATTAGGGTACGGACTGTGCAGTATTATCTGGCCAAGTTAAAAATCGAGATAAACGATACTTGCAGATTGTGCCTGGAAATAGGCTAACAAAAAAATGCTTTGGACCACGGCAGAGCTATATTGAATAGAAATGCTGAGGAGACCTAGCCTTAAGCAAATGTTAGCAATTACCATAGACTATGTGATGAGGCAAAATGTCGTCATGTATCAGTCGCCATTCTGAAATCACTACAGACCTGAGTAAAATGCTAGTGACAGCACGAGACTCTATGAAAGTGAATACCTTACTTATTCTAGTCGGATACCAGAAATCATTGAGGAACGAAGGGGTTTGAAAATGGGACCCAAGAAGTTAGTGGTCTGCTTCGGTATTCCCCCTACAAAATAAAGTGTTGTTTTATTAATAGTAATATTAATAAAATTAAATAAAAAAATTCAATAAAATTAAAAGTAGGTATAAATTAAAAGAAAAACATAAAGGACAGGCAAACTGCGCTAAAATTACGTGTTGTATAGAAACACCCTATATTCTTTCAAGTATACATATACGTTTTTTATGACAAGTTCTTATAGCGGCCAAGTAATTTACATTCTGTGTAAATTTCAAATGTCAGCCCATTACTGTTCGAGAGACAAGGTTACATTATGTTTTTATGGCAACACCCTTTATTTTTTTATACTTTTATCAATTTTTTTTAATTATATGTATATTTTTACAAGATGTTGTTATATTGGTCAAGTAATGCAGTTTCTGTGTAAATTTTAGCAATCCTGCCTGTTATCGTTTAACAGATAAGCTCACCTCTTATATACGACAGGGTGCCCTATATTTTTAATTTTATGTTTTTACTATTTTTGTAGCGGTAAAAGAAATACATATTCTTTGTAATTTTTAAGTGCCCGCTTATTACGGTTTAAAAGATATAGCCATTTACGTGAAACTCACGAATTTAATGGGACAAACTTGTTGTTAGAGCAGAAAGAGTAAAACTAATTCTGTGCCTATCAATGGCGGTTTAAAAAAGCATTATACATCAAACTATATCACCTATGAGGCCACCCTTTATTTATGAGCCTACGTTCTTATTAATTTTTGTCATTGAGAGCCATATTAATTAATTAATTAATAATTAAAAAGTAATCCACACAAAAAATTGAGAGTGCGGTTTAACGGATATGTTAAAATTACGTATATTGTATAGGGACACCCCTTAATTTTAAATGTTGTTCTTTTTAATGGTACCTATCTGTAAGCATAACTCTTTTAAAGTCTTTTTAGTTGTGCAAAATTATCTTGAGATCATATATTTAAAACTAGTGTAACTAAGACAGAAAAAAACAAATTTATCAATTGAAAAAAAAAATCTTTTTTGCTCAATTATTTTTTTGTAATATGGTATGGAAATAAATATCGTAAAAGAAACATTCACTCTAAAATAAGCCCTGATCTTTTTCAGATCCTGCCTGTGATATTGAAACCAATATGGGATTTTATATACATACATACATGTACAAGTAAGAGGGAAACTACTAACTTTATTGATCTTTTCGGTCATCGATTATTTTAGATCCGATTTTCACACGGCGAGTTTAACACACACTGATCTGATCCTTTTACTAGCACAGTCAGATGCTATTTAAAGATTTCATGACCTGTTACTAACGCAGATATTCAACTTTAGGTACCCCGAATATATTCAAGCATCTTTATGGCTCTATATCTTGCTCTTTAAACATCATTAAACCCTATCTAAATTCAGTAGCATTCCTCCTCTTCTTTATGTTTAAAAAGTGCACCCATTTTAGGACCAATGCTAGCACCATACCATTTTCCAGTCCTTTCCGCAGCAGATCCCCTTTTTTCTATTTCTGCTCCCGATTTACCGTCCATAAGAGAACCATAACTGAAGAAGGTGAACTCTCCAATTACTCATTGTTTATAACGTCTTCCGATATAAGTGTCCGATGCAGCCTTTCGGTTACTTTTCCTTTAAGCATGCGTCCTATCGGCATTGGAGCCCAACCTGAGTGAATTCATTAATACTGAAATAGTGGAGGAAGATGACAGCGCACATTGTGTGTGAATGTGCGATACTGGCTAGCTTAAGACTTAAGACCACTGGTAGAAGCTTGTTAAATGTGGATGCCATGGAGGACCTGAGCCTTGAACATATGCTAGCAATTACTAGACTGCGTAATAAAAAAGAAGGCCAGTCGACAGGTTGAAATCACTGAAGTCAAGACTAAAGGCTGGTTTCAGCACGTGACTCTATGAAAGTAAGGTTGTTGTAATTACATTTCTGTTGGTATAATCACAGAGGACGGAAGGGGGTTGAAAAGAGTCCCATTAAGAAAGTGGTCTGCTTTGATATTCCCCCTACATTAAAATAATACTAAGTCTAAAATATTCTTATACCCGATGTTCGCCATACGGCTGTAACACATTACATAATTTTGCATAAATAATGAATAAGTCCCAATATTGCCTCGATTGCCTGCGATGTACTGCCACAGCTTCAAGCTTTAAAGACGCCTAGTAAAATTCTACGAAGATAAAGATATAAATTGCTATAAAGATTTAAACTAGGTGGACCAATTAAGTATAGTTTTTTTAGACTTTAGATGTGAATAATGTTTTTAGTTCGTCTTATTGACGATTGAAGCTGCTTGCATGAAAAATACATTTGTGGTACAGCACTGTTGCACTTAAGTATAATTTTTTTAGACTGAAGATGTGAATACTTAGTTTTAAGTAAACTTTATATGTTCCGCCTGAAAATGACAAACACCACCCTAATGAAATACTACCTGAAAGCGCTCGCCAACCGTATGAAACAAACAGCACGTAAGGACGGTCTACCCCGCAAAGTATGACTACAGTATTTATTTTCAGTGTAGTTTTTTAGACTTATTATATGAATATTTATTTTAATTCAGTATATTGACTTATTTTATTTTTCATCGATCGAAGAATTGTGCGCTTCGACTTCGAGTATTAAAAGACTCTTTGAGATGGTACATAATGTTTTTCGGGTAAAAATAAATTTATTGTTTCAATTTTGAAAGTTTTATTAAAATTTCATCAGGCTTAATTACTTTAATTGTAACAATTCATTATAAAAGTCAAACGTCAGTTGCCCACAATTAATTTCGTAAAATAAGTAATTAAATTAGAAGCTTCTGTCTGCAAAATATTTATATCACCACTGTAGTGTGAAAAATATTTATGTATTTAAAAAATGAATTCATTTTAAAACCACCCTGCAAAGAACTTAAAATAATTTGAAAAAAAAAATTGAAACATTTTTCTTTAAAAAGTGCAAAAATCACAACATGTCTACACGATATTGTCCCCCATCTATAATTGCTCGTTTAACATTTGATGTCATAAATTAGAAACTATTTAGTGAAATGCTTTTTTCATTATTACCCTTCAAAATAAAAAGACAACAACAACATCCTTTTATTTTAAATATTGTATTCATACAACAAAAAGTCAAATAGCAACAATAAATGTTTACGCCAATTTATGTACTCACAAATAGACTCGAAGTTTTTTTTTAGTAATTTGTTTGAAAAAAAAAACTCTCTCTTTTGAACTTGTATAGTTAAAAATTTTAATCGGATTTGGATTTCTCTAGCTTAGAAAATTAGAAAAATCATATTTAAATAATTTAATAAATTTAAAAGATTTTAAAATTTAATTATGTTATCGCTCTAGACAAGAAAACATTATATCACAATACGGTTGGTCTAACCGTCCACTTGGTTGTTATTAGCTCCTAACGGTAAAGACAAATATTTATTTGATATTGTCAATATTGTCAATAAGCACTACTTACCTTGTCACTAATCGGAATATTGTGGTAAAACAGTAGGTAGTCACCCACTTTAATTTTCAGCCGATTGAGCGAAGCAGTGTTTTGAAAACGATTTATTTTGAACATAATTCGGTATCTCTTGAACCACTAAAGATATCTTAATGAAATTTCACAAAGGCAAAGGAGGAGTTTCTGAGCTGCGAACGGTCGGCCCCTAGAATAAAGGGGTGCCTCTGGGTACGCCCCTAAAGTTGGATACCTTGGGTATAAATTTTATGGAAATATATAAATATAAAAAGTTTAATTTTAACTCAAATGTTAGATTTAAGTAGACCTTGAAAATATCTATAATAAATGTGCGTACATGTGTAGGTTATCTCTCTTAGTTTGGGAGAAATTAGGCTTACAATTTTATTTTTATTTTGCCCGTCCATAACTTAGTATTTTTGTCGTGGTGTACTTATTAATGATCGGATTATTCTTTAAAGACATTGGCTATATTTTTGATAAAATTTATAATAAATTAGTTTTGTGTTTTGTTCTGATAGCGCTTTTCGTTAAAAAGTGACAAGCCTCTGAATTAGGAAAATGTAAAAATACCGTTTTTTCAGGATTTTCCCCAAAAAGGTGGTATTCTTTTTTTGCTTATGTAATTTAAACTTACTTCGGTACTATCAAATTTGTTTAAACCATTTTAAAGAAAACATATGCCAAAATGCGAATAAAAGAAAAATTAGGTCAAAAATTATAACGGTTCTACCTCCAGCCCTATTAAAACATAGCCAATTTTGGAACAATATTTTTAAATTTCAGTTAAATTTTTTGGAGTGCAAAACACCGATTAGAAAAACGTAAAAGGATTTTTAAAAGCCTCAATTGTTGGCTACTAACTCCCAAAACGATTTGACAGTCCCGTAATTAATAAAGACAGTGTAGCCACTTTTTGGGACATTTTTTCTGCGTTCCGGAAATTTATACGTTAAATAAAAAATTATAAATTTTCTTTCATTTTCCATTTGATTAAAATCTCTTTAACATCTCGGGACATTTTTTCCGCGTTCCGGAAATTTTTACGTTAAAATTTAAAATTTTCTTTCACCATTTGATTATTTGTATTGATTTGAGTATATATATAATTTCAAAATTTTGTAAGAATATCTCGATCCGTTTAAATTTTCTGGCAATTCAAATTCGATATTTTCTTTCTCAAAAAACCACCTTGCCTTGATTTTTTCAGTGCTTGAGGTAAATATAATAAAAAAAAAAAATAGAGCGCGAAAAAATTTGTTCATCTAGAAGTGAAGAGCTTTCCTTTGATACCACTTAGATGATTTTGTTCTCATTTGCTATATCCTTTGTATAAATCCTTTTTTAACCACTGTGCGAAGGTACGGCGCAAGCAATGATCCTTCGGCCTTAGCTCTTGCAGATAGACAGAGGAGAAAGTGCCTCGCGCGATGGCTAATCGACTCATTTGAGACCTACTCAATACTATTTTTTACTTCACTGCGCACTGCAGAACGTCTCTGTGAATGTATAGTATCATTTCGAGTAAACGTTGTGCGACAATGATTCAAGGTTAATCGAATTAGTAGCTCGGACGGATGATTGTTTGGACAGTATAATGTTTGTAGCGGTAACACACCTGAAGTAAACTACGATTAACAAAAGTGCTAGCGTTGTTTTGTGCGTTCGCCTATCCATCTACATATATGTACTAAAATGTTTGTCGGAAACCAATTTTCACAGTTTGTTACTTGCTAAGTGCTGGGTAAAATAGTGTACATAATTTTTGTAAGTTTTTAGTGGGCGTGACACTTCCCATACAAATTAAATATTCATCAATATGTTACTTGGGATCTCTAATAGGTAGAATCTTGAAATTATGTGGAAGAGTAGGCGTGGTGCATCCCATATAAAGTGAAAAATTATTATCATTTACATAGACTCTTGAAATTTTGCATAGACTGGCGAAAAGCAGACTGGACTGTAACAGTGAACAGTGAACAGTGGACGTGGTACCTCCCATATAAAATCAAAAATTATTATCTTGTACTTAGAGAATTATAATACGTAGAGCCTTAAAACTTTGCACAATTAACCCTAATATCAACATGCATAGTCTAGCAAAACACAGATTAGATTGAAATAGTGGATGTGGTACCTCCCATACAAAGTGGAAAATTATTATTGTGTATTTAGAGAACTTTATTAGATACAGTCTTGACATTTTCAACAATCCCTCATATTCATTGTTTGGCAAAATAAATACTGCATTGAAACAGTTGGTACCCCCATATAAAGTAAAAAATTATTAATGTGTGTCTGAGACATTGAGTATTGCAATTTTGCACGAATAACCCCCACAGTGGGTATGGTACCTACCATACAAAGTGAAAAACTCTCATAGAGTACCAGGCTCTTGAAATTTTGTAAGTAACCCCCATATTAATATGTTTAGTCTAGTAAAAGGCAAACATGAAATCGTGCGTTTTCAGATTAATGCTTGCCCATACCTTTGCTTGCAAGTGTTTATTTTAAATATAAAAATTGACTAAACTAAACTGAATATAAATGAATTGCCAATTTAGACAGCTTAGTCCGTGTAGAGAATTTTAAATTTATAATTAAAATAAAACTGGAGTGGCCTATACTCAACTTTACCATACCCAATGGAAACATATATTTTTATCGATATATTACATAAAGAATAAAAGTTCAAAGTATATTCAAATCGAAAAATTAATGATTTTCGATTTTGAGTGTTAAGTAAACTACCCCTTGCCCCTTCCCGATTATGCCCAAAATTTATACAGCTCTTCATCTCCATAAACCAAAGGCACATACTGAATTTTGTTTTAATATGTCATAAGGTATGACCTGTAGACCGTTCACAAAATTTGGTGGTAAGGAAACTACCCCTTGCCCTCTCCCGATTATGCCCAAAAACTCTACAGGTCTTCACACCCACCCTCTTACGAACCCACCCACAGACATTATCGCGAAAATATTAAAAATTAATTCAGGAGACCTCAAAATCGAAATCCGTCGAAATTCCGATCTCGATTTTTTTCATGATTACTATACTTTACCTTATAATACGTATGGTAATTGTGGAACAAGATTAACGTGAGTACCTACCTAGTTGGCCTAATCTCAAGGTGGTCTTACCACCGAGTGAAACTTAAGCGTAGACTAGCGCCCCCATTGTGTAGTATAACAACACTTTACGACTGCCACCAATCGCAATTTGTGTGTGATACAGTCACAATGAGTAGCAATTTATATAATATGGTTAGCCTTATCCAAGGCAAGCCTAGATCCATATTATAGCCTCTTGCTTAGGGGTTTGGAGACTATCCAAACTCCGTCTGTTGAGAGTGCAACAGCACAGTTGATCGACCGTGCACCATACCTACATAAATCGATCTTAAACCACAACCACCACGTGTACCCCGAAGGGGACTTCACCAACAACCGGTCACAGAGAGGATAGGCTCTCTGTGGGGCTACCGATTCCCGTGGTACCAGTCCTTTGGGCACTGGTCGGGCCTCGAAGAGAACCCGTATGTTTTAACACACAGACCTTTTCTTCCAGATTTAGGTTCTAGGAACCCTAGCGTCTGATGCCCCTATTTTCTCCGAGTGAACCGCGTCAAGGCATTTGAGAACGTACTTCAATGACAATTGGAACCCCCGGGGGGAACTACGTATGGTAAAGTAAAAATTTGAATGGAATTCGTCGTAAATGCTAATGGTATTTTATATGCTTTTACTCTTCTTTATTTATGACTAGCCGTGCCCGCCACGTCATGAACGTCCTGACAATATTTTGTTCGATTTTGCTTTGGAAATAATACACACAAAATTTTATGACTTACTTTTATAGTGCTTCAGATAATAAGCCTATGTTCCTGAGAAATTACTCAGGAACACCCAGGAATAAGTAATTACTCAGGAACAAATGCTTTATATAAAATTCTAAAATTATTGTAGAGTTCTGTAAATAGTGTTTAAAATTTCCCACTGACAAAATAAAAGATGCTGCCAAGTTTGCAGTACCATTAAATCTATAAAATTGCGTATTTTCACTACTTTTTCTCTGTTTTCTTTTGGTAATGAACTAAGATACTAGGGTACCTCCTCACAAAATTTTATTAATATTCATCCAGTAGTTTTTGCTTCATGTGAACACAGCCAGACAAAAGGTTTTGTATTCCATTTCGGTTACTTTCTGCACCAGCAACATATTTTTCAAAAAATATTTCATGCACAGCAATGGTCCTGTTCCAGTTTTATTATATGCTTGTATTGAAAGCTTAAAACCTTTAAAAGAGAATTAACAAAAAAATTTTTTTGAGTGTAACTACACATCATCAACCCTCATAAAATGAAAAATGCTTTATTTAAAACTCTTTTAATATCAAGTGAAAACCTAAAAACCGTAACGGAAAAAATCACTTAAAACTTGTGTAAAACAAGTAGAAGGAGGAGGAGGACAGTGTACAAAAAAAAATCTATCTTCATCTCTACAAATGATTCTGCTTATTTAAGCTTTGAGCATAAACTAAGCGGATGAGGTTTTACGCTTGTTCTACACGTATTTATGTGCGTTATGCATGCTATAAAAGGGGGAAAACCCGCCCTCATTGAAAGAATGTAAAAGACTCGTATTTACTGACAAACAATAATAATAATAGAGTCAAAATATACAAGTGACAGATGACCGAAAAAGAACAAAAAAGCGCAAAACAAATTAAATCGATGAAAATGTGTGTTCCGTTTTTAAGGATACATTCGAGTGCTCTGCAGACTTTCACAATCCAATACATGTCAATATATAATAATAATCCTTATACAACCCACAAATGAAGTTTATTTTTTCTTTACTTAAACAAAAATCATTGCTATGCATTTATCTGTGGGGAGTATGTGTTGCTGGAGTACGAGAGTAGACGACTGACTGACTTTCTCATATCATGTCATATTATTTTGTCTGGTTATTATTATTTGGTTTTGTATCAATTGTATTCTTATTTAGTTTTCCGGTTTTTTATTTATCTTTTATTTCTAGGTGTTTGTCGTTTGTTTGGTAAATAAAATTAACACGACAATTTTCCACAGTTAATATTTGTTAGTTATCTAGGTTAATATTTAATTCTGAAGAATTAATTAAATCCATTATTTGATGTGAGACAAAAGTTTTTTTGATTTTTTTTTAATTTTGCAACAAACAATTAGTCTAAGGAAAAAGTTCATTAAAACAAGTTCTATACCCTTCACCGCGGTGATTTTATTTATACAGAATTAGGTAATTTAAGAGCCACTAATCAGCAAAATCTCGTATACGTTATATGTATGTACATATATCGTCACCTAAAATCCCTAATTATGTAAAAATCGTACAGAAAATTTTCGCGTAAAATTTTTATAGATTTTTTTTTGTTAAAATTTTATAAAATTTTTTTCGTAAAAACTTAATAGAAAATTGTTTTTGTAAAAATTTTATGGAATTTTTTTTATAGAACATTTTTTTTTTAATTTATAGATAATTGCTTGTTAGTATTTTATTGAAAATTTTGTGTAAAACAAAAACTTTTGTAAATTTTTTAGAATTTTTTTTTAAATTTTTTGTTAAAATTATTTGTAAATTTTTATTTGAAAATATTATGTAAAAATTTTGTAGAAAATTTCTTGAAAAACTTTTGTTAATAATTTTTTGTAAAAATTTTCTTGAAAATTTTTTGGAAAGTTTTTGTTAAATTTATTAGAACAAAAATTTTGTAAAAATTTTTTGTAAAATGTTTTGTAAAATATTTTTCGAAATTTTTTTTTAATTTTTTGGAATCATTTTTTTAAAAATTATTTGTAAATTTTTTTTGAATATTTTTTGTAAAAATATTTTAAAAAATGTTTAAAAATTTTTGTCGAAAATATTTTGTTAAAATTAGGACCTTGCTGCATTCTATATTGCGTTAGAATAGGACACTCAAGTAAAAAAATCCTTAACAAAATATTCCTCATATTGAGCCCCCAGTGGGCTACTGACTGCTCCTGGTTACCAGTGTGCACCCTGTGGGTCTGTTGGGTACCTCTATATTCATATATTGCTTTCTATAAAGGCCTTTAATACAAATCAAAGCAGAAAAACCTTACCAACCTAAAAATGAACAAAAAATCGGCCCTCGCAGGTTATTGATCCCCCGAGATACAGACCTCGGGGGATCAATAATTTTTGCGGTCTAATATTTATTTAACAAAAAAATGCAAAATAGACTCAAAGTGGTTTTTTGCCCTCAGCCTCCAATGGGAAGGTCTTATGTTACTGAATTGCATTCCGAAAATTTTCGAAACTATGCCTGGCAGTTAAATTTTCTGTACCTCGTGTGGCGCCTTGGCAAATGACATTTCAATGTCAACACAGACAGATGGACATCGCTTAATCAACTTCTCTATGTACAAGAACCCGGAATATATATACTTTATGTGGTCGGAAATGAATATTATAGAAATTACTTATGGAGTGACAAACTTATATATACCCTTTCCACCTGTGGTGAAGAGTATAAAAAGTAAAAACCAATTTATTATTTAATTTTATCTACAACTGACCAAAGCTACAATGTAAATGCCAACCCAAAAATATATCCTAGCAACTTCAAATCTTTTACCTCTCGTTGCTAAAGTAAAAAATGGAACAAATACCTGAAAAAGGGTGTTTTTTAGAGACTGAGATAGTTATTAGATAAAAACTGGCTGCAAAACAGACGTTAGCATTAATTTTCGAAAAGGAAGATATACCAAATCACGTCTTGCATTGGCCACTCTCTAGTTGCTAATGTTATGTTTTTACTACCTCTTATTGTATCGGACAAACTTTAAATATATAATATTATGGTCTTGCTGTTATAGCCGACATAGCAATACCCTATGCATTCTTCATGTGTCTATCTGCGATGCACAATACACAGTGGGGCAGAATCTAAATATTTTGGAAATAAATCAGCCATTTGTAAAGGGCTAGGCCGAATGATCCAAAATTTCGCATGAGCATTGCAAATTAAACAATTAAAAAATATATGTGGCGCAAGCTGACAAAAGGGACCTTATCATGCCAGGGGACGAAAATGAGTTTTTTATGTTTTTCAACAACAATAAACAAAATTCAACAAAAAATATGAAATTTTGTTTTGTCGCGTATTGAATATTTGACCCTGGCATATGTATAGTTATATTAAAAATATTTCTATGCTAGTTATCTAATTAAATTCTTTTAACATTTAGCCAAATACCTGAATCAATTTACAAATAATTTGACAGATACAAAGTGTTTATGTCTGCATCACAAGGAAACTACTATATGAATTTTAATAAAATTTTACATTAGTATCTCAGTTGAAATATAAGAATATCTCATTTTCGTTTTTATATAAACTGGATTTTATTTTAGACAAGATTTACTGAACTCTATAATAATATAATCTATACATATAATAAAACTGTAACCCATTTTCTGTATGTCTGTCTATCTACCTCCAGGGTTGTCAGAGTTATTTTAACCTAATTCGCCAAAACCGAAGTGAAAAATCGCCAAATATTTTTTAATTTCGAAAATATTTTTTACAAATCACAAAAAATAAATTTAATCGAAATATCTAAAATTCGCCTAAAATTGAAAAAAGTCGCCAAAATATATAAGTATTTTGTTTTTTATTTACAATGATTAGTAGACACGATAAAGGTTAAATTTTGACTTAAGACAATGAAAAATAGTGGTTATTATAATAAATGGAGACCTGAGCATACCCAGCTTAAGGTATTCGTTACCGTGTTTTTGTTTAGAATATGTTTTATAGGAATTAAATTTATTAAATATTACTAAAGATCAACAGATGTGTGCCACATGCCCTATTTCAATTCATAAAATTGTAGCACGTGTTTCACAGTCAAGTTTTGGTGGAATTCCTTATTGAAATCGATCTTTCTATACAGTAATTAACAGCATATAAATTTAAAAAATCCATTTTTTCTTTAAAATTAATCACCTAATTTGTAAAAATATTCTTTCAACTTAGAGAGAATAACACGAACTTAATCCTTACTTCAAAACTTCCTTTGTATGTTAAAATAAGTATAAAAAATTCATTGGAATTACCAGCACATCAAATACAGAACTAATGTAGCTGCACATAATTAGATAGAACATAATATTTTTTTATTATCTTTCTAAAATAAAAGTTAATATTTTATATTATGGTTGATAAGTATCCAAAAGTATGTTAGAATTTATAAAAAATTTTGAAAACAAGAAATTTTATTCGTTATAAAGAATTGCAACATTTTAAAAAAATTCCAAGAATAATTTCTAAGAAAAGTAAAATTTTTCTTTCCGTAAAAATCTAAGTGCGACTATGATAAAGATTAAAAAAATTAGTCAAATCGGTGCAGCAGTTCTTAAGTAATGCGTTTACCAACGAACGACATTTGGTTTTATTTATATAGATTTTTAGAATTTCATATAAAGCCTATGTTCCTGATTAATTACCCAGGAATGGGTACCTCTATTAAAATTAAATTAATATACCATGCCTGAAGCACTTTAAAAGCACTCTTACTCTTATAAAGTCAAAGCAAAATCAAAAAAAAAATACTGTCAGCACGCTGACGAATTGGCAGGCACTGTTATTTTATAATAAAATTTTGAAATGACATTACTTTTGCGCCACTTGATATAAATCATTAAAATTTCTTATTTTCATTTAACTAATTGGCCATAAATAGATTTACTATCTATAATTAAAACTAATTTATCACTGTAAAGTATTAAGTTATTAACTTGATTTAATTTTTTATTATTAACCCTTTTTAAACAAATCTACTTATTTAAATGTGTATAGAAATAATCATAATATTAAAATTAATTAAAAATAACAATTGCTTTATTCAATTAGCCTTAAAAAAATCTAAAAGGTATTTAAATAAACGCACCACTATAATAAACCAAAATAAAGTATCTAGAGCAAATTGTGTACCTTTTTGTTTTGTTGGTTCATCCCATCAGAAGTTAACCCTTTTGAGATGACATTAAAAATAATATAATCATAAAATTCTATATTAAAGACACAAAAAAAGTTGCCCTTTTTGATTTTTTTGCTTTTAATTTCATACTTTTTTATCAGCCATTGTCTTCATTTTGTTTTACAATTGAAATTTTTAATATTTTTTTATCTTTCATGCTATCATTTAGTTATTATTTTTTTATAACTTCTCTTTTCAGTCTTTTTTCTGTATTGCAGAGATAATTAAAACCGTGGTTGGAGGAAAGATTCAATTAAAAATTATGAAAAAATCCAAAATTTTAGTGAAAGAAGAAAAAAAGTGCTGCAAGATGTCGCATTGTGGAGTGAAATTAAAAGAGGGATTTTTTTTTGATAATATTTACTAGCTATGCCCGCTAAAAAGTATAGCTATTTTTACGACAAAACTGTTTCAATTCACATGCAAGGTACAGCGCCCACTGTTCCCATCCAATATGTTTTTTGCTAGACTATGCGTAATAACACGATAATAATATTTTACTTTTTATGAAAGGTACCACTCCCACTATCCTAATCAAGTCTGTACTTTGATTATACACATTAGTATGATTACTTGTTCAATTTTTCAAGAACTTACATACATATTGTAGTTTTCAAGGTACTCAATAATAATTTTTCACTTTGTTTGGAAGCTACAACGCCAACTGTACCAATCTAATGTACATTTTTCTAGACTATATACATTAGTCTTAGGGTTATTTGTGAACAAGACTCTACCTATTGTAGGTCTCTAGATACATGATATTAATTTTTCACATTGTATGTGAGGTAACGTGCTAGACTATTAATATTAGTATGAGGGTTACTTTCAAAACTCTACCTATTGCCGATTTCCAGGTAGACGATAATAATTGTTCACTTTGTATGGGAGGTACCACACCCTATTCTATACAGTTTCGCTTAGCTATGTGTATTAATAAGGGGGCTATCGTACAAAATTTTAAAGAGCTAAGTATTATAGTTCTCTAGCTACCTAAAAAGTGGTCGTGATCAATTTTTCTTTCTGTAAAAACCTAAGTTGGGTTATGATGAAGTTAAAAAAATAGACCAAATCGGTGCAGCTGTTTTTAAATAATGCGATTACCAATGACCGAAATTTGTTTTTATTTATATTGATTGTATCTTTAAAGTAAATGAACAAACAATAAGTGCTAAAATCTTAGGACTAAAAGTAAAAAGAAAAAACTAAAAAATATATATAAATTAAGTCCAGCCGGTGGTAGACAACAACTGTATGATGACACGGTTGTTGTTATCATTTAATTGATCAGCGTATTGGGATGCGTTTTAAGAGAGAAATTAATATGAAACTTTCAAGCATATATATATATATATATATATATATATATATCAGAGAATGTTAATTTCTAAAAAAATATGGCACTTAATAGAAATTTCAAATTAGAAAGTTCTATATTAAGTACCATATTTTTTGATTGAGATTAGTGACACGGAGACAATAATATAAAAAAATAGGAAATAAATTTTCTGGCACTGCGGGAGCGTAGCGTCTCATTTTGGTGAATGCGTGGAACATTTCAGCATTGAGGTCACATATTTGGAATGGAATATGGAATATTTCAGCATGGAACCACATCAAATACTGTAGCGGAAAAGTCGAGGACAGCGGATTCAAAGAAGTTTTGCATAAATGAAAAATAGCCCATATCATATGAAAAGTAACCCAAAAATGTTGGGTGCTGTTTCGTCTTTTTCAAAGTATAATTTATTTTTATAATTTTTTATTATGGAAAATCGCCTAAATGTTTTTGAGCGATTTTATATTATGAAAAAAATTGTCAAGAAGAGTGTAAAAATATTATCATATTTATTAAAAAAAAAAATTATAATATTAAGTAACTGTGAAGTTTGCTTTAAACCGCAAGATCAAAAATTTACCACAATTTAAACTAGAAAAATTAGTTTCTGTATTTGCATTTTCGAAAAAAAACTGCTAAATTTACAGCAAATTTGTGGACATCATATCGCGCGACTTTTTAATTCTACAATTTAACAATAAATAAATATTTCAACTCATATTTTAATGAATAAAAAAATTTATTTACCCACATTAGTAACAATATATAGAAATATTTTGGAAGCAAAAAAGTTTCCTAACAGATTTTGATCAAAGCCTGCTCGATGAATAAAATCAATATCAATGTTCTTGCCTTTAAGATACTTTATTGCGCTATAAACTCTTTCTAATAATATCCGCTTTCGGCATCTTCTGCAATATTACATCTTTATTGTTGCTGGGTATAGTGGTTAAACCGACGCTTATTATTAGCAGCTGTCCCACTTCTCCTTCTAACATCAAGTAAGCAACCTAGGAATATTTTGCTGGTTTCGGGTTGCGCCATTTAGTGATTAGTATTTAGGAATGTTTTGTATTTAGGAATGTTTTGTTTTTGTCAACTTCTACTACTTTTAATTACTCGATACTAAGCAATACTTTACATTATAGAAGAGTACAGTTAATCAGAGTTTTAATGAAGTTGTTACATTTTTATTAATTTCGTTTCTGAAAGTATAACGCTAAAAGTATCGAGTAACTACTTTTAAGTATTGAGTACTCAAAACTAGATAAAATAATCGATACTCAATACCTTGCCAGCACTATTTAAATGCGAGAAAAGAGGACAAATTTGTATAATAATAATTTAATCTATAGTATAAAATATGAATACCCCCAATTCTGTTTTTACACGGTTTGAAAATAAAAAAAATATTTTTTACACGATTTTATTCCATTTAGCACGATTCAAAATTTTATGAGCTTAGATTTTATTTGTAAAATTTAAGTTTTGCGAAATATTTTTATATCAAAAATTTAGAGGAATTCCCTTTTTGTGCATACACTGAACCAAAAATTTACCTAAATACTGTAAAATGGTGTGTAGAATTGAAGAAAAGTAGGTTGTTATACAACTAACAAACTTTTTAGTCAAATCTACAGCCGATTTTAGTAAAAAAATATTTATTTTTAAATTCGTTCTATTGAAGAAATTTCTGCAATGTAACTATATTTTTGTTATTTTATTGGGTGTAATTTGACTAAAAATAAGTTAAATTAACTAAAATTCTTAGTAGATTTTTTATTAAATTTTTATATTTGAAAGATAAAAATCTGCAGCATAATCTAAAAATAAAACTGCATAACATTAATGCCTCATTACGTTTATTCCTGTTTTAAGTTCCTGTTGCCGGCAATTGATATTATTTTAATATTTTTCTTATTTTCTCCACGAAACTATATCTCTACCAAATCGCTAATAGTGTAAAATATTTTAGAAAAATTTATGCACTTAATTTTAATTTGCACAACACACCGAAATTGACCGCAACATGATTTATTTATTGCCACAAATATTAAAAGAAATATATGTATATGTAAATTGAAAACATTTTCTATTTTATATGTCATTTCATGTCAGATGTCTTCTATTTTACAGCTCTTATTTCATTTTTATATATTCAAATTTATTTAAAAATTAAATAAAAAACTTAGTAGAATAAACGAAAATTTTGTCAAATCAACGAACAAATTAGTAACATTAACTTCTTTTAGGGACGTATATTTAACTAATTTTATGAGTTGTTTTTCTTAGAATGTTTTACTACTTTTTTGACTAAATTTTTGTTAATTGAACAGAGTTTTATTTAAATTTTTATAAGTTTTTTTTGAAGTTTTATTGAAACATGTTTTTAACAAAAGAAATTCTCTTGGTTTGAATAAAATTAGTTTATATTAATAAAATGTGTATAGATTTGAATAAAAATTAAATTGTTTTAAATATTTTTGTCGTTAAGGATTAACTAATTTTTTCGTTAATAATACCTACGAAATTTGTTTCAGTGTACAAGCATTTTTACTTGTTAGAACAATTGAAATGTGTTAATATTTTGTGAACTATCAATGCACAAGAAGACGACTCAAACTACAAATAAAAAACTACAACGTAAAGCCATTTGTTTAGAAAACAAAATTGAAATTTTAAATCGCCTTCGAAATGGAGAAGGCTCAACATTTCTTGGCAAAATGTTCGGTTTACACGAAGTCACAGTAAGAACCATAAAAAATAAAATTCAATTAGGCAATCTGCAACGAAACTGTCTGTTAACTCTTCATCATACACTAAAGATGCAAATAAACGATGCAAGTACACATTATATGTACATGCATATACTCGTACGTGTAAAAATAAACATGATTTCTTGTTCTTAAAAAAATTCTCGTTTTTCACTATTTTTAATAGGTTTTAGAGATAAGGAACCAATCACCTATTTTTATATATGATCAATGTCTTGTTTTACACGTTTTTTTTACACGGATTTTTCTGGAACCAATCTACCGTGTAAAAACTGAATTAGGTGTAGTTTATTTATTATTATTTTGCTATACTCTTAATGATGGACTGTTATCCATTTATTAAGGTGTAAATCATTGTTTACGTTTAGTTTACACAAATGTATGACAAATTCGCTACATACATTTGTGTGTATATCTTTTGAAGTATATCACCTACATATATTTTGTCCTAATGTCAAATAAGCTGCTATAGTTATTTTTCCAGCATGTCAACCATCCACCCTTAAAATCCCATGATTATTGTAACAACAACAATCATGTAAAGTTGTAGGTGTAACGGTGAAATCAACAAATACAAAATCACTAACACGTTTACGCACATGTTGTCAGCGACATAAATAAATTGTTCTCAAATGATTCAATTACCAAACAGAAAGTGCACATGATTATTGCTAACATTGTTGTTTTTGCTTTTGTTTTCACTTGATGCTTGAGCAAACGCCCCCAATACTCAGAGATCCCATTCCACTATATTTTGTGCCTAATAAGGCATACAAATTTAATAAAACGTTAAGTAAACGTTAATAGAAAGCGAAGTACAGAAATATTTTTATACGGGTAGAAGATGAAAATTGCACTAAATAATGTTTGCAAAAAAACAGAAATCAAAACTGAACTTAAAAATGTAACACAGATTATCCCTGTAAGCATTGAAATAATATATAGGCCAAAATCATGTCGTATTCATTATTTTATGTTTTTACTCATTTTAATTGTAGCGGTACCCTGTTTTAATTTAAAGCGCCTATTTGCACAAAAATTTGTGGGACACCCTTTAATTTAAATGATTTATGTTATAGCAATACACATGCTATAGGTCTGTTCCAGGTGCATAACAAAACTGTACAAAGTTGTACGAAATTTTTCTTTGCATAAGTTCGGACAAGAATTAAATGATCAGCTGTTTTTGTTTACATTTAAAAATATAAAAAAATTTAAATAAAATTTTATTTAAAATTGATTGAAAAGCAAAATGGAAGATTTTTAAATAAAGTTCCAGGAGAACGTGCAATAGTTACTTGGCTCTCCATTTTGCAAAAAAATATAAATAATAACTGGCTTTTACTATATTCAGTTTATTTTCATTCAGTTTTAACAGCTGTTACCAATGATGCAAACGAATTGCTTTTAAAATATTTAAGCGTCTAAAATCACTAAAATAAAATTAATTTGAGAAAGTAAGCAGCATTAGTATTTGAAGATGTTCAATTGTGGTTTTTTGCATTCCAGAAACTTTGGACAACTTTGTCACATTCAGAGAGTAATTTTGTTTTTTACTCTCAACAGTCCGGACTGCTGTGTTATGCACCTGGACCAAACCTTATGTAAATTTCAATTGCCTGTCTATAGTGGTCACATAATTTAAATTAAGTTACTAATAAGGACACCCTTTAACTTTAATTTTTTCCTATTTCGAAGATAGTAATATGCGTTCTGTATTACATAATCACCCCTAGCGTGAAGAAAAGTTTATTTCCTCGGAATGAAACTTGCTACAGTAAAGTACACGTGGAATTTTTATTCTCTTCATTAAACAGCTGTTCAAAATGAAGTAAGTTATCCATGAACATTAAATATAAACAAGAAAAATTAGTTGTGTTAAAAAATGTTTAAATTATAAATCACAAATAAAAGAATTCATAAATATTTAGTTTCCTAGAAAAAAATTTTACACGACGAAGAAACAAGGCAACATCGAAATGTACGTCTTATTTTTTTTCCTTTTAATTAGTTTTTATTGTTCAAAATTAGAAAATAATCAAAGATGCGTTTAAGTTCTGAAAGTGCTCAGTAAATATCTGCCATAACCTCATTTAGCATTTCGCTTCCGTCTCCCGTTGGTTAATCCTATGCGCGACAGCTTTTGATCGAATTCTTCTTCATTTTGGATCCATACCTATTGGACAAACAACGAATGTATTAAAAACATACCATATTTTAATAAAATTTTGTACCTTTTCCTCTCTTTGAAATTTTGAATTGAACGGCCGGAACCGTTTAACTATTCCGTAGTGGCCTTCAAGATCTAAACACTATGCTGTTATTTCGCATTCTATTAAGCAGGATATCGCTTTTAAACTGATCTAGTCCTAATATAATTGAATACAAACTATAAAATTCTAATTAGAAGAAATAAATACTTACATGATGAAAACGTGGCGAACAAATCAAAGAGAAAACTGAACAATTTTCGAGGGAAAAAAACCCTTACTATATAAGGGAAATTTTTTGTTTACGTAAAAAATTTTAAGGGAATTCTTCACGATTGGAACATCAGGAGGTTACCGCATATATCGATTCAACGAAAAAATACAATATAAATTTTATACAAATTTTAATGATTTTTATTTTGAATCGAAATACGCTGTAACCCTCCAGTAAAAAGGGAAATATTTCGAGGGGAAATATATTCAAGGGATTAATATCTCACGTCAAATTCCTTCGCCTTGTACTATTATTGTTAACATAGTAATAAACACTTTTAATTTCAACTGCTTATCTATAACGGATGAAAAAAGGACATATATGTATGTATATAAAATTACGTCACCTATGTTAAAAACCTCTACTTTTTTTGTATACTTTTTTTTTATAGCGAACATAGCAATACAAATAATATGTGAACTTCAAGTGTCAACAATAGTTTAAGAGGTGATGACATACATATACATATATCGAATTAAGTCTCCTACGGGGTAACCCTCAATCTTTCATTTTTGTTTTTTATACTTTTTGTTATTGCCGATATTTATGGTAATACACAACAGTGTTGGAATTTGTGGTACAATTGTACCAAATTTGGTACAATCGGCACATCAGTGGTACACTGGTACACTATGCCTTTTTGTTACAATTTCATACAAAATTTATTCAATAAATTTTTTTAAATCAATAATAATAATAATCAATATTTTTACTAAAGCAATAATAAACATTTCTAAATTTATACTTCTCCAAAACTGTCTGGAACTAACTAATTTGCAACCTTCTTGATTTAGGTTTAGGAGTTTTACTTGAACAACCCTGTATATATAAGTGATAGGTAAAATAGTTGCAAGGTCTTTTTGCTAAACTATAGCATTTGAACGATTTTGCATCGCCTCAATCAGTTTCCGGCATTATTCAGCTGGTATATTTTTCATTCCTTCGTTAGTAATTAAATGTCTCTTTAATTATTTTTCCAATTAATTCCAGGCATACTCTATCCGGTGCTTTGGTTGTTTTTTACTTAATGCCAAATTTTGGTACAATTGATGCTGATTTGGTATAATTTTATCATTGGGGCGGCACAATTTAAACATTGTCAGTTCCCAATACTGATACACAATCTGTAATTTCAAACATCTATATATAATGGAGCAAAAGATAAGGCCTTGTACGTCAAATAAAATCACCTATTGGGACACCCTTTCATTGCTATTTTAAATTTTATACTGTTTTAATATAAATTCCGTGTAAATTTCAAGTCTTTGTCTATAACAGATCAAAATATATACAGGAAAACACAGCTCTAAAGGGGGACCCCACTTTAGTTTGTAAATTAAAATATTTTATAGAGGACATAATACATGTTCTGCTTAAGTTCTAAGTCTTTGTTTATAACGGTTCAAAAGGCCATATACGTAAAAATACGTTACATATGGAGTACTCTTTAATTTTTAAGTTTAGTTTTTTATTACTTTTTGTTAATTAGTGACATAGTGAAACTCACATTGTGAAAATTTGAAAAGCCGTTTCAAAAGATACTTTAAATATTTGGTAATGGGACACCCTTTCCTTTTTTAGATTTTTTATTCTTTTTTAAGTATAATCAATTTGTTAACATTACCTTTCAGAAGTCAAAAATATTAACAAATAGTTTTTGAAGTCAAAATCAGGGACCGTAACTGTTATAACTTTTATCGTAAAAGTCAGAAAATAACAGTTATTTTTGACTTTTATTGTTTCGAGCAGAAATAAAAGTTATTTTTTGACTTTTATTTTTCGATCAAAAAATAACAGTTATTTTTGACATTATTTTTTCAAGCAGAAATAAAAGTTATTTTTTGAATTTTATTTTTTCAAACAGAAATAAAAGTTTTTTTGTTTTAATTTATAATGAAATCATTATATTTATTAAAATTTTTTTCAAAAAATGATAATTTTTCTGTTTAAGTAATCTATGTTCAAAAATTATTGAGTTTAGTTTTGCAATCATAATTGTCTGTTTTTCTAAATGTCTTTTTAAATTTGTATAGAAGTTACTAACTTTTTTTTGATCAACTTCTACAAAAAATTCGCGTATATAATAATTACGTTTACGACCCATCTTAGAGTGAGTTTCGAATAATAATATTTTTATATCCAAAAGTAAAAGCAAAAATGTATATAACGGAGTTTTTATATAGTTTCGTTTAGCTCAATTAAAAAAATAGGCAAATATTTATGACATATATCCAATACCCTCTATAAACATTTTGACAAAAATGTGTCTTTGATTACAAAATATAGTAATTAAAAATAGAAAAATGTATTAATTTATAACACCATGCGACAGTCAAAATTGGGAAGGGATGAAACCAACGGGAAAGTTATATAGGTAAAAAAGAAGTTATACGTGTCCCCCAAAAACCACCAAAGGTTACAATTTCCCCTATATGAAGTTACTAACTTCAAATCGATATATCTCGATTCCTAGACGTGACCCAGCGAAACTCCGGGACACGTATAACTTCTTTTTTACCGATATAACTTTCCCGTTGGTTTGAACCCTTCCCGATCACTTAGAGACAAATGGTAGGGCCATTTGTCTCACAGTGTAATTAGCTAAAATATTTTCAACATATGAAATAGCACAGTGAAAATGACTATCTCTAGCAGTCGTTAGGTTGCGAGTTCAAACCCGGAAAAAATTATTTTTAATAAAATGATTTTTTTTTTGTTTTAATTTTTTCAACAACTTACCCAAGTCTCTATTTGTAATCTAATATGGTAAGTACTTACCTCCAATATCTTCACCGTGTTAAAATACTTCAAGAGTAATTTTGAGTGTTTGTATATGTAAAAGATGGTATTTTTTAAATTGCTAGTTTAAAATATATCTCAGTATATATAATTAGTAAAAAATAATATTCCAGGTAGCATCTAACATTTTTTATTGCAATTTAACTTTAACCTCTTGTACTCTAAGCCCTTATTGTGGGGACGACCATTCCTTGACGCGTTTTGATGGTTGGTAATTGATAATACATAATTATAATAGATTGGGAAAGTAAGTGCAATACACTTTTGTAAAAACTTTTTGTATAAAATGTTTTTTTCCCATTAAAACTTTTTAATGATGAAATTCATTTTAATTTTATAGAAATTAAAAAAAGTTTAAAACTCAGATGAGTCTTAAACGTAGGCCTTCACCGAGTGGTTTAAGGACTACACCAAAAAATTTTTTGATTATTTAACGGCTTAAAATAAATTTGTACAAGTTACCTGTTACCAACCACAGGGGCTCAGTACATTGGGACTTCGGTCCTGATACATAAAGGGCATGAAGTTGAAATCTACACCTTTGTGTTTGAGTTTCTGTGGTAAATATTCACCCCTATCGCATGGGAGTCGTGTTCCCAATGTTTTTCTTATATGTTTTACAATGTAAAAAAAGTTTTAGGAACACGATTCCCATAATTGATATTCGTGATAGGGGTGATTTCGTGGACTTCTTAGTCTCCGTGAGTCTGTTTTTTTTTCAGCCGTCCACTCTAACCTAACCTACCTGTTTTTTAATATATTTTATATTTTATGACATTTGCATTCTTTCACATTGTACAATTTGTTTAACGTGAAGTTTGGTCAGTGTTTGATATTCTAAATACATATTTGCCTATATATCGAATATGTACTTATATTGCCTCTTCACGGAGAATGAGTTTGGGAATATTATATACTCATTTTTGTGTCAAAGGGGTTGAAAAAAACAAAAAAAAAACTTTTATTTCTGCTGGAAAAAATAAAAGTAAAAAATAACTGTTATTTTTTGATTGAAAAATAAAAGTCAAAAAATAACTTTTATTTCTGCTCGAAAAAATAAAAGTCCAAAAATATTTTTCGAAAATTTTAATTATTATTAGTCGAACTGTTTATGTATTACATACAATGCAATTTATAATCAAGCTTAAGTTCGTTTTTATTCTCTCTAAGAAAGAATTAATTTAATTACAAATTAGGTGATAATATTAAAGAAAAATTGGGAAAATTTAATTTTTAGACACCAACACGAGCGGAATGTACATTTTCTAGACAGCCACGTCCGTCATCAGCACTCTTGTATCTAATCTACCTAGGGTAGAGTTTTTAGTTGTAAGCATCATCTATTTAACCAACCAAACCCAGATAAAGGAATGCGAGAAAACTTGTATTCAATTATCAATCTAAAAATAACTTTTATTTCTGCTCCAAAAAATAAAAGTCAAAAATAACTGTTATTTTTGCTCAAAAAAATAAAAATCCAAAAATAACTGTTATTTTTTTTTTCTAAAAAATAAAAATCAGATTTTTAAAAAGCATTGCATTTTATGAAAATTTGGTCCAAGACAATCAAAATTGTATACTTGGTTTTGTCGTCCGACATTTCCTTGTGGTTGCTATTTTTAAAAAATCAAAAATTCAAAAATAACAGTTATTTTCGGTCCCTGGTCAAAATAAAAACAGAAAAGAAAAATAAAAAAATCGAAGAATTATAATATCTGTTTAGGTATTTTTTAATTGACATTTCAGACAGCCCTAATATTTATCATCTTAAGATTTAATTGAAATTGTTTGTACGATGACAATTGTCTTCTCTTAAAGTCACACGTACATTTAGATTAACAGGTAAATCGTCTGTAACATGATTTGGCTGGATGGGTGGTGGTTGTTAGTTATGCGCCATAATGAATACAGCGTATGTTTTACAAACAATTTACGCGTGTAAATATTTGCAATTTGATTACTGTGTTCCCGGCTCCTTTCATTTGTGCTGTAATATTTCAGTGGAAAAGGAAATGTATTCACATACTACAACAAATAAAACATATGTATTCATGTTTGGGTATGTAAAAGTTAATTGGTTTTAATGCAAAACGTGTGTTTATTAGCTTTTACTACAGCTGAGTTTGCCTTCATTAGTATTAGACGCAACGCTACGTTCAGATAAACATACATATGTCTCGGTTTTCTACTCCTACACACCCCAGCCATGAGTACGTGTGTAATATGGTTTCTGTTTTCTAAAAACCAATTTCTTTTAAACCACAAAAGTAATAAGTATTTTAAATATTAATTTAATTGCCACCAAATTTCTTTAACTTCTTCTCCATGTGTGTATGTCGACTGCATCATATGCTTTCCCCTCACCAGCACTCCGCCAATTCAATTAACCACATTTTCTTGGCTAAATGTCTCGATGTTCTTTTAATTTTAATGATTTAAAATATGAGATAGGTAGAATTTGCATGTGTGATTATGTCGGCATAAATGTGTTTACGAGTAGAATATTTGAATCTGTGTAATATTTTAGCAAAAATGTTTTATTGCCACGAAAAGGACCGTCATTTAATAACGACCACATATGTTTGCATTTCTATTTAAGGCAATTAACACTTATTTGAAACTTTTAATTTAGGGTTTTATTTGTTTAAAGTGTTTTTAAATGGTTTACTAAAGACTGCTAACACTAATATCGGGTGGTTAAATTTTAAGGTCTGATGTTGAATGTGAACCACACCTAAACGTGAAGTTTTTTCTGCACTTAATTTGACATATTTCCATTTCAGACTAACTCAATTTTCACCATGGAAAGATACACAACCGAGCAATGGTGGCAAGAAATGGCAACGTTGGTCAATTTTCGAAGAAAATCATCTTCAGTGATGAGGCACATTTTCACCCCAGTGCATTCGTCAATAAGCAGAATTGTCGAAAAACCAATGGACCCATTTTTTCAAAATGAGGCCGGTCAGACAGTTACTATAAATGGTGTTCGCTATCGTGAGATGATAACGAACTTTTCATAGCCCGATTTGAAAGATATGGATGTGGACGATATGTGGTTTCAATAGGATGGTGTCACTTGCCACACAGCTAACGAAACAATGGCTCTTTTGAGCGAACCTCAATTAAGCCTCAGCGTCATAGAAAATTTGGATCATCGGAAGGAGATGTGTCAGCGAGGTTGCGGCGACCATTTGGCCGATATTTTGTTCCATACATAATTGAACCAATATTATTAAAATAAAAAGAAATGACATTAATTTCCCAAATAATTTGTGTTTTATTCAAAATCAACATCGGCCCTTACGTATTTAACCACCCTTTAGATACAGAATTACAAGTTTTATTGATATTCTTAATATTTCATCATTAGAGGCTTCCAATTTTCTTTCATCCGAGGCTTTAGCTATCCAAACTTCTACCCCATATAATAGCACAGACCAAATGTAGAATTTTATGAATCGAACTTTTATTGCTACGCTGATGTCGTGACTGGTCAACACCTTGATATATTTGGAAAAGTTATCTTTCGCCATCTCTATGCGGTATTTAGTTTCTCGTGATGGGTCCCACTGGTAATTTATTAAGATCCTTAAAGCTCTGTACTTGTTCAATTCTATGTTTTGTATATTCAGTGTTGCGTTGGAATGGGAAACATCTTTCTGGGCATCTCGACAGTTCTGAAATAATATTTGAACTCAGAATAACGCTTCTCGTGTACCCATACTTTCTCTGAATCCAAACTGCGATGCTCCTATAGCAGCTTCGCATTCGGTATAAGTCCTTTTATAGATCATTTTTAGAAATATTTTTAACGCATGACTCATAGGGCATATTAGCCTATATTCACTGCATTACTTTGCATTATTTTTCTTTCGTATGGCGACGAATGTTGATTTTAGGCAATCTTCTGGATGAAGACCTGTTTCGTATATGTATGTTATTGCTGTCTATTAGTTCCAAAACTTCAGAGGGTATTTCATCCGGAGGGTATTGCGACATTTCGATTTAAAACATTGTTCTTCGCAGCTCGTGTTACCGCTCGCACTTATTTGTTTATTTTGCAGTATTTATCTTTAAATGAAGTTTAAAGCAGTGCAAAAAAATTGGCTTATTGACAGAACCTCATCCTGAAATTTAGATTGCAAACTTCTATTTTATAATTCGATCCTTAAACCAATATGGTGTTATGGTATTCGGGTATGAGCTACTATCTTAGCTTTTAAACTTAAACAGGCTTTAAGGGCATCAAAATATGTTTCAATATATATTCTATAAATGATCGCAGCTGCTCTCTGATATATTATGAAATCGAACATTCACAAAGATCTACACGTGTCATTGGTTAAGGCAGAAATAGCAGAGTTGTGTAGTTCATGAACGAACTATTTCACTTGAACTAATCAATTAACTGACCTAAGTGAGCTGATTACCTCACTGAGCTCACATTAGCTCCTTAGTTTAGCTCATTAGTGCATTGCAGTTCACCAGTTCACTGCAGTTTTCTAGTTCATCTCCTCAGTTCAGTTCAGCTCATTAGTTCACTTGAGCTTACTAGTTCAGTCAGCTCCTCAGTTCAGTTCAGATCTTTTATTCACTTTAGCTCAATTATTTGCTTCAGCTCATTAATTAGTTCAGTAGAGTTGAGTTGAAGTTCATGAACTACCTAGTAAAGTCAAACTAATGACTTAACTGACCTAAGTGTGCTGGTGCTATAAGCTCAGCTTTGTGATCAAGTCAATATTCTGTAATTCTCATAGCTAAAGCTATCGCTAAAATTCTAAAAATGCATCCAAAAATTACCTGTATTATTACATATTTACATAAATGACAAAATATGTAAGAATACACGTAATATATTTAAGAATTTTTAAAATTTTAGCGATAGCTTTAACTATGAAAATTATAGAATATGGCACCTGATCACCAAACTGAGCTCATATCAGGTCCTTAGTTCAGTTCAGCTCATTAGTACACATACGCTCATTATAATATCCTTTTTAGTTCAGTAAAGTGATCTGAATTGAAAAGATCGATCAATTTAATCAATAAACAAGTATGTACATCTCAAAGAAATAGCGAAGCTTGCTATAAAATGTTTACATAAGCTTATAAAGGATTCAAAGCCCAGGGCTGACATATTTGACGATTTATCGTCAATTTAACAATTTTGGTCCAAAAAATTGCAAAATTCCGATTTGACGATTTTTTCTTAAAAAGTGACAATGATAACAATATGAGAGGTTTAAAATATAAAGTTTTGTATTTTAAGTTAAACAATTAAAAATTTGTGGTAATTAAAATCAAAAAAGGGCCAGTTTAAAAGGAATTGTTGTTCGCTTTCTAATATTATGTATACGATTCTTTAAAGATATTTTTTTTTAACGTCCAGTGTTGAGAGTATTAATAATTCCCAAACATTTTACCAATAGAATTTATGGTATCCTTCAAACTAAAGAGAAATTTTATACATTCCAAACTTAATATAATTCATCAAACATATAAACAACATTAGGCTACCTTGTACAGACTGTCAAAAAAAAAAAAAAATGGACACATTTATAGTAAAACTATTATTTTGAAGTCATCAACGATCAACGTTGTAGTCAAATTAGGGTAATTTCTATTTTTGTATGCCACAAATTTTATTTTTTCAACCAGAGACAAAGTTTTTGAAGAAATATTTATTATTTTTTTGAAAAAGTTATTTTACACGAGTAAAATATGTATTTCTACCAATCTCAGAGTTTACGAAGTACATAGCTGTCGTCTTCATTATAATTTAGTAGCTGACTACACTGCGACAATTGAGCCAACAGAATTTGTAGTCGTGTAGCCGCTGATGTCTATGTGTTCAAAGCTTAAGAAAATATTTTGATTTCAATAAACAATAAATATGTCTAAATTAATTTTAAAATTGACTTCTTATGATTTTTTGATTGCTCTTTAACAAAAATATAAACAAAAAATAGTTAACTAAATCCTTTTTTAGTTGTCCAAATTTTTGGCGATTTTTTTAAGCTGAAAAGACGTTTTTATTTATTTTTATCGCAAAATTGACTAAATTGCCCTGATCCGTAACATCCTAAATAGACGTGTTTACATTTTACTAAAAAGAAGTGTTATTTTTATCTGGACATCAGAGAGACGACCCACAAATGATAACAGTAACCACTAAACAAAAAATTTTTTCTGGCACTGGCTGGACTTATCAAGTATATTTGTATTTTATTTTAGACTTAAGATATGCGTATTTATTGTTTATATATTAAAGATATAATAAATAATACAAAAAAAATGTGGCTCTCCTGTCACTTAAAACACACATTACCTATTCTAGTAGCCCATCATAAGGTTGCATTATCCAGGCTGTGTCTTCAAGCTGACATCACCTTTGTTTGTAATGAACTTGGGGGTATACTGGCAAGGGCTTGATCCCCTTTAAACGCCTTGAATGTAGTATCGATCGTAATTCCACTTACCCATATAAGGAAGAGTAAATTTTGGTATAACCCTCAGAGCGACGCAAAGGATGAGCAAACTGAACGACAGTATTATCAGAAACCTTTAGACTCATAAAATTTTGTACAGAAGATGTGTTGCTACGACCGATGTGACAATTACTAAAAATTAAAGGGTGTTCTGACAGTGCAATGTTTTTCACGTATAGTGACTTATTTTTTAATCCTAATAGGTAGACTCTTGTTATATTTATAGAAGGGGAATTGCGATGGTCGCTATAACAAATAATACAATTAAAGGGTGTTCCGACAGTGATATGATTTTTACGCAAATAGCCTTATTTTATAAACCGTAATAGGTAGACTCTTGAAATGTTTACAGTAGAGTTCGGTGGCTTAACAATTACAAATAGTGATATGTTTTTCACGAATATTACCTTTTTTATCCACAATGGATAGGCTCCTGATATTTTTATAGAAACTCTATTCCTATGGCCGCTATAACAACAATTACTAAAATTTAGAGGGTGTTTCAATAATGATGTAATTTTCGCGAATATGACTTTAATCTTAAAATTAAAGGGTGCCCCATAAGACATAAAAAAATTAACAACTTGAATTTTTAAAGTCGTACTAAACGTAGTACGGAACCCTATGTGTGTGAGGCTAACTCACACTTTATTATGATTTCTCCCTACTTTCAAACTATCAGTAGATAAAGAATTTAGAAATTACACCAACGCTTGACAAACTTACAAAATGTTGTGGGCTGCAGAATAACGCTTTAACACGCCCTTTTTTTACACTGCTTTTTTATACATACATTCAAGCCAACAATTAAGCTGCATTCCCTTCCTATTGCCTTCGTTGCTAGTGCTCTATTTTTTTTTGTAACTTTGTAATAATTAATTAGTATTAAATTTTTTATTAAATAAATAAATAAATAAATAAAGAATAACTTCATAGAGATTTATCTGACAACAATAAAAACAGCTTTTTTCGCCATTTTAGGAACACACAAAAATATATAAATATATAGCTGTTCCCACACACGTTGTGTGCGTCCTGACAATATTTTGTTCGATTTTGTTTGAAAGTAATCCACACCAAATTTTAAGACTTTTACGTACTTAACTTATATAAAGGTACCCATCCCTATACATATAATAAAATAGTAACTCATTTCCGTCTGTCTGGCTGTTTGTCTTGTTTTCTTTTACGTTCGCATCACGTATAGATGGATGAATTTTAACCAAATTTTGTGAGGAGGTCCCTTAGTGTCTTGATTCCAATATACAATTTATTCCGCAAAAATTTCTCCTTTCCAAGAGAAAGTGGAAAAAAGCAGTGAAAGTATGCAATTTCCGGTTTTTGATTTAAGTGAAAGTGGGATATTTTTAACACTTTTGCACATCAGATGCCGCCAGTTGATTAAAATTTGTATTTGATTTGTAATTTTACTTTGTGGAATTACATTGTTATTAAAATATTTTAAGCACCTCTTACAGAGGTTTACAAACATTTTTAGAATTATAGAATTTTTTATAAATTTTAGAATTTAATCCACCCATGGGTACCTTTATACATATAAAGTAAATACATAAACCATAACTGAAGCACTATAAAAGAAAGAGTCTTACAATTGGTGTGGAATACTTTCAAACCAACCGACGACGTGGCGGGCACAGCTAGTAAATTATAAAATTATATAAATTCTAAATTTATATAAAATTCTAAAACTGTAAAAAGTGTTTAAAATATTTTAGTAGCAATGTAATTCCGCAAAGTAAAAATACAAATCATATACAAATTTTATTCAATTGTCTATATTTATACTAATTTCATGTGTATGCTTTCGGATATGTTTCAAAATTTTGTTGGTTCTAAGGATTATGGTAGATTAAAAAAAAACATGGTAAAATAACAATTTTTGTAATGGCAAAGTTGTTCACAATAAAATGAAATTGAACCATGATTTATGTTATGTTATGGTACTGTTATGATAACATAAACTGATAAAAGCGTGATAAATATGGAAATACTCACAAACATAGTTTTAAACGTAAAAATGATATTGAGGTAAATCTTTTTTTGTTTGATAAGAAATTGCATCATTTATTATCATATATACATATATAAAATAATTAAATATTACAACAAAATTTGTTGCTGATATCTGAAAATTTTTAAAAAATTATATAAAATTATATAAAAAGGTGCAAATTTGAGGGAAAGAAAAATTTTAAATGTGCAATAAAATTTTTATAAATTAAGCAAATCAAAAAAAATCTGCAATATTAAGAAAAAGGAAATTCCACAATTCCCAAAATAAGGACCAAAATCCCCTAAATTAGGATTTTTTACTCTTTTGCCCAAAAAGTCTACATACGGACTAGGGCTCATAAATACTTTTATTCCAGCAGTCTTCTTTTTTCGATCGCATCTTTGGAATTTTATAGGCTAAAGACAAAATTTCGATGTAAAATAGGTCATATTGTGAGACCTCCATCTTCTACAAGGATGATCAAAGTTATAAAATATAAAATTTGTACTTATTCCTTAAGAAAATGTTTGCTATTAAAAAAAAACAAGTGTTAACGGCCTTTTTTGAGCTAAACTAAAAAAATTCAATAATTTTGGATTTTTTAAATTGAAAATCGTCTAGTTCTTAACTCAGTAAAGATACAATCTTCAAATTTATCAAAAATATTTAGAATTTGGCTCGCTAAATACGATTAAAAATTTAAAAAAAGTTGATAGAAATTGTATCCAATATTTTGAAAAAACTAGACCAGGGTACCGAAAAATCAAAAATTTAATTCCTTAAAATGCTTCTCAAACTCAATTATTTTAAATTGCAAATTTAGATACCATTTTGTAGGTATTGACAAGACCTTTAAGACCATGGATAAATTTTAAAAAATCAGAATAAAACTGAAAAAATGGCAAACCGTAAAATAATTTTTAGGTGCGAGGTTCCCAACTTTGAGACCACATAGCGCCATTCCTGGCGAGTGTATGGTACCCACCTTTAACACTTAAATTCAAATACTCCTCTGTTATGCTGATGTAAAATTTTGGATCAATCGGCCTAGCCGTTTATACATAAATGACTAGGTTATTTCAAAAATATTTTGATTCTGCCCCACTGTGCACCGTTGACTACATATTACGCAAATTTTTATAATTTATTCAAACAAAAAACTTAGTCCCACGTATGGTCTGGATAGAATATTTTCAAAACATATAAAATAAAATTGTTCATTTGTAATATATTTTTCAAAGCAAATTACCAACAAGAAACATAAGCTTTTCTAAAATAAGTTGACGATAAACTCTATAACATGATACCACAGGGACTTGTGAATTAAACAAATGTGGATATACAGAACAAGCTAAAATCATACAGGTGTAACAAAACGGTTTGTGTAATTTGCAGAAATGACTTGTTTATACAGAAAAAGTATTTAATTATTTTTTTTATAAAATAAGTCTTTAGAGCTTTAGCAAATCACTAAATGTTTTTTTTTTGTTTTTTTTTTTTGTAGCAAAATGTCTAGCAATATAAAAAACCCCTTGTTCTTTCCCCTGAGGTAGGCTTAGTATTTGAAATGGTATTATTAAGATGAATCCGATTCCGATATTTCTGGCTGAAAATAACTCAACTACTTTTTTAAAACATTTATAATTTAGGTATTGGCTCCTTTCTATTTCGTTAAAAACACAATGGCTAGTTGATGGCTCTATAGATTCGAGCAAGTTGAGTAATTTTTATAAATTTTTTACAATTGTAAATGGTTTTATAACTTAGAAATTAGAATTAGAAATTTTCCCGGGTAATTGATGACATTGTTTCCCGGGAACTTCCAGGCGGGAATTCGCGTTTTTCAAACCCTATATGGAGACAACAGTTTGGATGCGCACAAGCTAAAAATATGTTCTTTCTACACAATTGCAATTCGAGATATACAGGAAACTACTACCAGCGCAATACATGGAAATTAGGGGAGATTATCATGTGGTAGAAATTATTATTAACAATTAAGCGGATTATTTCTGCGGCTGCATGCAAAATGACCCTATGAAGAATCGTCCAAAAGCATAAATGAAAAATAGCCCAAGAAATCTTCTTCAAATTCAATCACAATTTAAACTGGAGAAATTAGGAAGTTAGATTGTCAGTTTGTTTTTGGCAGATAAAAAGGTTAGTCGTGTTTTGGTGTGCTCTTCGATTTTTTACTATTTCAAAAAATGGATCAAAGAAACTGTATTAGGTTTTCTGTAAAAAATTAAATTTTTTGATCAAACCTCGTATATCACATTTGTAGTTGTACCAGTCAGTGGCAGTCTTCAAAAAGCTTCTGGTTATTTACGTAAATTGTTTTGGCGAAAAACTAGAAACTGGTTTACTTTTTTTATACTAGTAAATAGTTATGTTGTATAAATAAGTTACTGTTATGAGTTGATATATATGTATATATATATATAATTCTAATTCTAAAATTTAACAATAACAAAATATTTCAACTCATAATACCAAACTATTTGTACCTTTATAATTTTTTTTCATATACATACATACATACATATATGCATTATTATATATACATACATTAGCAGCATTATATTTACCTTGGTAGCACAGATATTTACCTTGGTAGCACATATAACATGATAAATTAAATCAACGGTTTAATTTAGTAACGGATGTAGCGATCTTGACTACGGTTACGCAGAATTCCTTTGGCAGCAAAACGACGAGCAGCAGGTGTCGCTGCTCTCTTGGATTTTCAAGCTCAAAGCTTTCTCGATGAATTAAACCAATATCAATGCCCTTACTAAAACTATTGACATTTTTATATTTTTATACACTTCACCACAGGTGGAAAGGGTATATCTAAGTTTGTCATTCCGTGTGTAATTTCTACAATATTCATATCAGACCCCATAAAGTATATATATTCTGGATCCTTATACATAGAGAAGTTGATTAAGCGATGTGCGTATGTCCGTCTGTCCGTGTTAGTGTTGTAATGTCATTTGCCAAGGCACCAGAAGAGATACAAAAAATTTAAGCACTCCAATCTGTCAGGCATAGTTTCGAAAATTTTGGTATTGCAATTCAGCAACATCGGATCATTACTTTGGAGGCTGCGGTCCAAAAACCACGCCCACCTATATTTTTTTCACGTTTTTTCGGCTTTAATGATTCTGTTTTGCCTTTTTTTGTTAAATAAATATTAGACTGCGCAAGGAGTGCATACAGATCTCGGGGTATCAATAACCGCCTGCGAGGGACGATTATGTTTGTTTTTAGATTGGTAGGGTTTTTCTGCATTGATTTGTAGCAATACAGATCGAGGTAGCCAATGGACCCACAGGGTACCCACTGTTAAATAGGATTATATTCGAGAGAATTCAACAACATCTTAAAAGATTCTGGACTGTTATGAAATGTTTGGGAATAATGCGGAACGTTCGGAAACATTCCGGAACATCTTAGATTATAATTATTTTGAATCTCCTCTAGATTTTTTATTTTCTTGTTTTTGGATTTTAAACAACGCTGCACAGTAGTTTAAAAGCTTTTTATTTTGATTGCAATTCGATAGTTCATGAAGCGCTAAGCGCATCTAGTGGAGACTTTGTAGATTACAACCAATAGGCTGGTTCTGTTGTTCAATTATAAAAAAAATGTTTTTCTCTAAAGCTATTCTATCTATTACAAAAATTGTTTCTTTTATGCTGAGAACGACCCCAGACAACGCCCAATAAAATAACCAAATATTTCTTAGTTTTTTATAAAATTCTAATAGGTTCACGTTTTACATAAAAATAATGAAAAGTTTAGTGGCACATTGCAAACAGATCGATAAATTTGGTTAAAAAAAAAAAAATTAAAGTCTATCTCAACTAAGTAAAAAATTAAGAAAACAAAAATGCACTACATTTTAGGCAACTCTTTAATGAACAGTCTTTAATAAACAGTCATAGGTTCATGCATAACCTTACACTACCACGACTTCTACTCCACAAAAATAAATGTGTTTATTTGACATTGTGATTTTTAATTTCATATATTATTTTGCAAGCGTAATTCCCTGGATAAATAAAATAAATAAGCTAAGGTTATAAACAAATGAATGGTTTGCATACACAAAACAAAAAGTAAAAGAAAAAATACGTAGAAGTAAACGAGTATATTTAGAAGTTTGCAAGTAACACGATCGACATCTATTATTCATTCATGAAATTAAATTTTTATTTTTTTACTTACTTTTAGTTTTAATGTTTTATCCTTTTGATTTTTTTAACCCTCCGACGACCGACTGATAAGGACCGACTGATAGGGACCTTTCGTGTCTTCGAAGCCACAGTAGTTCAAGATGGCTTGGTAGAATTTTATAAGATTCCATGAAATCTATATTTGTAATGTTGTTAAGGTTCTAAAATAGGTTTTAGATTATAAATTTTAATATTGAAATATTTATGGGGGATTCAAGACGTTTACTACCCGAATAACGAACTTTGGACTATAATTGTAATAGCCAAAGGCTTACATTTTGTTGAGTCTGTTCGTAGTAATAAGGCATTTTTTCCTATAAAATTTTTGAAATATAAGTCACGTAAAGTTTTCACGACTTGGATTTTATCGATAAGATGTATGTATCATTACATTCGTATGTTCCTAAAAAGAACAAAGCTGTTTTAGTGGTATCTATCAACTTTGCATTATAAAAGCGGAATAGATGTAAGTAATTTGAAAAGGACCCCTTTAGCTATGCTTGATTATGATTCGATCAAATGTGGTATTGATGCCATGGGCTAAATGTTGGAAACTTACTAGACTAAACAACCAAAAAATGAAGCTGCCGTGCACAAAAATCATGGCGCGGTAATCGATACTCTTGTCGATTGTGCATTGCAGAATCCAACCTCCAACGGAAGACTTGTATGAAGTGCTGTAAGTACGCAACACTGCACCACCTTAAAAAAAATACAATACACCAGCAGAAATACAAACCAAAGGCCATCAAAATATAAGAAATCATGTACATTCATTTGCTTTTGTAATTTATATTTACTTTATCTTTACTTTTGCCTTTCAAATAGAATTCCTAGATTGTATAAATTTTGTGAAATGTATTATTCGTGTTTTACTATTAGTTAAAATATTTCCACACATTTTTAAATCACTTAATTAAACGTAAAAATAAGAGAAAAAAAAAACTCAAATTCTCTAAAATAATATTGTTGGTTATTGACCGTTGAAAAAGTTGCTGGTTATCGGAGGGTTAAATAATAATTGTTATTAATTTATACGACAAAAAACACAGTGCACCAAATAAAAACTTTTTTAAAAATACACGGGCTTGACTTATATACGTAGGTTTGGCAATATAGGTTCAATTCTATTATCGAAGGGTATTAAAACCCTATACTCGGTTTGCAATATTTGGTGACCAATTTTTATTTATAGTCCTCGAAAGACTGTGAAAATAATTGGGCCCTTCAATGATGTCATCAGTTTTTGTCTAAAAGCAATAACCTCTTTGTTTGAAAAACAACGCTCACAAAACTATGAGCAATCTGTAAAAAAACATGTTGGCTGAATTCAAAATAAATGGTAGGATTGTCTCGTTAAAAATTCATTACTTGCACCATCATTTGGAATTATTTAGTCATTAATTAGGATGAACAAGCATGGAGATGAAACAGCATGATCATATATACTTTTATTATTAATGTAGGGGGAATAACGGAGCAGACCACTTCCATTATGGGTCCCTTTTCGACCCCCTTCCGTCCTCCATGATCAAGGAAACCGAAATGTAATTTACGGCAACCTTCTTCCATTGAGTCACTTGCTACAACCAACCTTTAATATTGACTTTAGTGATTTCGGCATCCACATTTAACAAGCTTCTACCAGTTGTCCTGTGTCTTATGCTAGCTAGTGCTAGGCCTCTTCCAGGCACAGTCTGCAAGTATCATCTTCTTCGATTTTAATCATAGCTAGCTGATACTTAAAGTTTCCATGACCTGTCACCAACGCAGTTATCCAGCTTAAGGTACTTCTACTATATCAGAGCACAATTCGAGCCTGCCTACACGTAAGGGTCTCCATCCACCTTTTCAGGTTTACTGAATTCCCCCATTGCAGAACTTTAGCTCGCATTATGCCATTACCCAGCGCTACTATGGGTTCTGGTCCACAGAAATTCACAGCAGATCCCCCTTTTGCAAGTTGGTCCGCCTCTTCATTCCCAGCTGTGCCAATGTGTCTTAACCCACATTAATATTACCTCATTAACCGAGGCACATCTGTTAAGTTTTAAAACACATTCCAGCACTAGTTTGGAGTACACGTTCACCTGCCTCATACGTTGTATAACTGACTGGCTGTCGAGTGCAATGAGAACCTTTTTTCCCTGTACCCGACATTCCAGCAGGTGATCCAACGCATGCAGCAGCCCAAACAATTCTGCCTGGTAAACGGAAACGTACTCCCCCAACCGGAGACTACAGGACAAGTTCAGCTCGGCTGAATATACACCTGCTCCTGCGCTACCGTCCATAAGAGAAAAATGTAAAAATGCTAATGTCGTTCTTCATTGTGTATAACGTCTTCCGCAATTAGTGTCCGATGAAGTCTTTCGACTATCTTTCTTCTACTCATGCGTTCCATCGGCATTTGAGCTTCCCTAACCTCATTACTAACCAGGTCCAGGATGTTCTTATGCCCTATGTTCGGCCCAAAGCTATGCCAAATGCCATCGTTCTTCATACGCAGAGCTGACATTGCAGCCGTTGACCTAATGAACAAGTCCAACGGTAGCAATCCCAACATTGCCTCAATTGCCTGTGTTGGAGCAGTACGCATTGCGCCACATATACTCATACAAGCAATCCTTTGGACCCCATTTAACTTACGCTTAACTGTAATCTGAGAGGCTTTTGGCCACCAAACCACAGATGCATAAGTTATTACGGGTCGCACCATCATTATGTAAATCCAATATGCAGCCTTTGGAGAGATTCCCCACTTAGGGCCACAAACTCGTTTACACTGATGCAAGAACCTTTTTGTCTTCCATATCTTCATTTCAATATGTTCATTCCAGGTAAGTTCCTTATCCAGAGTAACTCCCAGATAATTAACCTTCCTTGACAAACCAATTTCCGACCCAAAAACATTAAGGATCCAACTTCTATACCCTTCCTCCTTCGAGTGAAGAGCATAGCCTCTGATTTGCCAGTCACAGTGGGTCAGAACCAAAATAAGCAATATATGACATGATCATAGCAGGGGTATCTGAGCTTTGATGCTGGGCACCATCCACTTTCCAGAGGTGGCGCTATGGCCCAAAAAGGGCAAACAATCTGGTTTTTTTAACAGAAAAAATTTTCTTAAGAAATACAAAAAATCTATTTTTTGGAGCTCACTATATGTGCGTACGTTTAAACCGAATTTCGTGTAAAATAGATCATCCTCGTAGACCTATTTTACATCGAAATTTTGACTTAAGCCTATATGTTGTAAATTCCCAAAGCTGGGATTTTAGAAGACTGCTGTAATAAAGCTATATATGCTCTCAAAAACTGCTGAAAGTGTCTCATGAGCCCTACTCCAAATGTGGACTTTATGGGCAAAATACAAAAGAATCAAATTTTGGGATTTTTGGTCTTTATTTTGGGAACTGTAAGGGAACTGTTTTGGAAACTGTATTCACAGCAAACTTCATTTAGTCTCATTAATATTTGTAATATGCAGGTGGTACCCAACTTTGGAAGCATACACCCAAGCACCCCCTTCTCTATAGAGGCCGACGGCTTCTCTCTGCTTTGCCTCTGTGAAATTTCATTAGGATAGCTTTAGTGGTTCCGAATTATGTCCAAAACATATATATGTTCTTAAGCCACTGTGCAGTATAAAGTAATTTTTGAAAAATAAAAGAATTTGCTTTAATATTTACTTAATTTTTAAAATTTACATATGTGTTTTTCTTATTTTAAGAGCCAAATGCTACAAAATATTTTTTTAAATTTAATTGCTTAAAGATTAACTAAGCTTTCACATTTGACCTTGAAATATTAAAACACACCACTCCAACTTTTTAATCAATTTCTTGATAATAAATCTAATAATAATAATAATAATAAAATAGCGGTTTAATGTATTTTAATGTTAATTTTATTTGCAGCATATTTGTTTACATTGAATTATTTAACAAACCTTTTCTTTATATACTTAACATAAATATATTCTATTACAAAAACGTAAAAGGATAAAACTAAACCAAATACAAAACACCAAAATAGAGTATAGAAATGATTAAAAGTGAATACCAAACCGTCGCTGCCGTCGGCATCATTGAGAAATTTAATTTTTCCACTTATGATTCCATCAAAATTTGTGTCGCGAACAAGTTTCTTTAATATCCCTGATTCCCTCAAATAATTCAGATAACGATTAAGCAGCGGAAGATAAGGTAAGTCACGTTGTACTGTGAAATAGCCTGGCATTGCAAAAAGAACATCATTGATTTTATACATGCGCGGTGTTTTTAGGTATCGTTGCTGAAAGAAAACAAAACTTATTATGTCCTCGCTAGCTATTATTAAATTTGTAGCATTCAAGTCACTTTGGACTTTGAAAAGAGCAGTAGCCTCAATAGGTTGTGCATTCCTTAGAAGTTTAGCAGGTAAATAAGAGGATCTTTGCAGATAAGTAAGATCCGATTCTCTTATTGAAACTTGTAAAGATGTCGTATTTAATTCTCCAATGTTTTCAATTTTTGACTCATAAATATTTTTCACCAATATGCTGGACAATTTTGCTAAATACAAATTGGTTATAATGAATCCGTTAAGAAAAATGAGAAAATAAACCATTTTCTGTAGTTTGCTTTTAGTTCTAAAATTAATTTGATATTGATACAGAAATAGGGCTAGAACGTAGAGAACTGATTTGGTAAAATCAACTTCGTTTGTATTTGCTTGTCTGTAATAAATAAATGTTACAGCTAAAGCACAGAAAAGCAGCAACAGAAGAATAGATATATTGGTGCCCATGGTGAATGCATATCCAATATATTTCCCTTCAGATATGGGTGGAGGATAAGGCGCCATTACGAACATTTTTATAATCCTCCAAATATCAGTACTACCACCAATGTCAGGAAATGAAAAATGTAATGGTAGAAGTACTAGGTCGATTGTCTTGTTATTAACACCATTACGGACAGCTTGCAATACAGATGATTCAGGCGATATTGGGTATTCTCTAAATTGAAAGTTGTAGTGCTGTATAAATATTTCTACAACCTTATATAAATAGCCCGAATAAATTGTTCTACCCGAGCGATCGATGTAGCGATAAAATCGCGGGGGGTCCTCTAAGATGGGCATAGTCAAAGGATAGTTGTGAAAATCTACAATTTCCTTTCTCTCGATATACTCGTGTAATCGTAAAATTTGTCGAATACTAATGACAGGAACTGCATCGTAGGTAAATAATCCTTCCTGCGTGTAATACAAAACTCTAGTATAACCAGAAATCCAATTTCTGTTTGCTAAATTCCATAAGTCTGCTGTACGAGCTTCGGGAATAATCCATAAAATATGTGTGAATTGGAAAGATTTTAGTAAATCTGCAACCATTTCATAAACTTCATTTAAGTTAGAAAGTTCCACTTTTGCAACCATTTCATAAACTTCATTTAAGTTAGAAAGTTCCACTTTTACAACAGTCATAACTTGTTTACTATATAATGTGTTTATTTGCGTTTCATGTGTTTTTGTTATTATCAGCACAGGTATATTTAAGGATTTTATTATAACTTCCGAGTCTTGCTGAATTTCTAGAGCAACAACTGCATTCCATTCTATTTGGAGTTGTGCATTTAATTCAGTTACAATTTTAACCAGACGTTGATGATGCTGACAGTAAAACTGGTGATGTTGATTATTACCAGCTTTTATGTGAGCGCTTGAAATAGTAGCAATTGTTATTAAAATCACACAATTGTAAAAATTCATCCTTAGGTTTGTTGTATGCGAATAATTTATTTTCAGTGTCCTTGCCGTATGCAATTGATAACTGAAGTGTTTTGTTGCGCTTGTACAGAAATACGTTTATAACTTGCAATTTAACTTCAGAGACAAATGCAAAACAATTGGTATACTTACGCTGTTATATCGTATGAAACATATTAAAATTATCCCCTTTGGCCTTGCAAAGTAAAAAAGCATATTTGGGGTCCTATGAAATGCTAAGGGGCTGTGGCCCAGAAGTCTAAATTTATAGCAATAGGTCGATAATCCTGTGTTATCCTTTTCGCATAAGCATTTATAAACAGAATTAAGTTTGTTCTTAAATTATCATTTTATATTTGGGTTTTCTTCTTTGAATTTAAAAACTTGTGTTAGTTCAATGTTAGTTTTATGTTCAACTTTTTAGCAGGGTAGTGAAGTTGTTTGAGATTATAGTTTTATCGATCATCAACATTCATTATTTTTTTCTGTCAACAAAAACTCCTCAATATTTCCAAGGCCATACATATTGAAAAACTCAAAAAAATTCTGAACAATTCATATTTAACAAATTATATATTAAGAATTCTAAAGTTGCTTTTTAATAAATTAGTACCCAGCTTTATGCTTGCAAAATGTTACCTTTATACGGACCCGAAAATTCCCGTAAAGTTGATCATTTAAAAACGTATTTACTCCCATTGTCTCGACTGATATAGCTGAGCTGACACCTAACGATGTTAGTCCGGCAGTTACCCTAAGGTTTGAGGTTCGAGATATTGAAAGGGCAATAACTGATTTAAACTCCAAGAAAGTTCCTGGAATTGATGAAACCAGTAACAAGATGTTATTTGAATTGCCCAGCATAGCCCAAAAAATTATTCTTTTTGTTTTTAATGCCATTTTACGTATTGAGTACTTTTCTACAAAGTGGAAGATTTCTTTGATTACTATGATACCTATGCCAGGAAAAGACCACACCAAGGTAAAAACATACAGACCCATTTTTCTTTTATTAAACATATCAAAGCTGTTTGAGAGAATATTAATAATGAAGTTCAACCCAATTCTGAGCCCGAAAGAATATATTCCGAACAAAAAATTTGGCTTCAGAAAACAACATAGTACGATCCAACAGACATACAGATTAGTAAATGTAATTAAAAAGACCTTCGAAGAAAAAATACTGTTCTGCACCTTTTACTGACGTTTCTCAAGAATTCGACAAGGTTTGGCACGAAGGCCTTAAATACAAAAAGCTGAACTTCCCCATAAAGTTGTATAACCTGTTAGAAAATAATTTAACTGCTCGAAAGTTCATACTAAAACAAGGAGATTTTTTAAGTTTCCCTCGGCTCATTGAAGCCGGACTTCCCCATGGTAGTATTTTGGAACCCGTTTTATATTTACTGTATACATCAGATATGCCAATCAGCACCCGAGTCCACACATCAACATTTGCTGATGACGCAACTTTTTTAGGTATTCATGAAAGCGCCCAAGTAGCATCACAATGTTTACAAGACTCAATTTGGAAAAATGGTTGCAGAAATTTAGAATAAAGGTGAATGAACAAAAGTGTACTTACATAACTTTCACAGTGCGTATGGACACATACCCCCCTATTCCCTATTCGCATAAATAATCAAATGATACTTCAGCCTTCGGACGTAAAATACCTCGGTATACATCTTGACCGGCGCCTTACTTGGAAAAGCCACATTGAATCCAAATTAACATAAATGAAGTTATAAGCAGTGCAACTAACCGGGCTTATTGGCAGAAATTCTACTCTTGCCTTAGATTGAAAACTTTTATTGTACAGACGTGGAACAAGATTAAAGTGGGCACCTGCCGGTTAGGCCTAATCCCACGGTGGTCTTTCCACCGAGTGAAATTTGAGCGTAGACTAGCGCCCCCATTGCTCTGTATAGCAATTTATGTGTGATACCGCCACAATGAGTTGCAATTTATATAATATGGCAAGCCAGATTTCATATTATAGCCTCTTGCTTAGGGATTTGGATACTATCCAAACTCCGTCTGTTGAGAGTACAACAGCACAGTTGATCGACCGTGCACCATACCTACATAAATCGATCTTAAACCACAACCACCACGTGTACCCCCGAAGGGGACCTCACCAACAACCGGTCACAGAGAGGATAGGCTCTCTGTGGGGCTACCGATTCCCGTGGTACCAGTCCTTTGGGCACTGGTCGGGCCTCGAAGAGGACCCGTGTTTTACAACAATAGACCTTTTCTTCCAGATTTAGGTTTTAGGAACCATAGCGTCTGGTGCCCCTATTTTCCTGTGAGCACCACATCAAGGCATTTGTACAAGTCAATTGTAAAACCAATTTGGTGTTATGGCATTCAATTATGGGGAACTGCCTCAGCTAGCAATGTAGAAAAAAATCGAAAGGCGCCAAAATAAGATTCTACGGATGATCACAGTTACTCCCTGCTTTATACAAACTGGAACATCCACAAATACCTAAACGTGGCATTTGTTAAAGCGGAAATGGCGAAATATGCATTAACGTATTTAAAGAAGATGGAGACTCATCCAAGTCCTTTGGATATTCTTTGATATTGCACTTCTTGGCCGTACAATAGAGGAATGACCCGCAAATGATTTCAACAAACGTCAAACATTCTGCCTATTATTTATTAAGTTTATTTATTTTTTGCTTTAGACTTAGGATATTAGTAATTATTGTTAGTTCAAACTAATTAAAGATACAATAACTAAATAAAATATGGAAAAAAGTTATTTATGGATATAAAAGATTCGGCACTGCCGTATGCAATTTTTGTTCTTACTTACAAATCAGTATTTTTAATTGAGTTATTTTTCATTATAACATATAGGAACATCTGTAAAGTATTGGCAAATTACATATTACTGGTAAGTTGCATGTTTGTTGATAGAAATGCACTATTAATTAGTGCATTGGGACACTATCAACCTTTGGCTTTATAGTAATAATTAAATAATACAGGATGTTGATTATTTCGGTTTCTCTGACATGGTGATCCATCTGTGGCATATTAAATTTTAATAATTTAGTAACTTTTTATTTTTTAGTTGAAAAACAGGGTGTAAATATGATAAATAAAACTGTCAAGTGCGAGTTAAGGTACGGTCACATTAGGCAAATATTTGCCTGAAATCGTCAAATATTTGTTTGCCATAGTCTGACTAAAAAATAAAATTGATAGGCAAACAACAAAACAGCTGATTCTTAGCCGGCAAATCAAAATGTTCCTAACGTGACCACTCATCGGCAAATATTTTTTCTTTTTTGGGCAAATAATTATTGTTCTCACTTTTTTTGTAAGAACAAACAGGGGCAAACAATATTTGATTCCAGCAGAGTTTTTTGCTTTATTATAAAATAAAGTTACACATGATAACACTCTGTTTTTAGGGTTAAAGGCTAGAAACGTAACGCCTAATATCGCTACAATGTCTGTCTGTCCATCTGTTTCAGACGTTTTTTTTCTTGAACAGTAATAGTACTCACGCGTGAAGTTTTTACAGAAGGTGTATTCTTTAAGCCCCTTTCACACTATAATACTGAGTATTAAGATTTTCATTGGATTTTGTAAGATATAAATCCAATGAGAATTGTGTGATTGTCAAAAAATCTAACGTAACATAACATTTCGTTTTCACACTATCACACTTCAAATAAAATGAAAAATATCAGCAAAGGAACAAGCCGAGACGAGACATTGAACGGCGTCGGCTAAGCAATTTTATGTGGACGGCAGACGTGACGGGTCTTAAGTTTGTTTGGCGGGTCAAGTTTTCGGTTAATAAAAAAATAAAAAACAAAAAAAAAATTATACGAACATTCAACAATTTCTAGGCATGGCAGAAAAAGTACATACGTAGTCGTTAAGACAGTTGGCAATTTAAGGCAGGTGCAGGACAAAGAAAACATTTCATCGGCGGCGGCGAACTATCGGCTACGACTCAATTAGCTTGGTTCTTTGCTTTACAAAAACACAACCCTGATAAAATGAAAAATGTTATCGTTTAGAAAATTTTCTAAAAATGGTTTGGTATTATGGGATGTCAAATTTCTTTCCGTATTATTTCACATTTTGATAACATACTGCTTTCACACTATCACACTTTCTCGTTGGATTCAAGTATTTGACAAGTCTTAATACTCAGTATAATAGTGTGAAAAGGGCTTTAGCCGCTACAACAAATAATAAAATGAAGTACAAAATTAAAGAGTGTTCCGTTATAACAGACCTTTAAAACAACTATATATGTAAATTTTAATTAAAAATTAAAGGATGTTCCGGGCGTAACATAGAGCATAAGAGCATCCTGGACCTAGTTAGTAAGGAGGTTAGAGAAGCTCAAATGCCGATGGAACGCATGAGTAGAAGAAGATTAGTCGAAAGACTGCATCCGACTCTCATTGCGAAAGACGTTATACACAATGAATGTATGTAGATTTTTAATGAAACCAATTGTTCAGTTTAATTAATAATGTTTATTTAAATTAAGATGATTATGGTTAAGAACGATATCAGCATTTTTACTGATGGATCTTTTATGGACGGTGGAGCAGGAGCAAGTGTATACTCAGCTGTGCTGAACATGTCCTGTAATCTGCGTTTGGGTGAGTACGTCTCCGTTTGCCATGAAGAATTGCATGGACTACTGCATGCGTTGGATCACCTACTGGAATGTCGGGTGCAGGGAAGAATGGTTCTCATTGCACTGGACAACCAGACGGTTATAAAACGCATGCGGCAGGTGTACTCCAAACTAGTGCTGGAATGTGTTTTAAAACTTAACAGATGTGCTTCGGTTAATGAGGTAAAATTGAATTGTGTTAAGGGAAACATAGGCACAGCTGGGAATAAGCAGCAGACCAACTAGATAAGGGGAATCTGCTGTGAATTTCTTTGGACCAACACCCAGAGTATCACTAGGTAATAGTACAATGCGATCTAAGTTCCTACATGTGTCACATAAGACATGAAAACAATAACAGCTTTAATTTTTAAAGTTGTAGTGAACATAGTACGGAACCCTACGTGTGTGAGTCTAACTCGCAAATGACTGATTTATTAATACAACGATGTGTCCGAAAAGAAAAACCAATTTAACCATACCGAATGCAAATTCGATTTCAGGGCTCAGTTCAAAACTATATATTTTTGTGTATTTATTATAAGAATTTTCGATATAATTAAAATAAGTTTTATAATTAAAACAAGTTAGAGTGCTATATTCGGCCGTGCCGAATCTTATATACCCTTCACCACAGTGATTTTATTTATGCATAGTGGACGTAGTGATAGCGCTCCATCAACTATTGGTCCTACACTGGAACCACCACCCCGGATCCTTTCTGTCATTACCGTCGGATGTGGTTCATGTAGCTGTACTTTTCCTTATACCTACTCCCCAATCTTGCTCTTCCCTTCTCAGGGCCCATCGAAGTTTCATGAAAATAATCATAAAATGCGCTCAAGGTAGCCTCAAACATTTCCCCCATACTCGTCAGGGCCCAACGAAGTTTTAAGAAAACAATTCTAAAAAGCATTGATTATACTCTCAACTTGAAAGTGAAGCTACCAATCAAGAACCATAGTGCACTCTCTACAGTATTTAGTCGGTATCCTGATGTTGTTTATGTGATTTTAAAACAGAGATCTCATCTATTTAAGAATCAAACGCATTTAAAAAAACATGTTACTTTATATATGTATATATTATTAATGTGTATTAAAAATATGTTATGTTACACTCATCATTTTCATAGAAATATAGAATTTTTTAAAAATATTTCGAAAATCGTTTGTAAAAAGTTTTGTAAAAAATTTTTGTAAAAATAGTTTTTGGAAAATTATTTTATAAAATTTTTTTTCGAAAGTTTTTCTGCACAACTATGTTTTTAAACAAGTTGTTCTTAGATTTTTTTAAAAATTTGTATGTAATTTTTAAAAAAATTTGTTTAAATGTTTGTTTAAAACATTTTTAAGAATTTTTTAATATTTTTTTACTGCTCGTGGTCTAATATCTATTTAACAAAAAAAGCCAAAGCGAGTCATTACAACCGAAAAAAATTAAACCAACCTGAAAAAATGTTAAAAAATATAGGTAGGCGTGGTTTTTTGCCCGCTGCCTCCAATTGAGTGTTCTGATGTTGCTGAGTTTCAATAGCGAAATTTTCGTAACTATGCCTGGCGCATTGACATCGCTAAATTAACTTCTCTAATTATAAGGATCCAGAATATATATACTTTATGAGGTCGGAAACTAATATTGTAGAAATTACACGGAATGACAAACTTATATGTATATATCCATCTGTGGTGAAGAGTATAAAAAGTAATAATTTTAAACAAATTGTTAAATTTATTCCGACTTGTGCCAAAACAATAATAATTCGCAGAGACTTTGAAAAATTCGATTTCGAAAAAAAAGGTGATTTTATTTTAATTCTTTAACCCAAAGTAGTTAAATTGTGTATCCATCACGTTTAAGATTAAATCCTTTCAAACATCATCGTTCATCATTTAAAAAAAACGCAAACAATATTTTAAAAGAAAATCCCACGGTTTATAATGTCTAGTCGAGACAAATCACGAGCATAAAAAGAATTAACCCAAGTCAATAAAATCGTGTACACACACCCAACAAAAAGTTATCTAAGTTAAAAATTTAATGCAAGTCATACGTTAATCTCAGCAACTTTAAAATGTTTGAACATAATTTTAAAATTACAACCAAAAAACTATTTAAAAAAAAGGCCAAACTGTGGGAAGTGAAAAATGATTTTCTTACACACTGTCACACCGACAACAGCAGGATGACTGATGTGATGTGATGATAACGGCACGTGACAGCAAGGGGTGTGTTTAAGTGAATCAGTTGACAAAATGAAAATAAAAACCACAATTGCGTTGCAAATACCCAAGTGACAACAAATATCGGAAAGAACATTGTTGAATGAATTTAATATTCCATAATGTGGCATTAAGACCAACATATACGCTTACACGCATGTAAAAATACGACGGAATTATGTTGAAACTCAAATCGCTAACAATCGTGTAAGACGTATGACCTCTGCTGATTGGATGACTGGTCGGAGAGTTGAATGCAAAATGTTTAAAAGGAAGTTTCATATGCTTTAGCCTTAACATCACACACTACAACTTAATGGTAATTTTGTTATAAATGTTACTGTAATTACATGCATTTTACACGCAATTACGTACGCAAATAACAAGGACAATACAGGACCCACAACACAAATTTAAATAATCATATGAATTATTTGCGTATTTAAGAGATTCTTAAACTTTTATGCGAAAGATCTGAAAAAATATATTATGAGTAATGGCCAATACGGTTATGAAAACAACAACATTGCTATCTGGTAACATGTTTCTGTTAAACATGTTCAGTTTGGTCTATATTTTAACCATTAAAGCCAAACGACCTACCACAATGACTAACTTTTGCTAAATGGGAGCTGGAAAAGTTAAATAAAGATCCACATTTTTTGGGAAAATAATGTTTACCGACGAAGCTCATTTTTGGTTGAATGGATATGCTAACAAGCATAATTGCCGTATTTGGTGTGAAGAGCCGCCAGCATGAACTGATAATGGATCCCGAAAAATGCCTTGTTATGACCGATTTGTTCAACATAGCTTTTTATGGAAAGAAAACTTTACTACGCTCACTTTTACACACATTTTTTTATTTAGCTTAAGAAATTTTGCACTAGTAACCCCTTATTAATATACATAGTTCAGCGAAACACAGGCTGGATTGGAATAGTGGGTGTGGTACCACCCATACAAAGTGAACAATTATTATCGTCTACCTGGAGATCTGCAATAGGTCGAGTCTTGAAACTTTGCACAAGTAACACTCAATCTAATGTGCATTGTCCAACAAAACACAGATTGGATGGGGCAGTGGGCGTTGTACCTCCTATATAATTTGAAATAATATTATCGCGTGCAATAGGCAGGATTATCAGATATGGCGATTTCTAGCCATATGGCGATCAAATTTTGGATTTGGAGATATGGTGACTTTTTGGCGATTTTTAAAATAGTTCGCGATATTGTTGGCGATTTTTCATAAATTTTTCTAAATCCTAGCATACTTTTGGATACTTGTCAACCATAATAATTAGAACATATTAAATTTTGTTTTAGAAAGATTAAAAAAAATATTCCATCTAATTATGTACAGCTATATTAGCTTGGTACCTAATGTGCTAGTAATTTCAATGAATTTTAAAATAAATCTGACAACTCTGGCAATAGGTAGTCTTGAAACTTTGGCCAAGTATATAAACTGAAACATTTTTGTCGTGAGAATAGCGTGCGTTTTCAAGTTACAGATTGGCCATACTTTTCTTCCAAGTATTTGTAGTATTTTTTGTGAGTGGGTGTAGCGGAGCGCACCGGGGAAGGGTAAAATATAAACAAATAAAGAGAAATATATACCTCAGCCTACGACAAATCACGATACAATTTATCAGTCAAGTGTCTGAAAGCACTACTGTCGAGATTAAAATCTAGTAAAAAAGAGCGAGAATCTGCAAAAGTAAGGTGCTCGTAAATTACCAATCGAATACCAAAAATCATTAAGTAATGAAGGTAGTCGGAAAGGGGGCCATAAATTTATTATATATCGGCCCAAACACTGCTCTATATTAAAACTGGAGGTCGATAGATATTAAGAGTTAGTTTGCTTCCTAGAAAAGGCTAGATTTAACTTAAAGCATGTTACCAACCGCTACCACTTAGAGGTATAAGATAATACTGTCATACAACAGCAGAATGGCTGCTAGTCGGAGATTTTGTCGACTTAAGACGTGAAGATTCAATAAATAATTCAGAAAAAATTATTAATGTTTAGGAATCACTGCAACTATTAACCTTAAAACTATTCTCTGTTACGAATGTGTGTGTGCATATTTTATAAAAAATTTGATTTTGGTGATGATGATTGTAATTTTGTAGGCTCATCATTTTGTTTTCGTTGTGTTCGTTGCAATTGTAGAGATTCAAGGCTTGTTGAAGAGGGGTTGGAGCATAAAATAGCAAGTGTTTTGATTACATGTACGTGGTTGTGGGGCACGTGTTAGGTCACGTGTCATCACTACAGCCCACAACACCGTTACCGTATTTATTGTTTTGTACAAATTTTGTAATTGAGCTTAAATAACATAAATAAACATACAAATTGCAAAACAACTTGTAGTCCTTCAAAAAGGAGAAGTATAGAAACCAAATGGTATTTTACTTTTACATTTACCTTCTTTACCATTGATTTTAATATTCTTAGTTAAGTTGAGATTTATGATGAAAATATTCAATGAGTTAAGTCCAAACCCCTTTATTGCCACCCCATTACTGAGGCACAACAAATTGCTTACAAGTTGTTTGTACATTTTAAACAAGTTTGGATTTCTTTGTTTCCTTGCAAGTCCTTTTTGATTGTTTTTGTCTTTTTTTAATTTTATATTCCCAGCGGGCATTTTATATCATCACTCGTACCCGTAGTACGGCTTTTCTAATATTATTTAATTTAAACTTGATACTTTTTCCTCTCTTTTATTTTCTTGTTGTATGTTAGTCAGTTGCTCATAAACTTAACCTTTTTACTTGAGTACCCGTTTAATAAACCAGACCACCCAGTATTATTTTGTTGGGATTTAAAAAAAATGCTATGGAGCGAATAGTGTGGCTGGCCATCGTGCAACTTGTGTTTGAAAGTGTCAAAATGACATGTTACAAAGTTTTTTCATTTGTTTATGTTAAATTGTAGATTATGACAAATATTTGTTTTCATTTTATTGTTTAGGTATTGTGTCCTTTAAAGGGATCAAATGCTTGTTATTTTACATGTAAATATAAGAGTTATTCTACTTGGTAATAGATTTATTTATATATATTTTTAATTATAAAGATATTATAACTCCGTTTAGCGAACTATATAGTTAGCTGATATCAGCGCATAATTAAAAATTTATTTCTTCAGGAAAAGGTTTTGTTAATTGATTGGGAAGGAATATTTACTCACGCATAATGCTGAGTTTGGTTAATACTAAAACTAAAGATTTCACATGTAAAAATATTGCAAATTATATTACAATACATACAGCATGACCAGTGTTACCATTTGTGAAGATTTATCTAGTGAAGATTTATCTATTTTTTGAGATGTCAAAAACATAAAAAAAAAATTTACCCAAAAAAAAAATTTATAAAAATGTGGTAATTCTAATCGTAATCGCACAAATTTGAACTTTCAAGAGAAATGAAAAAAAGTGTTTATTAAGACATGTGTAATGAAATAAAAAATAATGTATGAATGGTGAATAAAAACATAAAAATATATGAATGTATTACTAAAAAATATTCTAATAAATTTTTGTTGGTTGACTTGAAGATTTTTGAGAAAAAAATATAGTAACACTGAGCGCGACTCACTTGAATAAGAGATTACAATCTCTCTACATTGAATAAATAAATAAAATATGGATTTTTTCTTATATTAAACGACTATGTCTTACAAAGTTGTATCGGAGGATTACAATACGTTGTACTTAGTACGACAATATTTTACTAAATACTAAAGTTGTATATTTTTCATTTCGTCCATTGAACAGGTAATGTTACATTTGTTTTTTTCGATGTCACTCCGAGTCAAAGGCTATTAAATTACGATTGATGCCTAATTTCTTTGGATCGGATAAAAAATATTGTGTTATAGTGTTTCGAGTTGAAATTTTTATAAAGTTTTGAAAGATTTTCAAAAACCTATACTTATAATAAAATAGTAACTCATATCCGTCTGTCTGTCTATCGGCCCTTTATTGTTTGTGTTCGCATCACGTAAAAACTACTGGTTTAAAACTGGGATATTTTCTACTCGGTTTAAAACTGGGATATTTTCAACGCGGATTTTTTCAACACGGTTACATTTTCACCACACGCAACAGATGGCACCAGTTGATTAAAATTTGTAATTTTACTTTGTGGAATTACATTTTTATTAAAATATTTTAAACACCACTTATAAAGGTTTACAATTATTGTTAGAATTTTTTATAAATTATAGAATTTTATCGAGGGATGGGTACCTTTATATATATCTAATACTTAAACCATAACTGAAGCACTATAAAAGTAAAAGTCTTTTAATTGGTGTGGAATACTTTCAAAGCAACACCGAGCAAAATATTGTCAGAACGCCCACGACGTGGCGGGAACAGCTAGTTTATAATATTTCAGAAGCTGTTTTTATAACACATAATAACAATATCTATAGTTTTCATATTTGACTTAAAAAATTTTAGAACACAATAGACTGATATCGACTAAAAATACTCTAATAAAAAAACACTATCATTTATTTTTTCTATAAAATCCTTTATTTATATACAAACATACATACATTGATATTTTATTTACTTATTTTGTTAATGCATCCAAAAAAATATTTTTCGTGATCAGCATCCCCTAATCTAGAAAAATGCAACACAAAGTTTAATCATTTTCGCTGTAAAGCAGTGTATATAATTGAATCACCTGCAAATAAACGAAAAATATCAAGTAAATCAATTAAGATTATATCGAGATGATTTTCAAACACTGAGAAAAGTGAATTCGTGACATAATCGAAAAATTTCGGATTCGGTTTACAAAACAGAGGTGATTACAATTTAAATAAGTATCTGCCTATGAATAAATTTTTATATTTTTTTTAAACCTAAGTGAACTTTTTGTTTGTGTAAAAATGTAAATGTAGAGCACAAATATAGCAATAAAATAGGCTGACAAAAGAAAAAATCGTTCTTTTTTTAAATTAGCGCCTTTTAATCTTTTTGACTGCTGTGTCGCCGCGTTTGATCTTTGAAAAGTTGGCATCCCTGATTATGAAGTTGCTTGTAAAGGGTGTTTTTTATAGAGGTAAAGAAATTTAAGTTGGCATTACTTTTGAAGATGGCGACCGATTTAACAGCTGTCAAGTGATTTATTCTCAGTTTGGTTTGACAATTCATCATAAATAGACTCACGCCTGAACAACGCTTGCAAATGGGCCCAAACGAGAATACCGTTGTTCCCGATTTTCATAAGCGAATTTTGTTTAGCGATGAAGCGCACTTCTGGTTGAATGGCTACGTCAACAAACAAAACTGCCGCATTTGGAGTGAAGGTAATCCTCAAGTGTATGTCGAAACACCGTTACATCCCGAACTACTGACTGTTTGGTGCGCTTTATGGGCTGGTGGAATCATTGGGCCGCACCTTTTAAAAACGATGGTGGCCAGAACGTTACAGTCAATGGTGATCGGTATAGAGCCATGATTACTAACTTTTTCATTCCTGAATTGAATAACCATGATGTCCAGGAGATGTGGTTTCAACAAGATGGCTCAACATGTCACACAGCTCGTGCCACAATATATTGAAACACACGTTTGGTGACCGCCTAATTTCACGTTTTGGACTTGTGAATTTGCCTCCAAGATCTTGTGATTTAACACCGCTAGATATACGGCCACAAATGTTGGAAAAAGTCATCAAAAATTGGACGTCCAGATTGGACTACATTCGCGCCAGCCGTGGCGGTCATATGCCAGAAATCATATTTAAAATGTAATGCCACAAGATTATCTTTCGGATAAATAAAATTCATGTCAATCGAATAATCGATCGTTGTTTTATTGCAACTTAAAGTTCTATACCTCTATAAAAACCACCCTTTACAAGTGATTTTTCCAAAACAGTGTTATATTTGTATGTATTTATAAATGAAGAGAGAAGACTTTTTAACACATTCGGGCCAAACAGTTATTTAAAGATACCCTTGTTGTGAGTATTTCTTCTCTTTAAAAAAAGGACGATCATACTCCGAAATCATTTGGACAAATTTAAGAAACCACAAATTGATTTGCATGGGGATGAGGCGTTATAGTGGACGTAAACGCCCCATTTTCTAATTTCTTCTTAATGGTGATGGCTAAAATATCTGTGCAAAATTTGGTTCACATCGGACCACCTTTTCTATTTTTGTCCCAAAATACACTAAGTCGTTACATTGTGTTGTTGTTGTTAGTTGCATTTCCTGATATCTTTTACTTAACACCAAAATTATTTAACATTTAAAACATCATTTAGAACCATATTTATTGGAGGTCGATCTGTTAAGTAGTTTTTTGGCATCGTATCAAATAAGAAAAATTCATATTTTGCTTTTTTACGGAGAGGATGTTTTGAGTGAACGCCAGAGCCAGCATTGGTTTTCAAAATTTCGTCGAAAACCAAGTCTTCGAAATCTAAGTTTCGAAACTTCGAAAAATCTTCGTATAACAACAGAGAAATTGCTGAGAATTTGAATTTATCAAATTCGACTCTTTATGATCATTTGAAAGGATTTGCATCCACCAGTGCCTTTATCATGTCGTCATCAGCTTCAATTGGCCGACGTGGACGGACGTGATGCTTCTTTCAAGCTCATGTGTTCATCTATCACACATTGTTATCAATCTAAGGACAAACTTAGGGCAAACTTGGAGTAAACATTTCATAGGGGTAAATCTTTTAAGGGATTTTTTCAGTTTTAAACACTATAACAATATAAACAATATAAGGGTAAAGGCAATTTTAAAACAACAATGTTAGTATTTTAGTTCGAAGAAATTATATTATAAAAAAAATTTGAATCTTTAACAATTTATTCACATGTAGGTAATTTTTAAAAGAAGCAGAATATTTTATCTGCAATAATAATAATAACTACTATTTTAAACGGTTCAGTATTTATTATTGATTAATCAAGTGTTAATCATCTTAGTCATCTTCAAGATGTAAGTTTAAAAACCTTATTCAATTAATCGACCAAAATTTAAATTACAAAATCGATTAATCGTGCTATTATTAGTCTTTGTTTGATTTTCTTTAAAATTTAATAGTGTTTTTTTTCAACCAGATAATAATTTTCGTTTAGCGTTTAAGTCTCATTATTATTTTATTTTTCTAACTACTCCTTTTTCACTAAAAATAAAAATGAAAAATCAGGAATCAAAATATTGTGTCATTATTCGTTGCTACTATATTTTGCAAATGCCAAAAAAAAAATATACAACAAATTAAATGCCTCTTGAACAAAATGAAAACCAAGTTCTTGGAAATTGTCGTAAATTTTTAATTTTCTTGTAGCAATGTCAGAAACAAAATTAAAAAATTATATCTTAATGCAACTTCTAAACACTAATTGGGATTTCTTTTGAAAATGTATTTAAGTTCGCAGCGACGATATCGGCACTGTACCCAATATAATTTTGGCACTGCACACACAATAAATTTTAATATATATAATTTTAATATAAATTAAAATAAATAAAATTAATGAAATAAATAGAAGAAATAAAATAAATAAAATAAAATTGATAAAATAAAATTATTAAAATAAAATAAAAAAATAAATAAAATAAGGTAAATAAAATAAAATAAATAAAATATATAAAATATATAAAATAAATAAAATAAATAAATAAAATAAATTAAATAAATAAAATAAATAAAAGAAATAAAATAAATAAATAAAATAAATAAACTAAATAAAATAAATAAAATTAATAAAATAAATTAAATAAAATAAAATAAAATAAAATAAAATAAAATAAATAAAATAAATAAATAAAATAAATGAAATAAATAAAATAAATAAACTAAATAAAATAAATAAAATAAATAAAATAAATAAAATAAATGAAATAAATAAAATAAATAAAATAAATAAATAAAATAAATAAAATAAATAAAATAAATAAAATAAATAAAATAAATAAAATAAATAAAATAAATAAAATAAATAAAACAAATAAAATAAATAAAATAAATGAAATAAATAAACTAAATAAAATAAATAAAATAAATGAAATAAATAAAATAAATAAAATAAATAAAATAAATAAATAAAATAAATAAAATAAATAAAATAAATAAAATAAATAAAATAAATAAAATAAATAAAATAAATAAAATAAATAAAATAAAATAAAATAAAAAAAAATATAATAAAATTATAAATTAACTAAAGGCGCTTATTGGTTACATTATAATTCTTTAAGACTATCGGAGATCTTTTCAACTATTATCAACAAATAAAAAACCAGATTTAAATAATATCTCGAATTCGGTTCTCTAAATTAAATTCATTATCGATATATCGCTATTGAAAATATCGACGTTTTTATGAAAAATATCGATAAATCAATTGGTGGGTATTTTGTGTCCAACCCTAATTGAAATACTGCAATGCCAGCCGTGAGTCATTTTAATGAAAGAATATTTCATAATTAAGAGGAAAGGTTTGTACGAAAAAAGAACTAATTTAAAACACTTAATATGCCATCTTAGACATAAACCTCTTTCATATAACAAAAAAATTAGATTATTAATAAAGCAATAACAAATCTTATAACTAATTTATTTAACATATTGCCAAGTCGTTATTATTCTACTTTACAACATGCGAGTAGTAAACAAAGCTGCCATAAAGGTTTTAAAGAAATGATTCAATAAACTCACTTGAACTGGATGAAAGTACACTGCCCTTAAAAAGTTTAGTATCGTATAAAAGAGAAAAAAAAAAAGACGAAGTAGCCCAAGTAGTAAAGCTATAAAACTAGGTAAACATATGCGGTGTAATAAAAAGCCTAAAGGCAATATGCTGAAAAGTAAGGATATATAATCGCACAAACATATGAACTGTCGGGCTAAATGAATTTAAATGTTCTACTGATACGCAAGAACAATAAAAATTTATAGATTTACAAATAACAAAATCAACTTACTTACGAGCACATACACATATAAATAAATATTAAGAACAAGCTCGCTGTTGCACATACTTGTACATACATCTTTAAACAGCAGCAATAAAATTATATCCAACACCACGGAGTCTGATAATCGTAACTTTGTTCAATTTTATAGTTTTTTCAAGTGTATTTTTTGTATTGTTGCTTGATATTTGTCTTTCAAGTAAACGCATTGATTTAAGCCTTTCATTTTGTTTCATACTTTACAGGTTTTACCACATGTTTATTTACTGAGAAAGAATTTTTGTTCCAAATGCCAAAAATCAGAAACAACAATTAATGATTTATAGGGTGTTTTATTTTTTGATCCTGGTTTTTTATTGTAATTTTTTTCACAAGCAAGAAGTTTACGAGAACTTTTTTTTTTAATAGTCGTTATACTAATTCATCGCGGTAACAACATTTTATACAAACTTCATACTTAAATATCAAACTGAACCATAAGGATCCGACATAGATGGACAAAGAAGCCTAACAAAAATGAAAAGGTCAGACTCTGAAGAAACTACGGTTTTTTCGGCCAGTAGATATGAATATGTCATCTCTCATTAAGAGGTGGGTCCTTTCGTGATGTAGTTTGAATATAATAAGGTCACATAAACTTTAAATATTAACTGGCCAAGTTAAAAATCGATACCTGAGGCTATCTATACCTGGAAGAGGTTAAGGGGTAGTGCACATTATGTGTAATGTCCAGCATTGGCTTGCAGGAGGTAGACGCATGTTTAATGTAGATGCCTTTGGGGATCTAAGACTTAGAAAAATCCCAGCATTTACAAGAGACTTCGCGATGAGGAAAAAGGTCTACAGTTATCAGTCGACAGTCTGAACTCTATGTAGTCAAGAGTAAAGTTGGTGTTAGCACAAAACTTAACAAAATAAAGGTGGCCGTAAATAAGGCGCGTGAAGGCTTCCTTGTCCATCGCTATCGCATACTCACGATCCTAATAAGTTTTAATTAGCTTAAGTCACAAATTTGTTTAATTTTTTAAGTGATTTTAATTGATTCGATTATAATTTGAATTGAATTTTAATTAAATAAATAATTGAATTAAATTAAAGTTTAAAATTTAATTTTAAATTTATATATGAAACTAATTAAAATTTATAATTGGTAAAGTTTTTAATAAAACAATTTCTGTTAAAATAGCAAATATTTAGAAAATATCAAGAAAATAATCAATTAAAAATTTTAAATTAATAATTAAATTTATAAAATTAATTAAATTAATAACTTAAAAATTAATACATTATTAGGAAGGGAAAACAATTTCCCAAATATTATATGAGAATGATTTAGAAAAAAATCTGATTACAAAATAGGAAACTCTGTACTAAAAAACGTTAAAAGAAAATATAAATCTGTAATGGCCGCAACCTGTTTGCCTATAAAAATCGAGACATATTAGGCATAAAAATTGTTTCATGATAATAATGTCACTGACAAATGTAAACAAAACAAAAAATAAATAAATCCTGTGATTTGCAAAAAAATCTCGTAACAAACATAAATATTTAAATATTAGAAACGCATTTTTTCATTGAGTTTCATCTTCTGCTCATCGTTAAGGTGTTTTCTGCATCATCGGCATTATGGAAACGAGTATTTCTTTTATGATTATGTTTCAATGTAAAATTATTATTGTTGTTGTGTAACATTTAAAAAATCGTACCTTTTTTGCTCTATTGACATTTTTATTTTACAATCGTCACACATGCTGCCCTGTTTTCTTTAAGAAGAAAAAAATTTCTTGCGATTTTTTTTTTGGCAGAGTACTTGTGCATGTTTAAGTGTTCAGTTTCCGTTTCCAATTCATTTGTTCATATTTGACGTGTGTGCATGTGGTGGTTTTTCATAACTAAATAATACCATTAGGCTAAAAGGTCGTTCGTGTTCTATGTAGCCAACGGAAAACAAATCTGTTTTATAGTATAAAATCTCTTTGCACATAAAAATATAAATAGGGTATTTCGCTGTTTTTTTTAATTTTGAGGTTATGTTAATCCGATTTTAACATGTGTAGAAGTTATAAAAATTTATGGATATTATTTCATTTTAGAATTCGAGCAAATAATATTGTCATAAAATATGAATTTTTTAACTTTTCTGATTCGTTTTGTATGAAAGTAAAATTTATATTTTTTATATAGAGTTTTTTTTTTTGTACACTAAAGTTGCCGTTATACAATTATATGTAAAAAATTATTTAAAAACTTTTTTTTTACAATTCATATAACCGGGTAAACCGTTTCACATGAATTATACTCCATTATTATTAGGCTATAGAGAAACCGATTACCGGTTAATCGATTCAATACGCTATGTATCTATAGGGTTCGACTGATAAAAAAATTAACTAAGATTCTTACTTTTATAATGCTACAGATATTATTTATGTATTTACTTTATTTAGAGGTTTCCATCTCTGGGTAAGTAAAAAATAGGCTTTATATAAAATTCTAAAATTTATATAAAATTCTAAAGGTCCAAAATTATTGTAGTGTTCTGTAAATAGTGTTAAAAATATCGCGCTTTCAAAAATAAAAGGTGCTGTCAAGTTTTCAGTACCTTTAAATCTGTAAAATTGCGTACTTTCACTGCATTTGCTCTATATACTATATCCCGCCTTTTAATTTCAAACATTTTCTTAAACAATTTTTTCTTTATTTCGGTTTGTTTTATAGTTTAACTAAATATTTTTTGTTAACTAAATACATAATAACGCATTATTGTTATATAATATATAATACCATTAAACGAGGGTGATTTGGAAATTTCAGATGATTGGATGATTGATATTTTGTTGCGCCTGTTTTCTTTTTATATTTCCGTTATGACTTAAAATGTTAACCAAATCTTTATTTTAAAATATATACGGTATTTTGTTCGACGCTGGATTATTTATCTTGCCCAACTGAATTTTTTTTTTAATTTTAGTTTTGATTAGAGTTTTTTTTTTTTTTTGGCACACTGAGGTATGTTAAATAACATAAATCATTGCTATTAATATTATTGGTTTAGGAATTGAATATAGAGTTAAATTTTTTTAGTAGTAAATTCAATCATGTTAGTTTTCAATTCTCAATTTTTTTTTTTTTTTGTTGAAAATTTGGGAACGATTTGAAAATTGTCATTAGAAATTTTCATTCATCAAAGGAAATTCAAACAGTTAAGTTCGTTGTGAATTAAAAAAAAAAAATAATATAAACGACAAATTGTGATATAAAGGATAAATAGTGATTATTTAAAAAAAAAAATAATAATTAAAAGGACATATATCAAGGATATTTAAAAAAAATAAAAGGATATATAAAGGACACATATAAAAAAAAAAGTTATAAGGATATAAATATATAGTGATATATATATGTAGTGGAAATAAAAAAAAATACAAGGATATTCCTAGGATGAAAAGGATATCCAGTACAGAATAAGTACCAGGCCAAGGATAAATAGGATAAAAAGAATTTCACTAATACTGGATTGTCCTGTAAATTTTTAAGTGGATTGAAGAAGCAACTATTCAAGGCAAAGTTACCGAATTAATAAATCGCAATAAAAAAAAAATTATTGATAAAAGTCGGTGAGTTTTGTTTTTTTTTTTTAATTATCTTTTAAATAAATCATTTATTTGAATAAATGAATATACAGAAAAAAATACGTGACAATCTACAATCAAAACCATATGATCAGGATAATAATATTGAACCTGGATGGAAGTTTGTAAAAAGATAAGACCGTGAAAAAAAGTCAAGAAACCAGGTAAAACTGTGTCAGCCTAAAATAAATAGGCGGCAGTTATTTTTTTTAATTATAATTAAATGCGTTTATCCGCGGTTGGTGTATGGGTATACGGATATACCAATAAAAGAATTAAGAAATACCAATAAAAAAATAATGATTAAAGACAAGAGTGATTTAAAAACATAGTTATTTTTAAGCTGTTTTATTATTTTTTTTTGTTGTTATATTTAAAAAAAAAATATTAAGAGTTATCTTTGTTTTATATTAATTAAATAATATTTTAATTTAATTTGTGATGGTCAATTTTTTTTTGTTAGTGCCTCAATATGAAATATTTGTTTTGGTCATTCCTTATATGAATTTCTGACAAGGAGAAAAAAAGAAATTAAGTGGTTGTGAAGTATATATGTGTATAAATCGAATTTGGAGCGTGTTTTTTTTTTTATAAAGAGTTATTTATTGAATAAGGAATATGTCCACCTAAGAGAGCTCGTTTAGGTAGGAAGGTTTCTTTACCATTTTTTTTTTTTACTTTATGATTTTGCATTTTTAAATTTAGATATATACATATATATATATATATATATAGATTTTTTTTTTTTTGTCGAGGAGTTAACTCAAAGGTAGGAGGAAATTCATATTTTAGTTACATAAGATGTAACATCATAATTTTGTTATTTATTCTATATAATTTTATATTAAGGCACATAGCTTTAAGAATTTAGTTGTTTTTTCTTGTTAGTTTTATTTTCTTTTTATTCATTTAAATAAAGAAATGTTAAATGTTAGTGTATTAGATTAACTGAATGTAATTAGAATTTAATTTATATTGATATTTACTGTTAATAAAAGAATGATGTAATTGTTAATATTAGTGAACATATTAAAATGTGTGTGTTCTAAGTCTTTTGTTTGTGAGTTAGGTTGGATGTGAAGCAGGGATAAGTGTGTGTGTGGTATTTTGGGGGGCATTATATAATGGTCTTATTTCACCGAAGAATTTTAATGTCCCAGGTTGGGAGGGTAAAGGGAGGAATTACAACACCTATTTCTTCCCAAAAAAAAAAAAATGAAGGAGGACGTTTTGATAAGGCATATTATTTTTATTTTTTTTTAATATTTGATTTATTATTTTTAACCATTTTTTAGTTATTTTTTTGTTTTTCCATTTTTTTTTTTATTGTACTTATCCCGACAAGTAGTTAAGGGTTGGAACCTGCCCTGAATTTGCCTATGAGCTAGCTGGCATCAAAACTACTATGTGCAAAGGGAGACGTAACAATATGGCGCCCAAACAAGATGATTTAACTGGTATACGTATCATCGAAGTATACTAAGCAATAGTTTTCTGTTTTGTTATTAAGTAGCCCAGGTCGATAAAGGTTGGATTTTGATACTCATGTGGAATCGAGGTTGTTGTTACCTTATGAGTGGGAATCTTATAAGCCGTAAATGCTAATACTAGGATTTACTGTGCAGGCTTCGAGAAGCATCAGTGTCTGAAATTGGATCTTTGTTTGCCTGAGTTAAAACTTTACTTTTCAGTCTATAGCGTGGTTGTTTAAAAGAAAACTGACCATTTGGTAGTCTGGAAGTAGCTTATTTATGTTTTTGTTTGTAAATTTATTTTTATTTTTCTCTTAGGATTGCTTGTGGAATTACTATGTATACAGAATAGCCGCTCCCATATAAAATGAAGGAGGTCTGATGTATTCTGAAAACATTGGTTCCATAAACAATTATAAGAGGACTGATAGGTGGGATGGTAGCCGCTCGGAGTTTTTTATTTAGAGGTCTGTTGTGCCATTAACCGTCAGTGTAGTTATGGATGTTGGACCAGAGGGGATGACGTTTTGCTGCAGCCGTCTTGAACAGGTTTCGGAGATAAGAGATGCAGTGAGGAGGATCGATACTCTTGCTATAGCCAACATTGCATACGTTATTTTTTTTTACATTCTAAATTTTTGCTTTAGAGAAACATTTCTTTTTGTTAGATGTCCTTTATAGGTCATTAAATTTTTAATTAAACCACACACATGATACTGTTTTCACAGACTATCAACCTAACTCATATCATCGTATTTATTGAATTAATTCAGAAATAAATAAGTATTTTTCTATAGTTATTATATATAGTTTTATATAGCTTATTAAGGAATTATTTTTCGTCTAGATTATTTGGAATTTTAATTTTGAGTGTATTGAAAGTTTCTGTTGATATTGCTAGTATAAATAGAGTAGTTTTAAATTTGGTGGTAGAACATATTGCGTTTTAGAATTAGTTACTATTTAATACGTATTTCTAATTATTGGTTATTAATATTTGGAATAATTTTAATATAAATCTTTTTTTTATTATTATTATTATTATTATTATGCGTGCGCTAGTTTGTACGTTATTTTTTTTTTTCGGTAACCATTCGTTGATTTATTAATTTGATTTATTACTTTAGCGTTTTGAGATCGGTATATATATAGTACATTAAAATTTTTATGGCAGAGTCAATAGAGGTAAATGAAAGAGAAACTTTGAGAAGATTGGACAAATTGAAGCGAAATAGAGAGAGGATTTCAACTTTTGATTTGAATCGTTCGTCACCACAGGTGAAAGAAAAATATTGGAGGGACAACAACAATATCAGAATGACCACCCGATCACCTCAGTTTGAAGATAAGTCGGCAACGATAAATCGTGGTGCAATACCTAAAGCGAAGGTGTATAACAAAAGTACAAGTCATGAGGACTTAACGTCAGCTGGTAAGTCCAGTGGTGCAGTAATTGATAATAGTAATATGGAGCAATCTATGAATAATTTAATAAATGAGAAAATTGGAAGGGAAATGTTGAAAGTCCATGCAAGTATAGCTCAATTATCGGAGGCAATACGAGTACTGGCCATAAGAGAAAATAATGTTACCAATAACATGGGAAACAGTCGGCAAACTGAAGAAAGGAGCAGGCCAGTTAATTTTCAACATCGTGAAAACCTGAATTTCCCACCGGCACCGAAACCAAATTATGATGGATGGAAAATAAGAATCGATAAATTTGGACTTGAGTTTAAGGGTAACCATGGTGGACGTGATCAACTTTCTGTGGAAGAATTTATATTTAGATTAGAACATATGCAACGACAGTACCATATTCCTTGGGAAGAAATTTTACGAGATTTTCATCTTTTACTATCAGGTTCAGTTCAGCAGTGGTATTGGGCACTTCTTCAAACCACTGAGATAGCTGATTGGTACACCTTACGAAGTGCATTGTTAAATAGATACAAAACATTAAGATCTAATTGGGAATTAATGCATGAGTTAGTAGAGCGGAAGCAGATGCCTGGAGAATCGATTGATGACTATTTTCATAGCTTGAATTTACTGAGAGCTAAATTAGAAATACCAGTGGCTGAGGGGGAGATGATTAAGATTGCAAAAAGAAATTTGAGAGAAAATGTTGCACGCATTGTTTATCCAATGGCTGTATCCTCTTTGGAGCAACTGCGTATGGAATGTTTAGAAGCAGAGAGAACATTTCCAAGAAAAGACAGTCGTACCTTTATATCGCAACCAGTAAGAAACCAGAAGTATGTTAATGAAACCGTTTTAGATTTTGAAGTAGATGATCAAGTATTGGAGGAGGTAGCAGCTATAAACAGAGAGTTAGTGTGCTGGAACTGTCAACAAAATGGGCACAGTTTTAAAGAATGTCAATCACAGCAAAGATCGCTTTTCTGCTATAAATGTGGAAAACCAAATACAATCACACCTAATTGTTCAAAATGCCTGCAAGCTTTGGAAAACTTCAAGAGGAGCGCGGTGTTAATGGGGAAGTCACGTTCCAACGAAGCTGCCCCAAAACAATTTTAAAATCAACAGACATCTCATCAGATTTTTCAAAAATACGACATACATTACCTTTAGAAGTGCGGGAGCAAAATTATGTTCAAACGCGAAAAAGAATCTTTGAAGAAACTGATGGCAGTAAAAATGTAAATTCTGAAAAACAAGCAAATAATCAGAAATTTGTACCAAAAAACATAAAGAGAAACGTTCCACATCCTGAAATGAAAATATTTAGGGTAAATTCTAAGAAACGTGAATATATTTTAAAATTAAGACATGATTTCATTACTCGAAAACGGAATCGCAGAATTATAACAGAAGCAATAAATCGTGGTCTTTCAAAAAAAGATCCGAGACCCTATGCTGATGTGTTAATTAGTGGAAAGGAGTTTAAAGGCCTTTTAGATTCTGGCGCATCGGTGAGTTTACTTGGGAAAAATTGTCGTGAATTTATTACAGATGCAAATTTAGACATACAACCAATTTTTTGCAACGTAAGCACAGCATCAGGCCAGCAACATCGGGTGTTAGGTAAATGCGAATTAGAAGTAGAATATAATGATACTAAAAAGCAAATTGTTTTCTATTTGTGTCCTGAACTGGATCAACAATTATATCTAGGTGTAGACTTTTGGCAAGCGTTTCAGATAGCCCCTACAATTGTGCCATCGGCAGAAATAGATATAGATGTTGTAAGGAAAATGCAGGATGAAGATAATAAACTCAATAAACATATACTAACCCCACAACAACAAGAACAACTGGATGCTGTAATTAAGAAGTTTCCCATATTTGAAGAAAAAGGGCTAGGATGTACTAAATTGGAAAAACATGAAATAAAACTTGTTGAAGGTGCAAATCCGGTAAAGGAAAAACATTATCCTATTTCACCAGCTGTACAAGAAATAGTATACGCTGAAATTGATAATATGTTGAGATTGAATGTGATTGAAGAAAGCAACAGTCCGTGGTCAAACCGAACAACCGTTGTCAGGAAACCTGGTAAGAATAGATTTTGTCTGGATGCGCGTAAGTTAAATGCAGTAACAGTAAAGGATGCATATCCTTTACAAAACATCGATGGTATTCTAAGCCGCATAGATCAAACTCACTACATCAGCAGCGTCGACTTAAAATATGCTTTTTGGCAAATTGAATTGGAGGATGAGGCTAAGCCCTACACCGCCTTTACAGTTCCAGGTCGTCCGCTCTACCAATTTCGTATGATGCCGTTTGGTTTATGCAATGCCGCTCAGCGTTTATGTCGTCTGATGGACAAGGTAATTCCAGCTAGATTAAAATCTAATGTTTTCGTATATTTAGATGATTTACTTATTATTTCGGATGAATTTTCAACACATTTAAAGATTTTGGAACAGGTAGCTGAATGCCTTACCAATGCTAATTTAACCATAGGCATTAAGAAATCAATGTTTTGTTTTAAAGAATTAAAGTATTTAGGTTTTATAATAGGAGGTGGAATTCTAAGAACAGATCCTGATAAAGTGAAGGCCATACAGAAGATTTCATTGCCAAAATCACCAAGGGAAGTTAGAAGCTTTCTAGGAACAGCTGGATGGTACAGGCGATTTATAAAGGACTTTGCCACAATATCCGCTGCTCTCACCGACACGTTAAAAAAAGGAAAAAAATTTTCATTGACTTCTGAGGCGATTGAAGCATTCGAAACTCTGAAGGTTTCACTTACCACTGCACCTGTTTTACGTCACCCAGATTTTAATAGACAATTTTATATTCAATGTGATGCATCTGATTCTGGAGTAGGAGCTGTTTTGTTCCAGAAAAATGATCAAGGGGAAGAAAATCCGATTGCATTTTACTCACAAAAACTAACAGCTTGTCAAAAAAATTACTCGGTTACAGAGAAAGAGTGTCTTGCTGCAGTTTTAGCAATTAAACGATTTCGGCCTTATGTAGAGATGATGAAGTTTACGGTTATTACAGACCACGCTAGTCTTAAGTGGCTAATGTCACTAAAGGACCTTAGTGGACGATTGGTAAGATGGTCATTACAACTGCAGGCATATGATTTTACGATAGAACACCGCAAGGGATCAGAAAATATAGTAGCCGATATGCTGTCCCGAATGTCTGTTGATGTAGCTGACATAAATCATGAAGAATTTTTCGATTTTGAAACCACTGCATTTGATTCTGAGGAGTATTTGCAATTGATTAAGAATATAGAAGAAAACCAGAATAAATTACCCGACTTACGAATAGAAAATGGAAAGATATACAAAAAAATCGCTTTTGATCGTAACGAAAATACAGATGAATCAGTTTGGAGGCTATGGATACCACAAGAAATTACACAGTTACTTATAGAAAAGGCTCATGAACCTCCAAAAATGGCTCATGGTGGAATTAGAAAAACGCTAGAACGTCTGAAAAGATTGTATTATTGGCCCAGGATGGCCATACAAGTTCAACAATATATAAACGGTTGTCAAAAATGTAAGGAAAGTAAGTCGGTAAACCAACATACTATGCCTAGTATAGGTTGTGAGGTACAAACTGAGAGACCTTTTCAGAAGATATATATAGATTTTTTGGGTAAATACCCAAGGTCAAAAAATGGTAATGCCTATATATTTATAGTGGTTGATCATTTTTCTAAGTTTGTGTTTTTGAAGGCTATGCGAGAAGCTACAACTAAAAACGTAGTACAATTTTTAGTACAGGAAGTGTTTCAAAAATTTGGTGTACCTGAAATATTACATAGTGACAATGGGCAACAGTTTACCTCAAAGTTATTTAATGAAATGATTAGTACATACAATATCACCCACATGAAAACAGCATTTTATTCACCGCAATCCAATGCCGCCGAACGGGTAAATCAATCGGTAATTACAACGATTCGAACATATTTAGAAAACGACCAAAGAGATTGGGATTTGTATCTACCGGAAATAGAGTGTGCACTACGTACATCAGTTCATGCAGCGACTGGATTTACACCTTTCTTTGCACTATTTGGTTGTCATATTTTTTCAAATGGTTCGGATTATAAGTTGGCAAGAAAATTACAGTCTTTATCTGATCATAATATAGTTAATATAGAAAAAAATGATAGACTAGCGATAGTTAGAGAGAAAATAAGACATAATCTGAATGAAGCATATCAGAAGAGTGCACGTAGATATAACGAGAGAGCGCGGATAGTTAAATTTAGGCCAGGTCAGGAAATATACCGGAAAAATTTTGTTCTGTCCGAGTTTAAAAACAATATAAATTCAAAATTCTGTCCGAAATATATAAAATGCCGAATTCTAAAACCAGTAGGCAATAATATGTATCAACTGGAATCTCTCCAGGGCAAGCCGATTGGAGTTTTTCATGTAAAAGACCTAAAAATATAATTAAAATTACGAGTTTGATGTCAGTATTATAATATAATTAATAAATACATAATTATTTATTGTTGTAGACAATAATCTGGTATTCAAAACATAACAACTATCAACTTTAAATGATTTTTCGGTTTGGATGGATATATTATTTGCCCGGCTTGAGACTTAACAGGGTGTGGGAGTTCCCCACGTTTAGATTTTTTTTTATGGGCAATCATTGTCAAGAGGTAGTCGCACACCGGTTCAACTGGCGTACACTTGGTTGCTCCGGAGTTTTGTTGCGCCTGTTTTCTTTTTATATTTCCGTTATGACTTAAAATGTTAACCAAATCTTTATTTTAAAATATATACGGTATTTTGTTCGACGATGGATTATTTATCTTGCCCAACTGAAATTTTTTTTTAATTTTAGTTTTGATTAGAGTTTTTTTTTTTTTTTGGCACACAGAGGTATGTTAAATAACATAAATCATTGCTATTAATATTATTAGTTTAGGAATTGAATATAGAGTTAAATTTTTTTAGTAGTAAATTCAATCATGTTAGTTTTCAATTCTCAATTTTTTTTTTTTTTTGTTGAAAATTTGGGAACGATTTGAAAATTGTCATTAGAAATTTTCATTCATCAAAGGAAATTCAAACAGTTAAGTTCGTTGTGAATTAAAAAAAAAAAATAATATAAACGACAAATTGTGATATAAAGGATAAATAGTGATTATTTAAAAAAAAAATAATAATTAAAAGGACATATATCAAGGATATTTAAAAAAAATAAAAGGATATATAAAGGACACATATAAAAAAAAAAGTTATAAGGATATAAATATATAGTGATATATATATGTAGTGGAAATAAAAAAAAATACAAGGATATTCCTAGGATGAAAAGGATATCCAGTACAGAATAAGTACCAGGCCAAGGATAAATAGGATAAAAAGAATTTCACTTACTGGATTGTCCTGTAAATTTTTAAGTGGATTGAAGAAGCAACTATTCAAGGCAAAGTTACCGAATTAATAAATCGCAATAAAAAAAAAATTATTGATAAAAGTCGGTGAGTTTTGTTTTTTTTTTTAATTATCTTTTAAATAAATCATTTATTTGAATAAATGAATATACAGAAAAAAATACGTGACAATCTACAATCAAAACCATATGATCAGGATAATAATATTGAACCTGGATGGAAGTTTGTAAAAAGATAAGACCGTGAAAAAAAGTCAAGAAACCAGGTAAAACTGTGTCAGCCTAAAATAAATAGGCGGCAGTTATTTTTTTTAATTATAATTAAATGCGTTTATCCGCGGTTGGTGTATGGGTATACGGATATACCAATAAAAGAATTAAGAAATACCAATAAAAAAATAATGATTAAAGACAAGAGTGATTTAAAAACATAGTTATTTTTAAGCTGTTTTATTATTTTTTTTTGTTGTTATATTTAAAAAAAAAATATTAAGAGTTATCTTTGTTTTATATTAATTAAATAATATTTTAATTTAATTTGTGATGGTCAATTTTTTTTTGTTAGTGCCTCAATATGAAATATTTGTTTTGGTCATTCCTTATATGAATTTCTGACAAGGAGAAAAAAAGAAATTAAGTGGTTGTGAAGTATATATGTGTATAAATCGAATTTGGAGCGTGTTTTTTTTTTTATAAAGAGTTATTTATTGAATAAGGAATATGTCCACCTAAGAGAGCTCGTTTAGGTAGGAAGGTTTCTTTACCATTTTTTTTTTTTACTTTATGATTTTGCATTTTTAAATTTAGATATATACATATATACATATATATATATAGATTTTTTTTTTGTCGAGGAGTTAACTCAAAGGTAGGAGGAAATTCATATTTTAGTTACATAAGATGTAACATCATAATTTTGTTATTTATTCTATATAATTTTATATTAAGGCACATAGCTTTAAGAATTTAGTTGTTTTTTCTTGTTAGTTTTATTTTCTTTTTATTCATTTAAATAAAGAAATGTTAAATGTTAGTGTATTAGATTAACTGAATGTAATTAGAATTTAATTTATATTGATATTTACTGTTAATAAAAGAATGATGTAATTGTTAATATTAGTGAACATATTAAAATGTGTGTGTTCTAAGTCTTTTGTTTGTGAGTTAGGTTGGATGTGAAGCAGGGATAAGTGTGTGTGTGGTATTTTGGGGGGCATTATATAATGGTCTTATTTCACCGAAGAATTTTAATGTCCCAGGTTGGGAGGGTAAAGGGAGGAATTACAACACCTATTTCTTCCCAAAAAAAAAATGAAGGAGGACGTTTTGATAAGGCATATTATTTTTATTTTTTTTTAATATTTGATTTATTATTTTTAACCATTTTTTAGTTATTTTTTTGTTTTTCCATTTTTTTTTTATTGTACTTATCCCGACAAGTAGTTAAGGGTTGGAACCTGCCCTGAATTTGCCTATGAGCTAGCTGGCATCAAAACTACTATGTGCAAAGGGAGACGTAACAATTTATTGCTTACACATTTCAAACTAGAAAAGTGTTTGACCTTGTTAAGCTATTCCAACACCTGCGACAAAGCATAAGTAGGGTAGGAAAACCCATGACTATGTTTCCGGGCGAATCGTATCCAAAAAAGGGCAAGGTATTTTTTTTCGGCGAGAGTTTTTCGGATTACAAGCGGCCTAATTCACGTTGATTTCCTTTTAAAGAGAACAACAAGGAATAGGTCATTTAACCGATTTAGTAACAATTTAAAAACCTACCACAATAGACCAAGAACTAAATATCTTTCTAAAACTCATCTTATATTTTAGCATTAAACCGCCATCTGGCTTTAGTGATTTCTGACTGTCGATTGTAGGATGTATTGAGTCCGTATAATTGTTAGCATGTACATTTTGCTTAGATCATCACATTTAACATATCTAACTGTGGCGCACAGTCTAATGCTAGCCACATCCATTGCTATCTTAGTATCTTTTAGTTACAGCTAAAAAGACCATATTCCTCGATTTATATACAAACATATATGTAGTTGTTGTATCCTAAACCTAGAGTAGCTATTCAGCTACGCCTACTTTTCTATTTTATGGAGACTAACATTTGGAAAACCTTAATTGCTACCATATTATTATGTACAGTCATCACCCGTAACGCTTTTTTCCCATCTTAACACATCTGGAGTCGCAATTTTTCATTAAAGATTTTTGAAGCTTACGTGTTGTCAGCATCAAATTTAATTTGCCGTCACAAGCTCCAGATGATGTTTTCAGTGTGAGAACAAACATATTTCTGCTCCTTTTGAAGTAAATTTAAATTTTTATAGGGAGGCATTTTTCGTTTTATTCGTGTTCCGCCACGAATATAACTTCAATTCGATAAGTATCCAAGTCAGTTTAACGAGCTCCCAGCATGTGCTCGTCTAAAATGTATTAAGCTATTTAGTTAAGGGTTTGATTTTCTCAATAAAATGCATCCGCTTACAGGAGAAAGCAATGCGTTTTTTTTTTTAATTTGGATCAGCACTCAGGGGATGATTTCTAGTCATGCTAAAACTACTAAAGTAGGTAATGGGATGCATAATTTAATTGTAGACATTCGATTTTAATTTCATTACTTTGAAAATGACAGGAAAGTCTTCTGCAGACAGTATACCAACTGTTATGCTTAAAAACGCATTTTCTCTGAAATGCCAATCGACCACAAATTACTGGGCTTTCAACGGAAATGTGCGGGTATCGGGAACAAGTTCCCTAATTTAATTTCAGCACAAACCATTGTAGTAACAATATAACAGTAAAATATAAACCAAATTGCATCGATGTTCCAGTGAGTCAATAGAGTTGGATAACCTACTGTCACCAACCAATGATCTTGGCCCTCTCCGCCACGCGATCGTGCAACTCTAAAATAGACTTTGGGGCCCCGGCCCCCACATAAGAGTTTTATTGCATTTTTGGCCGGATATAGTCGGATAGATAGTAAATATCAATGCACTTGAAAGCTTATTTAGAGACTTGAAAAATGTGTTTAGTCCATCGAATATCGCACAGAATTTTCCTGCCAATAACAACAAGTGTTTCTCCTTCCTTGATACTTATATCAGCCATAATAACACATGAAGTATCCTTTTCGAACACACGCCTATACGTACTTGCGTGCAACATAGAGTCTTAGGGGCATTAAAATCGAATTTATTCATCGATCCCATTCGGAGATTGTTGCGTGATCGTTATTGAGTGTATAATTCAATTTTTGCTTTTTGGATCCTATCTCCAACTAGTTTTCATTGTTGCTCTATATTTTCAAAGTATTAAAAGTTTCGCGACTACTTTTTCGGGCAAAATCAAAACAGACGATCAACACATTTAAACCATTCTGATTTTCGAAATCAAGTCCATCCAAATTGCATGGACTTGTTTGGTGAATATTTTGGATGGAGGTGTCGGTCCAATGACTTTTGCTTGATTTAGCGACATGACAACAGAGTTATTTCTGCCTGGATGATATTGATACGGAAAACATATGGATCTAACAAGGCATTGTCAATTACTGAATTCAAATTTTTTTTTGTGGACACTCGTTTCGGTGATTTTAATTGGGCCTTATGTCTTCAATACCTTTCATTAAAAGTGGAGGTTTAGTGATGAACTGAAGTCATTTAGCCAAGCTTATGTACAATGTTCATAGAAAATGACCAGTATAGACGTTGCGGCAACTTTACCGATGTGCTATTCATTACATAACCTTATTTGTTTTTTACTTTATGATTAAATTCATAAATAAAAATCAAAATAAAAATATAAACATGCAACATTTTGACTTTAATTTAAATCTTGCGAACAATTTGAAACTTTCAAAGATCGTAAAACTAATATTACGATTTTTTGCGAATTAATTCATATTTTTTAGAAAATATGTTTGTTTATTTCTTATTAATTTATTTATTCATTCTTTTCACTGCTGCCCTAATGAAAAATCTAAATAATAAATTGATTGAATAAAATACGCACATTTGTCTTAAATAAACAGTTGGTCGATTCCATCATTTAATTCTAATTTACAATATTCCTCACTGTCAACTGCATGTGTTGTTTTGCAATATTTTTTAATATTGAGTAGACATATTTCGTTTTTGCAACAAATGCAACCGATTAATGACATTTAACGGTTGATGATAGTCAATTGGTTTTCATAATACTCGTAGCAGGGCATTCAAAATAAGTTTGAACTTGTTTAGACGATAATGTTCTATTTGGATTTGTATTTGTATACATCCACGCATACATACATAAATACTTAAATACAAATGTATGACAAATTGATGAAATAAATTTATAATGAATACAAAAATATGCAAATGTCAAGTTTTATTTAATAAACAACAGCAACGTGAAATAACCCCTGAAAAACGGCAATTGAGCGTAAATGGCAAACGTCAAAAATTGGCGCAAATTATTGCAATTTCATGGTAAATATGTTAAAGAAACATTTTTATAATGTCAACTGTAACATAGTGTGTAGTTGATTTCAATAAATATTCCGCATTGAGAGTGAAATAGTTTTGTAGCTATTGGGTTTTAAAACGTTTTGCCAATACAAGTTGCCATTTCGTTTTGCTTTTTTTAAACTTTTATTATCGTTTCAATCAATTGCCATAAAAGAAATTGAAAATATTTAATGGAAATATTATTTCAATTTGTGCTCTAAAAATTGAGAACTCATTTCTTTTTTTATTGCCAATATTTTTGAAAGTTGTAGCGAACATAAGCCACTGAAAAATGAACCTTTAGATGCTTTTAAACAGATAAAGTTGTAGAAACTAATAACTCGATTAGCATTTTAAACTGTTATTGGAAGTTGTTAGAGATGAACAATACTCACTGAACATGCTGTTTCATTTGCTTTATGTTGTACCAAAAGTACGTATAACGTATGGTACTATTTAAAGAATAAACAGCGTAAACGATTGATAAAGTAACATGTCTTGTCCAGAATCCGACAAATACATTTTAAAATTATTTTATAGGCTTAAAACAAAATTTAGTTTCGACGTAATGCGATTCATGTGACATTCAATGAACACTCTTGGTATGTATTGTTGCCTTTGCACTGAAAAAAATGTATGCATTGTACAATGAAACCTCTGATAACAGACACCTGTAAGAACCAGCTAAGTTTTGTAGATCCAACTTATTCATTAGTGTTTCCATACCGGATACTCTATTAACCGGACGTATCCGCGTCCATTTACATACATTTTAAAAAATATTGGTCAAAAAATCTCTCATAAGCGGACAGAAGCGGTGAAACACGGCAACAAGAGTGGTGTTTAAATAATAGTTTTTTATTTAACATATTTGCATTAATGTCAATGATATTGGTGATTCCCCTATTAAGGCGAATGTACATACTAATTTATTAACGACGGGAATGAAATTGCTGTATGTTAGAAGAACACGTTTGCTTAGCTCTTGTCACAAAATGCCATAGAAAAATATTGTTCAATAAAGATAAAAATGAAAAAGAGAAATGATCGCTGCGTGAAATTGTTGCAGTTCTTTTATGTTTTAATATTAAATATTGGCAAAACACAGAAATCAATAAAAAAAGGGAATTATTTTAGAGCGACTGGCACTGAAAGAGACAAAATGTACTTTGATTGGTTCACTATATCAAAATATTCCAATTTCTGGTCCTATTTTAAAACAAATTACTCATTTTGCTAGAAACGACTTTGTTGCATTCCAGGAAATAAAAAACATTGTCTCTCATATAAGGGTACCCATCCCTAGATAAAATTCTAAAATTTATATGAAATGCTAAAAATTATTGTAGAGGTGTTTAAAATATTTTAATAACAATTTAATTCCACAAAGTAAAAATATAAATAAAATAAAAATTTTATTCAATTGTTCTATTTGGCAGTATGTTATTCATAATTTGTCATTATTTTAAAACAGCACCATCTGTTGCGCAACCGTGTTTAAAATATTCCGCTTTTAAAAATAAAACATGCATTTAAGTATGCAGTACCTTTAAATCGGTAAAAAAAAATCGGCGTGCTTCCACTGCTTTTTCTCCAATTTCTCTTAGAATATAAGCAAATTATGCTTTCCATATGTGCGACATATCGAATATAAATAAAGTTATGCGCAATCTATACTCGTACATATAATTAAATAGTAACTAATTTTCGCCTGGCTGTCTTTCCTTTTTTTGCGTTCGTATCACGTAAAAACTACTGGATGGATTTTAACAAAATTTTGCATTCTGACTCTAATATGGGGTACATTTTTTTCCCCAAAAATATCTCATTTCCAAGAGAAATGAGTGATAAGCAGTGAAAAATTGCAATTTTCGGTTTAAAACTTTGATATTTTCAACTCATCTTTTTACTTTTGAAAGTGGTATATTTTAAAAACTATTGCGCAACGTTAGGCGCCAATTGAATAAAATTTGTATTTGATTTGTATTTTTACATTGTGGAATTACAATGTTATTAAAATATTTTAAACTATGAATATTTTAAAATATTTTTTTTTAGAATTTTTTATAAATTTTGGAATTTTATCCAGGGATGGGTACCTTTATATTAAGTAAATACATAAACCATAACTTAAGCACTATAAGAGTAAGAGTCTTACAATTGGTGTGGAAAACTTTCAAAGCAAAATCGGCGTGGCGGGCACAGCTAGTCTATACATATAATAAAATAGTGGCTCATTTCCTACCTCTCTGTCTGTCTTTTTGCCTGTGATCGTAATTCCTAAAAACCATTGGATGGATTTTAACAAAATTTTGTGAGGAGGTACCTTAGTATGTTGATCCCAATATAGGATATTTTTTTCCGCAAAAATATCTTATTTTCCAGAGACAGTGGAGAAAAAGCAGTGAAAGTACGCCGATTTTTTTTACCGATTTTAAGGTACTGTATACTTTAAGGCACCTTTTATTTTTTAAAGCGTGATATTTTAAACACATTGTTTTAAGACATTGTCTTAAACGCGCTGTTTTAAAATAATGACAAAACATGAATTGAAAGCGGGATAATTTAACATGGCGCTGTTTTAAAATAATGAAAAAATATTAATTACTTACTGCCAAGTACCCAATTAAATAAAATTTGTATTTGATTTGTATTTTTACTTTGTGGAATTACAGTATTACATCTTTTACCCAGCTTTACAAAAATTTTTGATAAATTTTAGAATTTTTTTTGTGGGATGGCTACCTTTATATAAAGCAATTACGTAAGAGTCTTTAAATATGGTTTTCAGGACGCTGCGAGCAAAGCTAGTTAAGTGAATAAATATTTAAACGACTGAATGTAAATTAATACGTAAAGAAGAATATGAATTGATGTTTAAAATGTATTTTCTGAAATTAAAAATTACTTTTTAATTTTCTTTTTGTAGTGTAATAATTATAAATGCTACGATAAAAAGAAAAAAATTTGTTGCCTTAATTTATTGCTAAATATTTAGAGTGTACCGTTTTCATAAAACAAAGCGACATAAAGCTTTTTTCTGGAAAGCTGGCATGCTAATTGTTGTTCTCTTTGTTTTGGGTATTTTCTTTTTAGATATAAAAAATCTATTATTACGAAAAATACTGAATACCGCTAATTTATTTTAAATGTATTTAACGACAAATAAAACAAATATAGCCAAAAATTGCTATAACAAGTGCTTTAAAAAAATTTGAATTGTAAGGATTTAAGGTATTTACGTATTTCACTTAAGTAGATTACAGTTAAGGCGTTGCACACTGTGGCCGTGTAGAGTATTTAATGGTCTTAAATCAAGGAGGTTGCGGAGCTTCATGAAATTTTGCACACATTTATTTTAAATTTTTTATGAATTTCAATTTTTTTTTTACAAAAATACGCCCACTTTTACGCCCACCTCCCATACAACTTAAATAGAAAATGTGGCATAACTTCCATGATTTTAAATATGTTAACTCAATTTTCATAAAACATTAATATTATAATTGTAGAATGACCTCCTGAAAATATGAACTTAATCCGCCCACTTTTACGTCCACCTCCCATACAAACGATATTTCGAAAATGCAATATCTTTATATGCAATATGTTTATTTTTCGCAAAAATGCATATAACATCTATTAAATGTTGTTTTGAAAATATGAAGAAAATCCGCCGACTGTAACACCCACCCCTCGTACAACTCCAATATAAAAATTTTCCATACAAATCAATCTACAATTTTGCCGTGTCTATACAATATATTTGGAATTTCTCAGCGTCTATTGCCTGACTGCAACTAATTGTGGATAATATAATTTTGAACCGAAGATTTCATTCTGGCATTGCTCTCCCCAAAGGTTTTCGTTGGACGTCCACGTTTACCATCCACTGTATCATCCACTACTACATCAGTCAACGTATAAGAATGTGATAGCCACTCTTCATTGTCATTAAAAAATCTTGATGAAGTACGCTGACTCTTGTTCCACTACTTTAAAAAATTGAGACATAAATGTTTGTTTCAAAAACCGTCAGAATTTTTCTTGAGTTTTCTCGGACACTATTTTATAATTCCGAAAACTACATCAATTATAAGATCAATATCTTTTTTACGTTGAAAAACAATTTCCGAAAGCGTGCTGAAAGATATGTTTAGCTTTTCCATTGCTTATTATATAAATTGGCTTTAATTGCTTAATAATATAAAAGAATGTTTATAACGGATAACGGAGTTAATTTTTAAGAGAAAAAATGTGAACAATGTTAAGTTATTGATTAAGTTATACGTAAAGCTCTTCATTTAATGTGTAGTAAGTTTACATTTAGATTTTTTGTTGTTTAGTCTACGTAAACAATGTACCGATATTACTTTGATAAATACTTTTGTGTACATTTGTTTTTGTAATCGGGACTCAAATTTAAGTTTTTTCTATATAGTACACATGCAATGAAATGCGTAAAATAACGCATAACGCATATTTTTTACTGTAATTTTTTGGTTTTTCATTGTTTTTTCGGTGGCGGGCAAATTGGGGCAGAATTTTTTTTTTTTAATCTGTTAGCTGAGACTCTCAGCTTTAATTTGGTATAGGACTCCATGTGTCGCACTGCTTCGCACACAACTAAAAGTCTAACGGAAAATCATAAATGTTTTTATTTTTGGTTTAAAATATATTGTCAAAACTATTTTTTTTTTAAATTTTTAAATTTTTTTTTTTTAATTTACATATAATGCTTAATGTCCATTTTAATTGAAAAAATACTTATAAGGTACATTCGGTGTATAGTTTATAAGTAACAGGCTTTTGAATATGACATAGATAACTATAACATTTGGAACTTGTTCACATACTTCAAATTTGCGCTGCTCGGGACAGAAAACCAATGGAGATATTTGCATGAAATTTTTCACACATGACCTTTAGATAGTTTTTAACCATCTGTGCAAAAATCATCAAAATCGAAAAGCAGGTCCAAATTGATTTATTGCCGCAGTGGCCACAGTGTGCGTTGTACCTCAGCGACATGAATCTTAGTAAAGCCCAAACCGCTATTTTATGCTAAAAATAGGAAAACCCTCTATATATTTAACACTGGTGAACTTAAAAAAAAATCGTAATTTCGGTGTTCGAAATCATAAAATCCCTATATCCGCGATTTACAAAAACCAATCCCGTTTGGTATCCATAACAAGTAATAAAAACATAGAATTTTAAGTTTTTTTTTATCATGTGTTGGATTTTTTTTGCATAACGGTTGCGTGTTAAAACAAATACGAAAATTCAGTTTTCATACGGTATAAATCACAAACCTTTAATTACAAAATATATGTAAATATAAAAACGGGGGGTCCATAAACTTTAGATACCCACTTGACCAAGGCTTTTCTTTATGATATTGCCTTCGAGCCTGTATCGAAAACTTTGCGAAATATTTTTGGCGAAATATTGTAATTAGTTATTGTTTGTTTTAGTTATTAGTGATACTTCGAGAAAGAATGTTTTTATTTTGTTTCAAAATACCCCCCGGGGGTTCCAATTGTCATTGCAGTACATTCTCAAATGCCTTGACGCGGTTCACTCGGGGGAAATAGGGGCACCAGACGCTAGGGTTTCTAGAACCTAAATCTGGAAGAAAAGGTCTGTGTGTTGAAACATACGGGTTCTTTTTGAGGCCCGAGCAGTGCCCAAAGGACTGGTGCCACGGAATCGGTAACCTCACAGAGCATATCCTCCCTATGACCGGTTATTGGTGAGGTCGCCTTCGGGGGTACACGTGGTGGTTGTGGTTTAAAATCGATTTATGTAGGTATGGTGCACGTTCGATCAAGTGTGCTGTTGCACTCTCAATAGACGGAGTTTGGATAGGTTCCAAACCCCTAAGCAAGAGGCTATAATATGGATCTACGCTTGCCTTGGATAAGGCTTGCCATATTATATAAATTGCTACTCATTGTGACTGTATCACACACAAATTGCGATTGGTGGCAGTCGTAAAGTGTTGTTATACTACACAATAGGGTCGCTAGTCTACGCTTACATATCACTCGGTGGTAAGACCACCGTGAGATTAGGCCAATTAGGCAGGTACTCACGTTAATCTTGTTCCACAATTGTTTCAAATTAAAGGTTGTACTTGTATCAGTTTAGATCTTAATTTGTTTCAATTTAAGATTATCGATCTTTTACCATTATTTGAAAATGTTTAATGTCATCACAAGTTCTTTGTTTCTTCGTTTGTTATTTTGTTGTTTTCGACGACGTATCATAGGGTTTTGACTTATTTTGTCAAAAGTGCAATAAGAGTCTCAAAAAATAAAATTAAATGTGTATATATCCGTATAACAAAATACATATCTAATTTATATTACGCCGAATAGCGAGTGTTTATCTCGATTCCCTTATTAATTTTTGATGGTAGTTCCTCTCCATAAGAACTGTTCCGCTAGAATATAGAAGAACATCTTCTTTCACGCGTTTCACATGAATTTGTCTAACGATTTTTCCGTGGAAAAGGTGAGTTCTTTCCTCTGAAAAAATAATAAAATATGTTTAGTTTCAAAAACATATTTCTGTTCTTTTTTCCCATCTTATTTGTCAATTTTATTTTTTATTTATTCAAAAATAATTTTTAATATTTTTGTTCTAAACACTTTGAATACTAATGGTCAGGACAAAATTTCTGTTTAGGTTTACTAAGAGTGTTCTGCCGCACGATTTACTCATTTCGAAAAATTTGTCCGGACAAACAAAGCTGCCATATGAAATACATAAGTATACAAGCCATGTTAATTTAAGAACCAAGCAACAACTAATATAATTAAATTTGTGTATAATTACATACATATTTTTTTATTAATTTAACATTTTGATTATTAAAACATGTTAAAACAAACAAAATATCAATTGCATGCTAAGCAAGTACTATATGATGTAGCAACTCATTTCAGCTTATTCTTAAAGAATTATAATGGGTGGCAACTCAGTTATATTTTGTGCGGACAAAAATAAAAATTACCCCAATTCAAGCTGAGAGTTGTCTGGACAAAATCACTTCTCTAAGTCTCTGAGTGTAATGTCAAACTATATATAAAAAATATTTTGTCCGGAAAATAATTTACGAGTAAGAAAAAACGTTATTTTTTTATAATTTTGCATGTTCTTGCAAAAAATGATATAAGTTTCTCTAAAAAAACAATCTTTAATGAGACCTTAAGGTACACGGCATTTTTTCTACATCTGTCAAATTTTTTATTTTACAGAAGACTTTTACGTACTTTTATGTACAATTTGACTTTTAACTATACAGACATTTAAGCCGTTCGGTTGCAAAATAACTTTTTGCCGCCCTGAATTATTTTTGTGTGCGTTACAGAATTACTGACGACTTATCCATTTTTAAATTATTTTTTTTACCCTAAATGTAAAGAAATTAAGTTCGTATTAAATGATGTTACACGATTTAAATAATTTTTGTCAAATAGACAAAATTAGTTAAAAGCATATTCAGATATTGCTCTTGAAAAATATTACCTTTAGCCGGCTAATGCTTCCGCCAATGGTTAACCGCCGTTGATTGTTTTCACAGTCTTGCAAAAGTTTTTGGCAAGACTGAACCACTGTTGATGTCAGATCAGATCACGTTCTAAACGACTTGTATTCAGATGACTTTTAACATGTAATTTACAGAAGCAATGTTTTAACAGCCCACATGTTTGTGTTTTACAGTGGGATATTTGAAATGTCATATGTAAAGATGCCGTGGGTAGCTTTAGCGATGACAATTTTTTGTTGTATGTTTTTTTTTCACCTAAAGAAAAATAAACAATAACTCATACTTTGAACTAAAATCAATGTTCGAAGATTTGTTTCGAGAGTCATAAAAAATCCGATGTGGCAAATCTTATTGTTTTAAAAGTTAGCGAAACCTTTTCGAATGCTTATTATCGAGAATATGTGTCATGTAAAAGAACATTCGTTATATTTATTATCGATAATTTATAGAACATGGTTCTTTCGAAAATTCTTCATTGCAGCGAACTTTTATTTTTTTTCGGATGTCAGGTCAAGTGGGTAATCAGAAATATTGGGTATCATGCATAAATCGTGAGCTTGAGCTCGGACTCGATTTTTTGAGTAAAAGGTGCTTGTCGTATGCATAATAAAATTTGAAGTATTTGCTTTTACTCACGGCTCACGTGTGATATCGTCGTTCTCAGTTTGAACTAAGTGAGATGAGCTTGAGCTCATTTTCATATGCATAAAAACAAGCTTTTGCTTTCTTTTGTGAGCTCTTGCTCAAATTTTGTTGAGTCTGCCTTATAATTGACTCGCGTACACTAAAAAGGAATCTTGGCTGAATATTTTGTGACAAAAAGAAATACAAAAGGTTATCAACAGCATAAAACAAATTTAGCAAGTGAGGATAAAAAATTATACAGGTTTGTATTCTTAATTATTATTTTTTTATATAATTAATAATAAAATGATAAATACATAGGTTGGATGATAGTAGTTGCTGGTTGGTTAATTATTTTTTTGAGGGTTCAGAAGACGCAAGATTGATAAAATTCAACTGTTTTTAAGATTTAGTGCAGATCCTGGATTCCAAAATGGTATAGCCACAGATATTGGAGTCCATCAATCAACTGTGTCGCGAACTATTGAGGAAGTTGTGAAACTTATATCTGCCAAAGCAAGCGAGTCCTTTCCAGTTGGAATTGGAGTGATTGATTGTACTCATATAAAAATTTAAAAAACCAACAAATCAAAGCGATGAGTATATTTGTAGAAAAGGCTTCCACTCTATAAATGTGCAGGCAACTTGTGATGGAAAATAACTTTTTACAAGCGTTGAAATATCCTAGCCTGGTTCATATGTAGAATAATGCAAAATGCAACGAACGATGCATTACTTCTCGGGGATGAGGGCTGTGGAATATGCCCATGGCTAATGACACCATACCGAAACCCAACAGCTGACATAGAAAAAACATTCAACAAGGTGTTTACAAGAAAACGTGTCATTATAGAACGGTGTTTTGAGCAATTGAAGCAAAGATTTTCGATACTTCAATACAAAATTCGGGTATCGACAGAGTTATCGCCCCACGTAAAAGCAAGTTGTTTCAGTTTGCATAACATAGCTAAATTTTTAAAAGACGATTATATCCTTATCAATGACGATTACAACAATACTGATATATGGCAATTAGGAAACGATATCGAACAACAAACAGCAAGAAATTCTGATTCTACTTCACTTTCACTTGACGGCATGTTTGCACTTCAATAACAATTAGAAGTTTGATCTCCCTTTGCTCAAGTAATTGCAATTGGTTTTATGCATACAAAATTGAACAAAACTGTTGCTGTTTGATTGAACTCGACTTACGAGCAATTACCCACCTGCCTCAACTCAGCGCTTTTACTCGTTTTTATGCATGAGGCCCATTATTCTTAATTCTAACCTACTAATTTAAACTCATCTTTTTTCGGTATTACAAACAACTGTATTCTTAAGTAGGTATTATTTCTCTAAACGATTCTTTTGTTTTTACCAACTAGTAGTTCTAATTTTTACATTTTAGTACATTCTGTTTATATCTATAGTATTCTATTTTCATTTTCACCAGAATGCGCGGTTGAACCAGCTCTTCAATGATTATAATCAGTGGATAAAAATGTCCACGTGTGCAACTACACACATACATATGTACCCGTATGAGATATTAAGATATTGGTAGAGCAAGAACACAAATCTAAATATTGCCATAAATCAGAACTAGACATTCTACTGATACAGATACGGATGCTACTGTTGCTGTTACTCTTACTGTTGGTTTGCATTTAGTAGCAGTTAGAGACAAAGTTCTTTTGAAACTTATGTAAATACGAGTACATATATACACAGTGATTCTACTTTACTTTGGTTGTTGCTGTAATATTTATGATGGCACATCATATATCATTATTTTCAAAATGGTGGAGTACCGCACCACAAGCATATACAAGCACAAATCATACATATCACATTTATGCAAAGTGTACAATTACATTTCTGCTTGTAGTCGTATATAACAGACAGGTATTGTAAGTTCTTCTTATTCATGCATATGAAAATTGAAAATTTAGTCGATTGGTTTCAAGCCCATTTGGGGTATAAAATTTACATACTCGAATTTGTATGTATGTACGTTTCCTTGATATTATTATGGGGGATGTTTATTTGGATGTGTGTGTAAATGTGTATGTTATATGTCATTTTTTTGATAGAAGGTGATTACAGCAGATAATATTAATAATTAAATAGAATAAAAAATTATTGTAATTTTTGACCTTTTTAATAATTTTATAATTAAGTTTTTACGCTCTAGGTCTTTTTTATAAAAATATTGTAATTTATTTTTATATTCGATATTTCGCTACACCATTGGGTAGCAACGTCACCCAAATAAATAAATTACAATATATTTATATAAAAGACCTTGAGCGTAAAAACTTAATTATAAAATTAAATAGAATATTTAATATTTAGCCACAGCACAAACAAAAATGGTCATTTGAAGTAAAAATAGTGTAATATTTGTTTTAGCTTTCCTTAAAACCTGTCATATAAATGGTGAAAGGAAATCATAACCGTTTATATATTTCTGCTTTCCATATCTTTTGCATTAAGATTACTGTTAGTGAGCAGTAGGAAACAAATACATAGTTGGGAGTTGGTTTCTTTTAATGCTTTTGGGATCATATGGCTCCTACATCACACCACAGCAATCTGCACTTTGTCCATTGTTTTAGCCCTGCTTTCATTTCTTTAATATTTTTGTCTTCCAGCTAAGTAGGATGATTGGTCTACAGGGATGATGACGGGTCACCTATTGTTGCATAGGAACAACACTCCTCCAGGAGTGGGACGGTGCATCAGGGAGATCATTTTCTTATTCGGTGGATTTGTCTCGATGGGAGATTAAAGGCTCTTAATTATTAACTCCAACACCGCGAAGAAAATTCGTTTTCCCAGCCGGAATTTGAACAAGGGTTCTTTACTGAACCAAAAATTTAACCAAATACTGTAAAATGGGGTATAGAATTTAAGAAAAGTAGGTTGTTATACAGCTAACAAACTTTTTAGTCAAATCTACATATTATTTTCGTAAAAAAATACTTTTTTTTAAATTCCTTATATTGAAGAAATTTCTTCAATATGACTCTTTCTTTTTGTTATTTAACAGGGTGTAAATATGGTAAAAAATAAGTTAAATTAACTAACATTTTTAGTTAATTTTTTATAAAATTTTATTCTTTATAATATCTTTTCAACATAATCGCATATTTTTACCTAATGATAACATGAAAACAAAACTGCATATCATTAATGCTTTTTCGCTTTTATCCTCTTTTAAGAAGAATAAACGAATAAAGCTTTTAGTTTATGAAATATTTAAAATACAAAAAACATAAATTGAAAAATTTTGTACTTTACATTTCAATTCAAAGAATTTTCCTGAAGTTAAATTTAACAAAATTTCTTCTGTTTTACAGCTCTTTTTTCATTTATACAGGGTGGCGCAAAAATAACCTTCCGATGTTTTTTGGCTGTAATTAAAAAAAATTAAAAACTTTGATTTTTCTTGTGGATTATTTTTATTTGGCCTTTTAATTTTTTTACATCAAGTCGAGAATATGATGTCATGTAAATGGCCGCCGCCACAGTTGATTGTCATTTGAGCCCTTTTTATGGCATTTTCCATCACTTTGGCCAAAACTTCCGACGATAGGTCCTCACATTCTTGACGTATATTGTCTTTAAGAGCTGCAAGAGTCTGAGGCTTGTTGACATAAACCCGCGACTTCAAAAAGCCCCACAAAAATAAGTCTGCAGCGGTCAAATCAGGCGATCTTGCTGGCCAGTGCAAATGGCCAAAACGGGAGATTGGTCACCGACCGATTATTCGTCAAATAAATAGTCACCAATATTCCGCGTTCTGGAGCAGTGTAGCGTAACATTGTTTATTAACGTATATTTCGCAAGTGTTTACTACACAAATGTCAAAACAGAATTGACATTAGGGGCCAATCGCAAAATTTATTGCATTTTCTGATAGGAGGATTACTTTTGCGCCACCCAGTATATGAGCTATTTTCTTTGAAAGTGGTGTAAGTGTATTTTATTTTATATGGGGATATTTCAGGTTTTGCATTTGAATAATTTGAAAAATATATAAATAAATATAAATAAATAATATATAGACAATATTATTTTTAAATATTAAATTGATTTAAATTTATAATGTTATCATATTTTAGGCTTGATTATCAAAAAATTATACTTTTAATGACTTCAAAAGGACTTAAACCACTTTCAAAATCAAAAAAGTAAAAATCTTACATTTACAAAATATTAACTACGGCATCTCAACTCAAATAAACCGATTTCTTTTTTATAAAATTTTTTATTAAATACATACTTCAACAATAAAAATTAATAAAAAATAACAAAATAAAAAGGCCTTATTTCAACATTTACCATTCAACCAACATTATTTATACTCGTATTATTAATATATTTTCACTTTTTTCATTATGATCAAGTCATGAAAATAGTCATGATGTGTTGGAGGGATATATGGTAATAAATCAATCATATCTGTCAATTTTTCCAATGTGATGAGCCTGGAATGATGATATAAACGTGTTAGTACTATATTTCTAAAGTTGTGTGGTGTTCCCCGTGAGGTCTATAAATTTAGTGATTTAAAATCCTTATTCTCACTAAACGAAGTTGTATAGAACATTGTATATGGTTTGCTTTTCATAACCCTTATCCAACATATCTTCAACCAATTTACGTACTTCTTCACTATTGATATTTTTTCCCTTCTTAGAATTGCATCTTCTACGGGTTTTGTATTCATTATATTGTATAATAAACGGGAAAAAGGCGAAACTACGGAAAACTATAAAAATTTTTATGTCATTTACAATGTTGTGCCACACAGTTAAAAAAGCACTAAAAAACTAAGTAGTAGTATGTCTTTGAGGATAGTGGACCATTTTCAAAGTAATTATATTTGTAACTTCTTTAACTACGAAAATTTATAATGATAAAAACAATGAAAATGTTAACAGATTTTTTTTGAAAAAAGTTATAAATAAAAAGTTCATAGTAAATTGTATTCACTTTTATTATTAACTAATTTTTTGTCAAAATAGACTTACACCACTTTCAAAGAACACGGCTCATATATTCAATTTTCTTCAAAAATAAAATTAAAATAACTTAATAATATAATCGAAAAATTTGTCAAATCAACGGTTAAATTAGTCATATTAACTTTTTTTAGGGATTTAAATTTAACTAATTTTATGGGGTTTTTTTTCTTTGAATGTTTTACTACTGTTTTAACAAAATTTTTTCTTAATTTAACATTAATTTTATTTAAATTTTTTTAAGTTTTTTCAAGCTTTATTGAAATATGTTTTTGACAAAAAAAATCTGTTTATATGAATAAAATTAGTTTATATGAATAAATCGTATATAGATTTGAATAAAAATTATGTTGATTTAATTATTTTTGTCGTTAAGGTTCTACTAATTTTTTTCGTTAATATTACCTACGATTTTAGGATCAGTGTTCTGTTTAAAGTTTAGTACTCTTAACTACTACACCATGCCAACTAACTTTAACAAGTTAGAGGGATATATTCGTCCATGCCGAATCTTACATACGCTTCACCATAGTAATGTTCAATATTCCCTTTCTCTGTTATGTTTTCCAATTTCACAAAAATATACATTCTGTTTTTCAACTTCATTAATAAAATATAATTAAATTTTTTTTTGTAAAAATTTTATAGAAAATTTTTTTAAAAATTTTTTGTAAATTTTTTATTGAAATTTTTTTTTTTAAATTTTTATGAATATTTTATCGACATTTTTTCGTAAGAATTTCTATCGAAAATTTTTTTGTAAAAATTTGTATAAAAATTTTTTTTGATTGTGTTCTATATTGTAGACCTCAGTGTGATAAATAATTGTTAAAGTATGTTCGGCTTTTTTGGTCCTAGTATTAAATAAATTAAAAAAATATAATTCATTCAAATTTCCCTGAAGATGACCAACAAAGTTGGTCGAAATATTGGAATAAACCCACCAAACCAAATGTTTCAATTTTTTCTGAAGTCAGACGTGTCGTAAGTAATTCGTTCAGACATTTCGGTAGTATGTCTGAAATTAGACTTGTCGTAACGAATTCGTTAAGACATTTCGGTTGCTCGTCTGAACAAAAAAAAAATAAAACTTTGATTCATACGTAAGTAAAAAGCCAAAATTGTATTAAATAAAAAATAATTAAAATAAAAATTTAATAAACACAAGCAAGATGGACAATTAAAATTGAATTGATTACGGTAAAGTATTGTCTTAAATACCAACGTTAAATTATCATTATATTCACTTAAATTTGAGAGAACGAATCTTATACGGAGGTACCGACAGAAAACATGTTCCGATTTTGTACCTACATGTCGTTACGATTTCGTAACTACATATCGTTACGATTTCGTAACTACATATCTTTACGAAGTCGTGTCAACCCTTTCGAATAAAAATCGTTACGATTTCGGTAATATTTCGGTTCCGAAATCGGAAGATTTTTTCGAACAGTCGTTACGAATTCTTTACAAAATCGGTACATTTGGTTTGCTGGGAAATTAGTTAAAAAAACAACACAAGAGAAAAATTGTTTATAAAAATTTTTTCGAAATTTTTTGTACAAAAGATGCTTAAGAAAATTTTCCTCATATTGACACATATGTGCCTTTAGACTGCTCTTAGTTACCAGTGGGTTCCCTCTGGGAGACTAAAAACTACAAAAAACCGCCCCTCGCAGGGGGTTATTGATCCCCCCTATACTTGTATGAACTACTTGCGATCAAGAAAACAAAAAAAACGTGAAAAAATATAGGTGAGCAGGGTTTTTTTCCCGCAGCCTCGAATAGAATCGTCTGATGTTGCTATATTGCAATCCTTTAAACTATGCCTGGCAGATTGGTGGGCTTAAATCTTCTGTACGCCTTAGAAAATTACATTTCAACATCAACACGTACCGACGGACATCGCTTAATCAACTTTTCTATGTATTATACATATCCGGAATATATATAATATATATTATGGGGTTGGAAATGAATATTGTAGAAAAATACACACGGAATGACAAACTTATAAATACGCTTTCTACCTGTGGTGAAGGGTATAAACCACAATTTCTTAATAAAATTAAAAATTTAACAGCAACTAGTTGTCAAGAGATACTGCTGCTAGGCTACTAAAGTACTATTAGCAAAATAATTACTATCCAAAGTTCTTATAATCTTAATTGTTTCTAATTTGGTTCTTTAAATAATGCAAATACGTTTTGTTAATTGAGTAACTGAATGAAAGAACTTTAGTTTACTAATCAAATTTTTGACATTTTTTTTTGAGTTTTATAAAACCTAGCTTTCATTTATTTTTAAATTATGTTTCGTCCATCTTTGTTTTTATATTTCTTTGGTACAGTTTTTTCAACTGAAAAAAGTTTTTTAAAACAGACATATGTAGGTATTTTTGTTATTAGGTATAAAAGCAAAAAATAGGGTTTTTATGTAAAAATAGTAAGTCGGAAATTGACTTTCTTGACCAAAGGCTCTTGTTTTCTTTTGTTTTATTACCAATGCACCTTCTCGATATCAGTAGCTATTTATATGATAGTATTTCCTTTATAAAGTTATAACTATGTAACGATAGCCATATAATTTGAATAAAATTTAATTTGCACTTTATTTAATGGTGTCAATATTAAGATCAAATTAAAAATTCACATTTTTCACTCCGCATAAAAAATAATTTAGATATTATCTGAACCCAAGCGTGATTTCACTATGATGATGTCGTTGGGTAGTTGTTTTTTTTTCTTTTACTAGCCAAAGATTTATTTGCCTGCTGTCATTGTTGGTTACAACTGTAACAAGCAGAAGGCATATTTTTTTTGCTTATTTCTTATTGGTGCTTTTTTTTGTTTCCGTAAAGATTTTTGAATCGAGTGGTTGGTGAACGAGTAGAGGGAGTTGAGTCATATATCATCATAGGGCAAGATAGATAAGAAAACGACATAAGTGTTTATGCAAATTTATTTATTTTTTACAAAACATTGTATCAACGGTTCGCACAAAATCTGGAAGAGTTGTAGATTAAAAGCGTTATCATAAGCAATAAATACTTTTTAGTTTTTGAATCACTTAAAATTTGTTAAAAATAGTTTATTGCTTGAATTTTAAAAGCTAATGCTGAGATAGTTTTGTTGGAAAAGTTTTTAGGCGGCATGTAAGAAGAAATTGCTTGAATTTTGAAAATTTCGATTTATTAAAAGGATACGCAAATTTAGTAGTCAGTTTCCTTGTATGAAACTTTTCCATTATTATATATTTAATCTCATACTGTCCTTTATTCTCGAATGTAGTGATTTCAGACGGTAGCATTGTAAATAAATGCTAACATTATTTGTCTGCCCATAGATCTATCGTCTCAATCTCTTTCAGGAACTGTCTGCAAGAATCTTATTTGATATTCATCGACTTCACTTTCCATGACCGGTCAGTAAGGCAGATATCCAGCTTAAATTACGTGCTTGATATCCAATCAACTTATTGGACTATGTGCTGGTAAGCTACTTCTTTAAAGGTAATCTTTTCTGTCTTTTTCGGCCAATAAAACCCATACACCCAGAGGAAAAATGACACCATCCGTGTACAAAATGACTACATGCGGTTTCGAAAGCGTATCTACCACGTTTTGCTCAAACTGTAAACGTACGTTGTCAATTCGACAACGAAGGGTTGTTGAAATGACAACGAACGTGTACACTTTGACACCGTACCGGTGTCGAATTGACACCATACCGTTGTCAAGTCGACACCACACAGAAAAAATTTTTTGCTCCTATTAACAGTTTTAATTCAGATACAACTTTAATTTATTTTTAATTAATTCAATTATCTACTTAATTGAAATATTACTGAATTTATTCTTAATTAATTATATAATTGAGTCAAGTAAAAAATTAATTAAATTTGTATCTGAAACTAATTAAAACTGTTAATAGGAGCAAAAAATTTTTTCTGTGCATACCGTTGTCGATTTGTAAATGCTTATTCTTTTCCAAATTTACCATAATAATAAAAAAGATTGTAATAGATTATACATTTTTAAAAACTTTTTTATTTACAAAACGTGTTTTTTATTACAAGTAAAAAAGTTTAAATGTGTTTATTCATCAGCATTTTAAAGCGCTGTATTTCCTTTGATATTTCATTTAAAAGTGTCTTCAAATCCTAAATTATATCACAAACAAATTGTTTAAGATGTTCTATATAAAATATATTGGAATTTCTCTTACCTTGGATAATACTTCCTCGTTTTTGAAGTAATTTGCCGCAGTTTCATCACGTTTTCAACATTGCTCCACCTTGGATTGCACAAACATTGTGTCACCATCAATTCCAAACCATGAATTTATACTTATAAACATAACAAAAAGTAGTTAACAGTGATCCTTACAATTGCAACACCATATTACCTCTGACTTTTTCAGAAAAAGATCTGTCTAAACTCCACTGTCTCTTTAAAAACCGCAAACTCTTAAAGGTTATTTCTGCTGCTAGAAAAACAAAAGTAAATATTACACTTTGTTCTTTCAAACTGGTTAACTTTCATTTTAACGAAGTTGATGGTTTCTAATTTTTTTCACATTTTTCATCGTCACTTTCATCATTGCCTATAAAGTAAAAGCTCTTGCCATCAAAACGTCTCCAGTCGTTTAGAGCAAATCTCCAATTTGTAGATCGCTCCATTTTGTTATTTAGAAAAAATGCTTCTGCTTAAAATAAATGAATTTATGATAATGAAAAATATTTAATAGAACTCGTGGAGTTTGACAAGATTGCGTTTTTTGGGCACGTTCGTTGACAATTTGTTAGCGTGCGTTGCTAATTCGAGCACTTTCGTTGACATTCGAGCACGTTGCAGACAGTCGTGTTGAATTGGATCACGCTCGTTAACAAATTGACAACTCCCGTTGTCAAACAAAACTGATAACATAAAGGTGTCAAAGTGAACACAATCGATGTCGATTTTGCAACGTCGTTTTTCCCTCAGTGTACAAAACTAGAGCTTAAGAGGTATCCGGAGCTCGCTCGATTTAGCCGAAGGCATTTGTGGTTTGGTGGCCATAAGCCTCTCAGAGTAATACTAAGCGTAAGTTGGATGGAATTCACAGGATTGCTTGTATAAGTATATGTGGTGCAATGCGCGCGGCACCAACACATACAATTGAGGCAATGTTAGGATTGTTGAAATTGGACTTAGGTATTCATTAGGTCGACGGGTGCAAAATCAGCTTTATGTATGAAGAGCGATGACATTTGGCTTTGATTTAGGGCCGAATTTCTGGCATAAGAGTATTCTGGACCTAGTTAGTAAGAAGATTAGGGAAGCTCAAATCCGATTGCACGTATCAGTAGAAGAAATATAGTCGTAAGACTGCATTGGATTTTCATTGCCGAAGGCGTTATACACAATGGGTGTATAGAGAACGACATCAGCATTTTTACTGATGGATCTCTTATGGACGGTATAGCATGAGCAGGTGTATACTCAGCTGAGCTGTACCTGTCCGGAAGTCTGCGTTTGTTGGAGTTAATCTCCGTTTACCAGGCAGAATTGCGTAGGTTGCTCTATGCGTTGAATAACCTGCTGGAAATGTGTTTTAAAACTTAACAGATGTGCTTCGGTTAATTAGGTAACACTGATGTCGGTTAAAGGACACATACGCACAGTTGGATATGAAGCAGCAGAGAAACTAGGGAAATCTATTCTGAATTTCTGTGCGCCAAAACCCAGAGTGCGATCAAAACTGCTGCAATGGGTGAACTCACTAAACCTGAAAGGCCACTACGTGTAAGCAGGGTCGAATATTCCTTAAAGAATCCATTGACGGGAAGGCCAGTAAGGTGCTCATAGGTACCTTAAGCTGGATAACTGCATTAGTAAGAGATCATGAAGTATTATCTAGTTAAAATGAATATCGAGATGATACTTGCAGACTGTGCCTGGAAGAGGCCAAGACGGTAGCTCACATTTAGTAGAAATATCCACTACTGGCTAGCATAAGACTTAGGACCATGGACAGAAACTTGTTAAATGTTGATGCCATGGAGGATTTGAGCCTTGGACAAATACCAGCAAACACTAGAGACAGTGTAGCGAAAAGAAGCCCAACAGTTACCAGTCGACAGTCTTTAATCACTAAAGTCATGAGTAAAGGCTGGTGGTAGAACGTCACTCAATGAGACTAAGGTTGGCGTAAATTACAAATCTGTTACTATATGTAATAATTTAAAATGGAAGGGGGTCGAAAAGGGACAAATTAAGAAAGCCGTCGCTTCGATAATAATAAGAAACCTTTTGGTGCCTTTTGATAGCATGTTCAGTTTGATTGTAGCAGCCGTAGTTTTTCATACATTGCTATACTTGAGTTATTTTTTTAATTGGATGGTTTATTAATTATTACTCTATAGAAATAAAATTGACGGATCGTATGTGCTCCATTGGCGCAGTAAATCCATGCTAGAAGATCCAATGCCCATTCAAACTTGCATTAAGTTATATATTCATTTCCACAAAAAGCAGCTTCTGCCTTAGCAGAAAAAGCCCAAAGAAAATAATTTCGGTATTATTTTGTTAGAAAGAATTATTCCCAAAAAGGCAACCAAATTTTTAGTGAACCGTTAATTTTTTGTGAATGATTTAATATTTTACATCAGTAAAGTACGAAATAAACAGAGGTATGGGATCCTTTTAAGGCTTCAAGACTATTGCAAATGAATTTTGTAATAATTTCATAAATCATCAAATGTTAAATGAAGTTTTATAATAAATAAAATATTTATGAGACCAGAATACAAAAGAAATTTTACTCAACTGCAAAAAGATATTTGACATGTTATTCATGTCGAATGACATGACTTCAATGAGATTAATTCAAAGTGAAAAATTTATGGTGTTTACAATTTTATGTTCAAAATAAGAAAACGCAAAATAAAGAGAAACTTTCTTGGAGCCAGAAAAAACGAAATAAAAAAATTAATTTCTTAATTTCATATTACCATATTCTCATATACATATGTAGAAAGGATATTTTGTAATTAATACAATTGAAGTTAAAATATCATCAACCTCATTTGCTCATCAACCAACCACTTACTCGCATAAATTGTTTTCACTAATTGACATTTTGCTCCCCTTCTTTACCACATGCTGCGTGTAGAAGGCAGTCGGTGTCTTCAGGATTGAAAATATGTACTCGTAATCGTGTGTGTAATTAGCAAAACACCAAAAGTATAAAAGTTATTTCTACAACCAAAACACTCTTCACTTAAATTCATTTAAATAATAGAAAAATAAAACTTTATTTGGTAAATGACGACCATAAAAATCCAACATTTTTACTTAGATACCAAGTAGTATTTTTGTACAATTTTCTAGTAGATTTCAAACATTTTATTTTTCGTAGTATTTAGCACATTTATTTCAAATTACAACTGTACGTACCCGTGCATACACGTATGGATGTGTAAAGTTGTTCGATATGTAAATGTGTCTAATTTTTGTAAATTTGTTTGTCTTATTTTCACTAATGGATTTCTCTTATTCTCTAATTTCTTTTAGCATTGAAAAACGAAAAACAAACAGAAATCCTTTTTACCATAAAACCATCTTGAGAAATAATTAAGACATACGAGTGTTTTTTATTTTGAGTTTTCAGCATCCCAGCAAACTAAACATTGCTTCTGAAGAGAATTTTGAGTTTTTAATTATGAATATTTGAAATTCGTTTAAAAACTATTTGAATACACAGAAAAAAATATTAATACAATTTTTGTTTGAATCTAATAATATTTTTGTTTGATTTTTATTTTGCCTCCAACAGTGTTGCCTTAATAGAGACTAGTATATAGACAAAGTACAGCTGATTATATTTTAATTTTATGTTTCTTAATAGAGAAATTTAAAGCGATTTAAAAATTATAAATAAAAAGTTTATTTTTTACTTTTTGGTATGTTGAAAATATCCTCTATGTACACGCAAAGAAAAAACATGTTTGAGGTAACCATAATCTAAGAGCAACATATTATGATTAAATTATATGGTTGTAGTTAAACCATATTATTTTTAATATAATCATTATATGGTTAAATTAAATGATTATATGGTTAAAAACTATGAAATGTCATATGGGTAATGCCATTTTTCAACATTTTAAAATACAAAATTTTTTATTATTTTTTATTAATGACTTCATATAAATTACAGATGATTTTATTAATATTTACATACATAAATTAGCAAACAATATTTAGTTGGCGATAACATTGAATTGGCATTTTTTTTTGCTTCCAAACCGTGTTTCAAGAACACAAGGGCGGAAACACTTTGGCCATCGATTTCACTGCATTCGCACATGATGGGCCATCGCAGATCATGGATTTAAAAGTAAAGAATTGTAAATCCTTAAAATGGCTCAAAATTTCTTTCATTACTTTCGTCATGTTGTTCTTGAAGACATCAATTTACAAAGTGAAGCCGAAAGCAAAGCGGTGATTGAGAACAACATCACCGCCTGTTTCAACGTTTGGGTCTCGTCAGCTTTTTCAGCTGAGCGATTGAAATCTTCAATTGTAATGTCATCTCGTAAATTACATCATCGACCAATTTCGTTTGTAAGTATCTGCGAACATAAACCCATTTTTATCAAATACTATATGCGTCCTGAAAATACTTCCTTCGATTTTGCTTTGAAAGTAATCCACACCAACTTTTAAGACTCTTACGTATTTACTTTATATATATCAAGGTACCCATCCCTGCATGAAGGAACACTTTTTTCATTTTATTATTTTTTTCGAGCAAACAACATTATTTGTTGGTTTATCTAAGTTGTATGTAAATCTGCAGAGTAGCCAAAAGTTATTCCAACAAAGTTGAAGTGCTTTTGAGGACAATTCAACTAAAAGGCTTATAATTCTTAAAAGTGTTAACAAAACTAACATGTATGTGACATCTTGTGGTGTTTAGATGAATGTACTACCGAAGAAATAGATAAAAAGCGCAAAAGGAGTCAATGAGACGTGTAAAAAACAATATGGTAAAAGTTTACATCTTAAAAGGTGTATTTTTACAATTATAAAATTTATAACATATTTTTAAAAATAAATATTTGCGTTTGCAGCAATTAAATGTGTAAAATTCTATACCACTTTATAGTTCATGTGTCAGGAAATAAGAGGATTAAAAGTCGGAAAGTGCAACTGATTCTAAACTTACTCAAAAACATATTTTTTAACTTTTATGTTGGCCACAAGCAAATCCAAATATATGCAGTAATTAGCTGCTTATCAAAATTACAGTTTCTTAACTGCTCTCCAGTGATCGAGCCTATAAGTCTGACGGTTGCGGTTTCGAAATTCGCCAAAGACTCGAAGGGTTTTCTGCAAACAAAAAAGGAGCTTCTCAGGTAGTGTTGCCTTTCGAAAAAGCTAAAAACTAAAGTTCGGCACCTATGGTGAAGGGTCGCTTGGGGTATGCCCTCAAATTTTCAAATTTTGGTACCTCGGGCATATATTTTTTTTAAATGTCACCAAAAATTTTATTTATAATTCGAAGAGTTTTAAAATTTACATAGTCCTTGAATTTTCTATATCTACAAAAAATATTCTTATATGTCTTATACTCGCAAGTTTGGGAAAAAAATTGACGATTTTTTTTTTAATTTTTGGCTGACATTTATGTAGAAACTAGTTGTGCCAACACACGTTGTGTGTGTCCCGACAATATTTTGTTCGATTTTGCTTTGAAAGTAATTCACATCAAATTTTAAGACTCTTACGTCTTTACTTTGTATATAGGTACCCATCCTTGGATAAAATTTAAAAATTCTAAAAATTATTGTAATAACAATTTAATTCCACAAAGTAAAAATACAAATCAAATACAAATTTTATTCAATTGGCTATTTGGCAGGAAGTAATTCATATTTTGTTATTATTTAAAAAACAACGCCATCTGTTGCGCAACCGCGTTCCGCTTTCAATTCATATTTTGTCATTATTTAAAAATAGCGCCATCTGTTACACAACCGTGTTTAAAATATGCCTTAAAGATTGCCGTACCTTTAAATCACTGCTTTTTACCCACTTTCTCTTGAAAATAAGATATTTTCGCGGAAAAAAGTATCCTGTATTGAAATCAGGATACTAAGGTACCTTCTCATAAAATTGTTTTAAAATTCATTCAGTAACAGACAGAAAATGAGTTACTGTTTTTTTATATGTATAGATTTTTGATGTAATGCACTTATTTATGTATGATACCTTAGAAAAGTGATTTGAGAAGTCTCAACAACAAAGTATTATCTCTCGTTATTACCAATAGTAATAAACGAGCGTCCAATGCCCAAGCTCATTTCGCCGTGTTGATCACATTAATTCACATAATAGTAAAGTCAGTTAAATGGAGATACCGTCCGTATCTCATATACATTGATTTCAAGAAGGCATTTGATGCCTTGGCTATTTGTAACTTTATTTGAAATGCCCCTAAATATCCCACGTACACTAAATTTATGTCAATTTTGCTTTCATGTGACCTTTCTGGGTTAATCGTTGATCAAGAAGTATGCCAAGGTATTTAACCTCCGGGTGTTGTGGTATATTTTGGTTATTAATTCGAATATGAGGGCATAAGCCTCTACGCCATTTTAGCAACCACAATTCTAAAAAGATTGGGATGCCTCTGGCTTTCGTGAATGCATAGAAAGGTAGTGTCGTGAGCAAATGTTGAATTGTGGACTCGGTTGCTAATTGGCGTATCTGATGTCTACAGCAAATATAAAATAGTTTGATGGGATACATTTTACCAAAACTGGATACATTATAACAAAATTTTTGGAAGAGGTACCTTAGCATCCTGATACCAATATAGGATACTTCTTTTCCGCAAAAATAATTTATTTCCTAGAGAAAGTGGAGAAAAAGAAGTAAAAGGCATATTTTATCCTTGAAAGCAATATATTTCAAGAAATGTTGCGCAACAGATGGCGCTTTTTTAAAATAATGATTAACTCATTCTCTGTCTGTCTTTTATAAAACTTTTATATAAAGTAAATACGTAAGAGTGTTAAGATTTGGTGTGGATTACTTTCAAAGCAAAATAGAACAAAATATTATCAGGACTCACAAAACGTGTGTGGGCACAGCTAGTAACGTACAAAAAATAAAAACAACTTGGGGAAAATCTAAGGAAAATACAGGCGCTCGCCTTTTCTAAACATAACTCTATTATTTATGGTCGAATGTTGCAGGATTATAGAAAATCTTTCGAAACTATGGCTGACAGATTGACTTACCTAATTTTTGGTAGCTTATTTGTGCTCTTGAGAAAATAATTTCAACCCGAATGCGGACAGATGGACATTGCTAAATTAAGTTTTCGATGTATAAGAATCCAGAATAAATGTATGTATATGCTTTATGTGGTTGGACATTTTTATGGGATAAATTTCAAACGGAGTTTATCTATAGCCTTTCCGTGCGCAGTGAAATCCTTAAAAAAATCTTCATTAATTAAATAAACCAATAGGCAAATTGTTACAGTCATTAATAAAATTATTTTTGTAGAAACTGCAAATAAAAAAAATACTTCTTATAAAAATAGACCAAGACCAAGAAGTTTTTCTCATTCATAATGCAAATTATCCTTTTTTCTGTTAATTCACAAAATAAAATTGCTGCTATAAAAAATATTTAAAAAACAGTTAAATTTGATATTAAATACCCCCTGGATTAATTAATTTTAAACGGTGATCAATCAAAATTTATTAGCAGCAAAAACAAAGCAATATAGAGACAGCAGGGAAGAGAATTGGTTACACTCGAACACCGAATTGTCAAAGCAACAATTTCTCAAAAAAAAAAAAACAAAATTCATATTAGGGGAAGATAATTGAAAGATAACAAACAACTGAATGCAAAACTCATACATACATACGAACAAAATCAAAAGACAAGTCAACTTGGTAAAATTATTAAACAAAATTTCTCTAAACTCAAAGGAACAGCCTGATGGTAAAGGCAACAAAATGCACATTTAAGGATGTTGTGAATTTGATTTTTCAAAAAAAAGAAAAAAGCGGAAGCAAAACAAAATAATACGGGTTTCTTTCTTTCTGCCTTGTCGTCGTTAATAAAACAAATTAGAGAAATAAGCAGATGATAGATTGGCTTAAAATAATTTGTTCTCTTTTTAAATGATGCACTTTAGTTTTTTTGCTTGACTCAGATCATAAAGGAATGAGTTCTTTTTTTTAGATTTCTAGTGCTTGACCTTTTGGTTAATAGAATTATATACAAAAGGTATTCAATTTAAATTGTTTCGTTTTTAAAATCGATTCCCATTACATACTTGATAGTGTTTTTATTTTAAACTAGCTTTGCCCACACACGTTGTGTGCGTCCTTAGAATGTTTTGTTCGATTTTGCTTTGAAAGTAAATCCACACCAAATTTTAAGACTCTTACGTATTTATTTTATATAAAGGTACCCATCCCTGGATAAAATTCTAAAATTTATAAAAATATACTGAAAATTATGGTAACGCTCTGTAAAAGGTGTTAAAAATATTTTAATAACAAAGCAATTCCACAAAGTAAAAATACAAATCATAAACAAATTTTATTCAATTGGCTATTTGGCAGTAATTGATTTATATTTTGTCATTATTTTAAAACAGCACCATCTGTTCTGCAACAGTGTTTAAAGTATATCGCTTTTAAAAATAAAAGATGCCTTAAAGTATTCAGTACCTTTAAATCGGTAAAATAAATATACTAAGGTACCTCCTCACAAAATTTTGTTAAAATCCATCCAGTAGTATTTACGTGATGCGACAACAGACAGAAAGATAAAGTTCTCTTGTTCTTCCGCATTTTCAACTTTCTGCTGTTTTAAAGTCGCGACAGCACTCTTTGTGATGGACCTGAAGTGAAGATAAAAGATAAAAAATGCTGTAATAAAATGTTGGTAAACTATTAATGGAATGCGGTCATTAGAGATGATAAGAATTCCTATGACTGGGAGGGAGATGTACTATTTTTTTAAAAACAACGCTGCCTCTGCGAAGCTATTTTGCTTGTCTGCAGAAAACATCCAGAGTCTTTAGCGGAAATCGAACCAGCAGCCTCCAGACTAGCGTGCTACCAGTCGATCTATCGAGGCACACGGAGTAATTGGGAGTAATACTGCTGTCCGAGGCTAAATAAATTACCCTATCCTATTTGTGTTAGCTAGAGCAGAAAAAAAGTTGAAAAAGTTACGTTATATGAATGGAAAATGAGAAACATGTAAGTGAAGGTGAATGCAGTTTTCTTTTTTAGAACTCATTAATGAATTCATTTTTAAGTCTTCGCATTGAAAAATTAAATAACCAATTTTGGCTAAAAATAACCAAACGGCAACACTGCCCATGATGTTGTTTTATGTCTGAGCTAGAGAGGTGAATTCTTGTTTTATTATCAATAATATATCGATATATTTTATAAATCATCGATATACATACATATATGTATATCGTCGATAGCAATACTTTGCGATATAAGCTCTTGTTTTGTATATTTTATTAATATTTTTTCATTGGCGAGATTGATTGTAGTTGCAATTATATAAGAATATAATTTTCGAAGCAATTCAAACTGTAAAAATTACTGAGGAATACTTTAGTGGGAATATCTAGATCTGATATAGAATACTTTGAAAATAATATGCGTTTTCCCTTAAAACTTGGTGGAATAGGAACGTTTACACCCATAGAGAGTAGTTATTTATTATTTTAAATCTCGATAACTACCAAAACTACATCTCTAAAATTGACATAGGCTTCTTCTAACATTCTTTTTCGAGTAAGAACTTAAGGAGCTTAAGGTTATTCCCCATACCAAGTTTAAGTTTTAATTGTCCTAAATATAATAATGCAATTAATTAGCCAAAGCAAAAATTTCCGTAAATGTGGTAAAATGGGGTGACTTCCTTTAGGGATGCAAATTTATTTAATTGTATGTGTTAATATTCTTATGATGCATTACTACTGTTTTAATAAAGTTTTTGTTAAAAGAATTTTAGTTCATTTGTTCAAAAATTGTTTCAAAAATTAACAGATTTTTTTAAAATATCTTTTAAACAAAAAAAAAAAATCTGTTGATGGATAGAAAATCTTTTATATTTAAATTCATTGTTCTAACTATTTATTATCTTACAAATGAATTATTAAGTAGGCCTAAGATCGTTATATTCTCTAATTACTCAACAGTTTTGAATGAATATTTCTTATAAATCAGGTGATTATTTTGAAAGAAAAACAGAATGTAATGCACTTCTGGATCGCTACATCCTACATCAGACTTCTCGTATTCTACTATCTGAGTTTGATTAGATAATTAGATCATGTTTACAACTAAACATTACACAAAGTAGATAGACCCGAATTATGCTGAAGAAAGATGCAATCCAGAAAATGCATTGTATTCTGTTAGTGTTTACAATAAAATTTTTTCCATTTTAAACATTATTTTAAAGATATTTAGTAGTTCGAAAAAATAACGAAATTTAGCTTAATTAAAAATTCACTTGCTAAAATAAATCGTGAATAAATTAGGATAATTGTCGTCGGGGACTTTAATATGCCCTCAATATCGTGGAACTTTTCAGCTGATGACGGATATTTTATCCCAATGTCGAGGACAGATACATATGTCATAGATTTCGTAAAAACCCTACTTGATCTAAATCTTAACCAAATAAATGGAATTTTTAATAATGATTTAAAATTGCTGGATTTAGTTTTTGTTAATGAGTGTGCTAATATTACCATTAATCGATCTGATCCAATTTCTGTTCCGGAGGATAGTTACCATCCTACAATCGAAATCAACATATTAATGCCACCGTGTCCTGTGGTCTCACCAAACCTTTGCTTAAGGGAAAAATTGTTTTGTTTTAAAAAAACGAACTACCAATTGTTAACCGGGCTTTTAAATAATACAAACTGGATGAACCTGCTATCTATTCAAATTAGCACTACCAAAGACATTGATAATATTATTAATAGTTTATAAAACAAATTATATTTGTACATGAATCAATGCATTCCTAAAAGCTTCGATTTTAAACCTCCGGGTCCGCCATGGAGCACTAAGTATTTGACCCAAGCTAAAAATAAGAAAAACAAGTTGTACAAAAGGTATAAAAAGTCTGGTTTGTCTGTTGACTATGCCAATTATTCTTTTAGTCGTGCTCAATACAATGCAATTAATCAATCATGTTACTCTGCATACTTAAACAAAATTCGTAACAATTTTAAGTCGAATCCAAGATCTTTCTACAAGTTTGTTAACTCCAAAAAAAGATCAATGGCATTTCCATCCGTTATGAAGTATCAAAATCTTGATTCTGATGATGAGCTGACGATAAGTAATTTGTTTGCAGATTTCTTTTCCACCACATATTCTAATGAAAATTTACCTGAATCCAACTCGTATCAACTATCAGAGGTGCCGTATCCAGCTGCGAGTATATCAATTCCATTTATTGATGGATCAACAGTTTTTAACAGTTTAAAAAAGCTTAAATTTTCATATAAATATGGTCCGGATGGTATTCCGAGTTGCGTTCTTAACAAATGTGCCATGGCACTGGTGAAACCTCTCACAATAATTTTCAACATATCATTGAGCTATGGTTGTTTTCCTAAAATATGGAAGGATTCTTTTATTATTCCATTATTTAAATCTGGTTGCAGAAATAATGTTGCAAACTACAGAGGTATTGCTAAACTTAGCGCTATACCTAAACTTTTTGAAAAAATTGTTACTGATCACCTTTCCCATCAAGTATCATCAGTACTGGATCTTGCGCAGCATGGTTTTCGAAAGGGTTGTTCAACGGTTACTAATCTTTTGGAGTTAACAACATTAGTCAATCGAGGATTTGTTCAACGTAAACAAACGGATGCTATTTACACCGACTTTAGTAAAGCGTTCGATAAAGTCAATCATAAACTTTTAATAAAAAAACTTGATCTTATGGGATTTACGGACAATTGCCTTATGTGGATTAATTCATACCTGTCAAACTGAACTCAAAACGTTCGTTTTAAAACGCATACTTCCAAAGGAATTTCGGTTACATACGGCGTGCCGCAAGGGAGCCATCTGGGTCCTTTGTTATTTTCCCTGTTTATTAATGATCTACCGAAAATTATTAAACACTCAAACGTTCTATTGTATGCAGACGACGTAAAGATTTTTCACACATACGATCGTCACGCTGATTATATTCTTCTGCAAAAAGACTTAGATGCATTTAGTTCCTGGTCTAATATTAACCTTATGGAGTTGAACCTTAAAAAGTGCAAACACATATGTTTCTTCCGAAGATGTCATACAAATGTGCAATATATTTTAAATGGTCATGCACTAGACAAAGTGAATGTAATTTCTGATCTTGGTATTTTACTGGATGCTAAATTAAATTTTATAGAGCATATTTCGTCAACCACTAACAAATCACGAGCTGTTCTTGGATTTATAAAACACTGGGCGAAGGAGTTTAGTGATCCGTATATCACAAAACATCTTTACACCTCTCTGGTCAGGCCTATTCTGGAATATGGCTCAATAATTCGGGATCCAATGTATAAAGTTCATTGTGATAGCATTGAATCGGTACAAAAACAGTTCTTGTTATTTTGTCTTCGAGGGTTACAATGGGATCCCTTAATTCTACCATCGTACTCTAGCAGATTAGCTCTAATAAAGCTGCCAAGCCTAAAAAGCCGCAGAATAATGTTAAATATTACCTTTGTTTTAAATTTAATAAAAGGAAATGTGTGTTCGGTTTTTTTGATAAATAATATTTCTTTCAATGTTCCATGTCGTCCAACTCGCCATTTTTATTCACTGGCTGTTAAAGTATTCACAGAAAATTACGCTAACTCTGACCCGTTTTTAAGAATTTGTACTGAATTTAATAAATTTTATAAATATATTGATTTTTCTTTAAATGTTAATGTTATTAAATGTTATCCTATTTCGTATTTAAATAATTAAAGTTATGTATTTATGTACTTTATGTTACAGTTTTTAATGTCTGTAAGGATCTTGAATCCATAGACTCAAATAAATAAATAAATAAATAAATAAATAAATAAATAAATAAGTTTCCAAACTTTTGAAACGTTAAAAAAATATGAAGTTGATTTAACCTATTATTTTCTTTTAAGGTTTTGCAATTTTTTTCTCTTAATATTAGCTACGAAATTCGTTCAGTGTAAACATGTACGTGTTGGTACAGGTTACTCTAATTAATAGCTTAAGTTATCAAATAAAAGTTTGTTAGTAAAGATCGGTACTCCAGATATGTATAAATTAATTGCTAATTATTCTGTATCTAGAGAACTAAAAGCTTGGTGGTGTAGGACTTGGGACGATTACTCCCCATAATAAATTAACATTTATTTAGAGAACTTCAACATTTGACTACTTACGTTAACTCTTAGAGCATGGTCAAGAGTTCGATGCCCAACCATGGCCATATCAATTTTTCTTGTATGTATTAATTCTATTTATATCAAAACATATCACAGCGCACTCCTCCTAAATCGCCGGCGAAACAAAATCTATACTGCAAACTTGACAACATCTTTTATTTTTGAAAGCGGGATATTTTAAAAACTATTCTACAATAATTTTAGATACATTTTAGAACTTTTTCCATGGGATGGGTACCTCTATATAAAGTAAGTCCATAAACCATAACTAAATTAGGTGTGGAAAACTTTGAAAGCAAAATCAGAGGAAATATTGTCAGAACTCCTACGGCGAGGCGAGCTTCAAATTATATGCCAAAATAAGCACAGAGGCGCTGCACACTGCTCTGAAAATGAACATAACCACCTGTAGTGTTGCCGAAAGTGAAGCTCTTACTCTAAACTGACTATATGTTTTATCTACTCCCGTTCGAAAGAACGTAACACGATTAATGTAGACATTAATTGCCCGATTGTTACTTCTCTTTAAACAAAAATTAAATGGAATAGTGAAATTCGAGATAAAATTAAGTACTCCCCATACAAAGTAAATATTAATTATTCTAAAACTAGCGAACTGCAAATTTAAATTGCACAACTCTAAGAATAAAGTGCGTTTTTGAGTTAAAGCTTGGTGATATAGGACGGGTACTATTCATAAAAAGCAATTACGTATTAGTTACCCTGGTTCTCGAGAACTATAACAGTTAGATACTTTAAGAAATTATTAGAATAATTTGAATTAAGCTACAAAATATTAAAAACCTGAAATCGTTATATTACTTTTTTTTGTATTCATTCTTTTAAACGATTTATACTTATACAAGTTACAAATGTAATGACGATGTGTTTAATATTTTCACTGTCACTTTCTCTCACCTCAGTAAATTGTTTTAAAAAGTAAAAATTTTTTTTAAGGGTTGTTGATCACTTACTCTTACGTGAAAGTAAAACTGTGATACGTGCCATTCAAGCTACGATGACTATTTGAAAAATAGTTGAAAAGAAAACGAAAAAAATGGCTGTTTGAAACCATACTTGTGACGAATGTCTTTTTAAACATATATATGTATGTCAACTAATTACTACAAACAATTTATAATTATTTCGAAAACTGCCGAGTTTAACTGAAAACCCTCCACTAAAAATTACACTTAATTAACTGTGCGAGTTTATTTTCTTTGTTTCACTTTTATCGTTTTCATTGACTGACTTTTTGATTTTTGTTTTTTCTATCACAACGTTTGTTCAAAAAACTCATTTAGGATTTTCAATTGTAATTGATATTTTATTTGTCTTTCTTTGTTTCCCTTTTTATTTAATATTTTTGTGCAGTTTATGCGTCAATAGTAAATAAATGTTTGTTGATTTTAAGGATTATACGTGTTACATATTTGATATTCTATAATACTAAAAAAATATATATATCGAAAAGTTTTGCTTGTAATTCCCTAAGAATGGTAAAAAGGCAGCTGCTTTGATAATTTTCTAAAACAAAAAAAAAATACTTTTGTTTGAATTTTAACCTTTTTATTCAATTTATCTGCTTTTTTGTTTTGCCAGTAAGTAAATTTGACTAATTTCTTAATAATTTTCCCATTTGTAATTGTATGCATTTTGGCATCATCTCTAATTTGAAAATGTTCTCTTTTCCTTTAGCCAATTCAACCACAAAATGTCTCCAAGTTGATAAAGACCATATAACATTTTTTGTGGCTTTACACTAATGTCTTTTTTGGTTTTAAATTTTCATTTAAAATATTAAATATGTTTGCCAAAATAATTTTGTTATTAAGTTTTGTTTTTTGGAATAGTCAAATGGTTTAAAAACCTCAAAGTAAATACTCACAATTACATATATATTTAGTACATTTGGTATAAACTTTTTAAATTTAAATTAAAAATTAATTAATTTTTGCAGAAAAATTAATTTTATCGGCTCGGATTCCAAACCACCCCTGAGGGTTGTAAGAATTGGTTTATTTTTATAGAAAATGAAAAACTTTTCTTTTCGACATCAGGAAAAAAAAAATAATCCATTTTCTGGGTCGCTACATCCTTCTTCAACATCATTTATTTAAGCAACCCCATTAGTATAAAGGAAAACAAGAATTAACTAAATTCAACATCATTCTTCGCAGTTGGTTAAAACACGCATTAATGCCTATTGTTACTGCACTCGCCAATGACGTTGATGACCTGCCCAACGTCGTTCTCAAAAAAAAAAAAATGGACTGATTACGTCAGCCTAAAATTCACACCAGTGACTTATGCAATGAACGCTCCTCGATCTCATGTGAATTGGTATCGTCCCAAATTCGACAATTTTTATCCAGAAATAGGCTTCATCGCTAAGAATGATTTTTCGAAGAAAATTATCACATGTTTTAACAACACAGAAAATACTATTTAGTTTAAAAGGGTGCCCCCGTAGGCTAGAAGGTAGTGTAATAGTCTATCAGTCTGAGGGTTGTTGGTTCGATTCCCACCAAAAAGACTGGTTGTATCACTACAACGAGTGAAGAACTTCGTTACTATGCTCAGTAAAATAAACTAAACTAATAAATAAATATTTAGTTTGAAGATTTATCTTTAATTTATCTGAATAACTATAGCAAATCGCCACAAAAACTGATAGGAACATATGTTTCCCTTATCCGAAAAAGAATTAAAGCTCTGGAAAATTAAGAGTTTCTGATCAACAGAAGACAACCACTGTGAATAACCATGTATTCTGTTGAAAGTTTGTAAGAATCATGCTCAAGCTAAGACAACTTGTCGTATATGGTTAAGATCATTTCGATTTATGTGATAGGAATCGATTTCGATTTACATGATCAAGACTCGCAGAATATATAGGAATATATATATGTATATATATATATATATATATATATATATAACTTAATTCACAAAATAGCACAAAGGTTAGTTGCCCTACGAACTGTGACATAAAACGAAAAGTGGATCTTTATTGATAACACAGTGCAATAGTGAAAAAAATACAAGGAAGTGACAGTATAGGTTCGATTCCACTATCAAATGATAGTGAAACCCTATACCTATAAAACCTAGTTTAGCGAAATTGGTGACCAATTTTTATTTATGGGCTTCGAAAGATTCGTTAAATCTGTGGGCCTTTCAAAAAAGGTTTTTGTAGTTTTTTGTCTAATATCTCATTCAAACTAGGTGATAGCGCTTAACTTATGCAGTTAAATATTGATTCTCCAATTAACCTAGCAACCTCGCGGGCAATACACGTCCCTCAGATTTTTCAAGAGTTTTCGGATTTAATTTTAGAAAACCCACATAAAATTTAGAAAAATGTATGACATCTTTATCTAAGTCGATAGAACGATCTATATAATTTAATGTTTAAAAATGATTTCATGTACTTTATATATATTTTCCAATATATCGGCCGGTATCGCACGAATAAATCCCTACAGACATCCTTAACATAGCCGCATAAAAAATTCTAAAGGCGTTAAATCACACGATCTATGCAGCTAATTAACCGGCCCCAAACGTAAATTAACTGTTCACGAAACTTGCCTCTCAATTGGTTTCGCGTGCTGTGTGGCATGTGGTAACTTCCTGTTGAAACCACATGTCAGCCAAGTTCAGCTCTTCCATTTTGGTAACGCTCGCTATTCACAATAAAATTCTTGTCTTCGACGTCTTTAAAACACTACGGTCCAATGATGCCACCATCCCATTTTCCACACCAAACAGTGCGTTTCTCAGAAAGCATTGATAGTTTTTGCAATGCTTCTGTCTGCTCTTCCCACCACACCTGAATAGCCGCCTCAGAACGTCGCCCAAACTAACAATGAAATAGAAGAAGTGCACGATGCACTTTCCTAACCGAGCATGAATTTTGATAATAAAATTCAATAATCTGCACGCTTTGTTCGTCTGTAAGTTTTTTTTTTTAAGACAATACTACCTCTGCAAAGCTTTTTGCTTGTTTGCAGAAATCACCCAGAGTCTATGGCGGGAATCGAACCCGCAACTCCAGACTGATAGACTAGTGCGCTATAGAGGCACTCGATTCATGGTAAAATTATAGACCAAACTGAACATGTTTTACAGTAAAATGTTAAATGAAAATAGCTGAGCTGTCAAAAACAGTCTTGCCAAAAAGACAGTTGCTAAAAATCACCCATAATACACTTGCAAATTGAGCCTCATTGAGGTGCTATGCTCCACAGCACAGTGGGAAAAATGCATAATCCGTTTAACTCAACTTTGGAAGTACTTAGAAATATGAAATTCAGTATGAAACAAGAATATCAAACAGGCGGTAGTTCAGTAAAAGTGTGGGCGGTATTTCCTGGGCTAGGCACTTTTAACGTTGGTTAATATTTAACTCATATGATAAGTAAATTTCATTAGTTACTTCTTTACATAACTTTGTGTAATAAAACATATAAAAACACAGGTGGATTTAACTAGTGCCATGACATAATATCCATGGACCTTATGACACCCAAAAATGTGACATAATGTTCATGGACATTATGACACAATTCACTTTGAAATATAGTGTGTATCTCCCACTATTTCTACTAAAGACTGAACTTAAAGCAAAAAATATCTACCAAAAATTTCATGGAAAATTGCGGTGTGACTCCTTCTGAGAGGTGGGGTATTACGTCAATGGACATTATGTCGTGCCACCGATTTAAACAAATTTTAATTAAATTTTACAAAAAAATTAAAATGTTTAATTTTTCAATAAAGTTTAATAAATTTTTTTTAACACTGATTAAGCAAAAACGTTTTCAATCGCTGCTGTCATCATTTAAATAATCTTTTGTAACGATTTCTGGCAACAGAGGTTCAGAAAGTAAAGAACAAACATCTGCGCAAATAGGCTCCGACTTTCGATATACAGAAGTTTTGTTTGAAATGGATGATATGATAGGATCAGATGATACTATTAGAGATTGGAATAAATCTTGCATAGTTTTTTCACGCGAAACCTTTTTGGTGTGAAATTCGCGAACATTTCTCAAATCTTTATTTCTTGACTCTAAAGCCTCTTCCGAAATCATGCCGATCGGTAAAGGAAGCTGTTGAACTATATCCGCACCATGCATTAAAATCTTATGAACACTAGCTGACATATTGTACCAGCGATATAATTCAACATATAGCTCTGCTGTCTCTAATAAGTAACGACGAAATTTTTCAATATTTACATTGTATCCACAGGATATGGTTCTCAGGATAATTTGGAATCTTTTTATTAAGGTCTCACTTACTCCAGATGCCCTTGCTGCTAAAAGCGCCTAGCAGTGTTCCCTTCATTTGATGAACCCATTCCAGGTTTTGGAACATCAACCGGCAAGTTCATTAGGGACTTGTTAGGGACTAAGGACTAGCTTTTTCTTCATCATTTTTTGCTTTCCATTTTTCTATTTCTAGCTTTGAAATATGTAAAACACATTCGAAACATCGAATCCAGGCATGCAAAACAGAAATGCCGTACTTATACATATTCTCATCGTGTGGACGTTTTTTAATAGCTTCTAAGTCGTTCATTATGCTCGGGGTTGCCCCACATATTCTACATGTTTGGGAGGATGAGTCTGAAATAACGTTGAAAACCTTTCCGTCTATCATAGTTAACAAGAAGTTATGATGTACCGTTATATTTTGACTTTCTATTTTAATTTTGGTTGGCGATATTGCAGATATCTGACTTTCAACATTTGAAATTTCTTGCTTTATTAAAACTTTAGTTTCTTTTTCGAACTGAATTTTAAAAGGTCTGCAGAACCGAGTAGATGAAGTTCGTGGATTATGCCACAAAATTCCATTATTAGATTTTAGCTGCAATGGTACAAGGCATACTGCAAAAAGATGTTGGTCTGAGTTGTTTTTCTTTCCAAGCGTATTTAACCAAACATTGAACAATTCCTCTCTTGTTATTGACATTTTAAATCAGCAAAAGTTCATTAGCAGGAATTAGCAGCAAATCTTTAAATTTTTTCAAAGCCCAAGAACCACTCTTTAAAACGTATAAAAAATCTCGACCGGATTGAGGTGGATCACTAACTAAAAACCTTTCCGAGTATCACTGGTTTCTTTAAAACTCAATTTACTTAGGCATATATTTTGATAACGTTTTTTTTTAGCGAACAAAGTGTCAAATATTTTTTGAAATTAAATAGTAATTAAAGCACACCATGGAGTTAATAAATAATAAAAAAAGTTTTTATTTTACTTTCTCCAATCGTAGAAAGACACTTCTTTTAAATAACTTAACCTACTTAAAATGACCTCACAATTTTTCATAAAATATTTGTTCTTCTTTCATTGCGTAATGTACCGTTAATTTTGCAATAAACTTTAAAAATTGAATACCGCTATAAAGGGTGGAAACATCTAATGCGAAAACAATATGAAAATTATGTTTTGCAAATATACTACTTTTTGACTTATTGCACACCAGATTGGGTATTTGGCCCACAGTGCACCGGGAGCCAGACGTTTTTTTTTTTTTTCTTTTAGAATTTTGCGATTTATAGGGAAATAAGTTCGAAATTGTGTCCTATTTTTTTCTAATTGAGAAATATAAATTTTCTAGTTCGTATAACTCGCTGGCTGAAATAAATAATTAGCAGGATTTTTTTCTGCAGGGCTTAATAAGGTGTTTATAACTTTATGATATTTTTTACTTCGTACAAAATCATAGTATTACATAAATGCATAACAGCAGTAATATTCAGATACGGCCCCACTTTGTATTTAAAATTAAAATTTCTTAAAAATATACGGACAAATAAAATTAACAGTTAAAAATATTTTCTTTCTTTTTAGATTTATAAGTATGGGGTTTGTAGGTTCGATTTCCATCTCAAACTCTGAGTGTATCGCTACAACGAGTAAATCTCTGCGTTGCTTTATAATTATTTATAAATTCTATAGATTAAGTTAGAATATAATTTGTATTGTAACATTAAATAATTAAATAAAGTAGCAGTTTCATACATTTTGGTTAAGAAATTTAAATTTGTTCACTGTGCACTTAGTTTCTAAATGAAAATGTTTATTAATCATTAATAATAATATCATAAAATTATGTTAATAATTTTATTTCAAATCCTGTTTACAAATCGTTTATTAAAATTTGGAAAATTTTGAAGTTTATTTAACAGATTAAGGACATACAAATGTATAAAAATTAATTGACATACATATGTATTCAACATATAACTGGGTATTAAAGTTACAAATCAAATACTTATGTATGTACATACATACATACATACATATGTCTAACCAAATTCTAACAATTTATATTAATGTACGACTACAGATTCAAACACAAATACCCAAACTCCCATTAAAATAAATATGTTTAAGTAGATCTGCGTACGTATTTACACTTACGTTAATCTAAAGTACGAGTAATATTTTGCAATGAGAATTTGTTACAACAACAAAAACATACGACAATATGAAAAGTAATTAAATATATTTCCATAACAATAATTGAATATATTTATAGTGTGTATACATTTGATTATATTATGTACCCAGTAGTTCATGGGTCCTTAGAATACTTGCTTCTTACTTGTGGCAACCAAGCAGTATCGGTAATATAATCAATAGCTGCGTAAAAGTAAGCTGTAAACAGTTAAGATAAAAATCGCATAATCGAAGAAAAAAGCCAGATAAAAGAAATGCCGAAAACAATAATTAAATATCATCAAATAATCAAAAAAAAAAAAAAAATGAATAAATAAATTTAGAAATTTTATAACATTATTTCTTGAAGACTTTACTGCTGGAGTTACTCATGGATATGCATTTCCCGGGCTGTAGAGGGTTGCGGCAGAATTATCCGTTAGGAAGGGGTAATTACCCCATGCTGGTTGAGGAGTCGAGGTAGGCGATCAGGGACTTAGTCACGGTAGCCAGAGTTACATGGGCGGTAAATACTTTCGAGCCGTTCAAATCTTCTGGCCCGAATGGTACTTTCCCAGCCATTGAGAGACATCTTTAGGCATGTTTGGGTAGGGGTGTTATACCAAAGTCGTGGGGAGAGGTTAGGGTAATATTTATACCCAAGGCTTTTAGTGGCCGGTAAGACGAGCCACTCGAAGCCGAGGGACTTCCGACCGATTAGCCTATCGTCTTTTCTTTTACAAACACTAGAGCGCTTAATCGATTTATAACTTAGGAGCACAATTGATTCGCATATCACCAGTGACGCTCAGCATACTTACCTCAAGGGTAAATCAGTTGAGAATGCGCTTCATAATGTGGCGCGATTTACAGGATAGGGAATATACGTTAGCAGCGTTCTCAGATATTGAGGAAGCTTTCAATAATGTTAAATTGGAGGCCAATAGGGAATCACTAGTAGAACTCAACATGCAGGAATTCCTAGTGGAGTGGATTATTCGTATGCTCAGCAGCAGAAATATCAACTTGGAGCTGGGAAATGGCTATTTAAGAAAACTGATTACTAGAGAAACGCCGCAAGGTGGAGTACTATTTTAAACGCAGCTGGAAAATGACTTTTTTTTTACATCGAAAGCGCTCGCCAACGTAGCAAAACAACAGCCACCAACAGGCTGTTTAAAAATGTTTGGAGAAAATGCGGTATTTGGTGAAATAACGATTTGTTAGGAGCCGTGAGATTTTTTTTTCTAAATTTTCGTTTTCAAATATAAAACAGCAACATTTGAAGAAATTTGAGAAAATAATACAAAGTACACATATCTGACTGATTTTCTATTCGGTAGCGACATATCCAACCAAACTTGGATAGACGGAAATCGCTTAATTGATTTAACTATATAAGATTCTAGAATATATAAATATACTTTATGAGATCGGAAATAAATATTGTAGAAATAACAAACGCAATGAAAAACTTATAACTAACTGTTGTGAAGGCTACAAAACCCGATAAAAACACAACAAGAGAATAATAATAAAAAAAAGAAAGCAAATGGTAGTGTGTAACAATAATTCTTGTTTTTTTGTTTTTTTTTTTTTTGTTTACTTACACAGTGCAACACGGAAAAAAATAACCATATACGGACACCACTACGTGATAAAAGATCAAAAAAAAGGACCCCTGTCTCCCAGTTTTGCCCAAAGTCCTCCAGGTTTTTTTTTATGGGCCCTCAAAGATGTGGGGCCTCAATGTCATTTTTGCAAAAAAATGATCATTTACTCAAGCTCATATTTTGCAAACCGTTTGAAATTTTGATATACTCTCTGAGGCAAAGTTGTAGCTCTTATCATAAAGAACAAAAATTGTTAACAAATAAAATTAAAAAAACTTCATCTTCAAGGTCAAAATCGCAAAAAACTTTAAAAAACTCAATTTTTTTTACCTTTTTTCCCCTGTTCAGGTCCATAGGTAGCAAACCGTTCAAAATTCTAGGAAACAATCAACTAGAAAAATGAACCTAAGATCTCAATAAACAACTTCCTAGAACATATGAACTTCCTAAGAATGATTCTTAACACCGTTAAAAAATTTTCGGGAAATTTTTCACTTTTGCGGCTACCTAAACGGTGTTAATAATCATTCCTAGGAAGTTCATATGTTATAGAAAGTTGTTTACTGAGATCTTAGGTTCATTTTTGTAGTTAATTGTTTCCTTGAATTTTGAACGGTTTGCTACCTATGGACCTGAACAAGGGAAAAAAGGTAAAAAAAATTGAGTTTTTTAAAGTTTTTTCCGATTTTGACCTTGAAGATGAAGTTTTTTTGATTTTATATGTTAACAATTTTTGTTCTTTATGACAAGAGCTACAACTTTGCCTCAGAGAGTATATCAAAATTTCAAACGGTTTGCAAAATATGAGCTTGAGAAAATGATCATTTTTTTGCAAAAATGACATCGAGGCCCCACATCTTTTAGGGCCCATAAAAAAAAACCTGGAGGACTTTGGGCAAAACTGGGAGACAGGGGTCTTTTTTTTGGTCTTTTATGACGTAGTGGTGTCCGTATATGGTTATTTTGCCATGACTTAAAAAATTACACAGTGTGTTATTTAACTCTGAGTGGATACTAAAAAAGTGTTGTTAAACTATCTAAAAACCGATAGGATAATTTGGACAATTTAGCATCTTGTTTATGGTATTTTTATTGAAAATTTAAATATTGTACAGTCGAATGGAATTTTTTACTTGTCAGTGCGGTTCGCAATTGGTCGATTTACTAATTGAGTTCGGCTCGCATTCATTTTCAGATTCTTTGAAAAGTTAATAACAAAAAAATGACAGCAAATAAACTAGCGGGTAGCTTAACGATGAGGGTATTTATCAGATTAATTAAAACATATTTCATACCCATAAGGCTATCCCACACACATACTAAAATGTTCTTTTACATACAGATGTACTTACATATGTCGATATGAATGAGTTCATCTTTGAAAATTGTATAAACCCATTTCCATTAATGTTTGAATACAAATGAATATCAAATATTAACATTTTTGAAATACTTACAACTACTACGATTATGTATACGAGTATGTTCAGATTTATGTTTTAATAACATTTCGGTCGATTTAATTGTGCAAATACGATGAGTGGATGGACCATTTGCAGTTAAATGTTTGCAGCATATGTATTCTACAATTTAGAACTGAAGTATGTATGAACATATGTAGGTATGGATCTGCTTATTATAACTATACAAAAGTAAATAAGTGGGTTTATCGTCACATTGTGTGCTTCCTGAAAATATTTTGTTCGATTTTGCTTTGAAAGTACTCCACACCAAATTTAAAGACTCTTACGTATTTACTTTATATAAAGGTACCCATGCCTCGATGAAATTTTAAAATTTATATAAAGTTCTAAAATTCTAAAAATTATTTCAAAGCTCTGTAAAAGGTGTTTAAAATATTTTAATAAAATTCCACTTTGTGGAATATAAAGTAAAGATACAAATCAATTACAAATTTTATTCAATTGGCTATTTGGCAGTAAGTAATTCATATTATGTCATTATTTTAAAACAGCGCGATCTGTTGCGCAACCGTGTTTAAAATATCACGCTCTCACAAAGAAAAGATGCCTTCAAATATGCAGTGCCTTTAAATCGGTTAAAAAAATCGGCATATTTTCACTGCTTTATCTCCACTTTCTCTTGGAAATAAGATATTTTTGCGGAGAAAGGTGTCCTCTATTGGGATCAGGATACTAAGGTACCTCCTTACAAAATTTTGTTAAAATTCATCCACTAGATTTTACGTGATGCGAACACAGACAAAAAGTCAGAAAGACAGACAGGAAATGAGCTACTATTTTATTATATGCATAGATATAGATAGACGGCGTATTAGACTAGTCTGGAAATTTTGCGATGAGTTTAAAAATTTGTGCCACATTATTATCAATATACCCCATATCTTTTCTTCGTATTGGTTCGTTTCTGTGTATATATTTTTTAAGACAACACAGAGTCTTTGGCAGCAATCGAAACCGCAATCCACTAATAGGCAAGCGAATATTCTGAAAAGAATTAAAAAGTTACCATTGTCGGCCAAAACCATTAAAGATAGAAGACTTAAAATGAGTTTGAATATAACCTCCCATCGCATCGAAGATCAGAAATTCGTTTCGGCTTTATCAATAGCAGTTGACGAGTCTTGAAACATAAATGATACAGCGCAAGTTTCACTTTCTGTCAGATTTATGTCTCATTCAGAAGCACTTTTAAAATTACTGCCATTTAAAGGTTAATCTCACATGCTGTCATTGAGTGTATGGCTAAACATCATATTCCCTCAATAAAATTGTTTCGATTTCAACAAATGGAGTCAAAAGTATGACCGGCGTAAGAAAAGGATTTGTTGCTATTTTGAAAGAAATAAAATAAACACGAGATACTTTTATACTATTGTATCGTTCTCCTAAAAGCGCTTTGTGCGCAAACACTTCCAGATGAAAAATGTAAAGTTATGGAGTTAGTGATTACCATTATCAATTCCATTATATCTAATGGAAAATATGCTCTTAACCATCCGCCATTTCAGAGAATTTTTATTTGAAACGGAGAGTGAGTACGCTGATATTCTGCTTCATACCAAGGTAGTTCGTTGGTTATCAAGAGGTAACGTTTTAAAACGTTTTGCTTCCCTTTTTCAGGAAAGATGTTCACTATTTAAAACTTTAATTTCCAAAATTTTAATTTCACGGTAGACGTTATGTCTCATTTAAATCAGGTTAATCGTAAACTGGAAGTGAAGGGAAACTTAATTTTTTCGATGTTAGAAGAATTAATAAAATTCGAAAACAAATTATAATTTTTGTTAAGGATTTTGAAAGGGAAACATTGTTTCACTATCGGAGCCTGCTGAAGCATTGCCAAAAAATAATAAATTCCTTTATTGATAAATACAATTTTAAAACCATAATTTTAAATATGAGGAAAGCATTTCTCAGCGGATTTCAGGAATTTAAAAACAGCAGAGCATAAATCAAAAATCCTCGTAGCGGTACGATAACCGATTTGTAATTTTCTCCTTTTGAGATCCCCTCGGGGGTACCACTTGTCATTGCAGTACATTCTCAAATGCCTTCACGCATTTCTCACGCGGAAAATAATAGGGGCACCAGACGCTTAGGTTCCTGGAGCCCAAATCTGGATGAAAAGGTCTGTTGTTTTATAACACGGGTTCTCTTAGAGGACCGACCAGTGCCCAAAGGACTGGTAGACTCTTACGATCAACATACATACATACATACATACATACATACATACATACATACATACATACATACATACATACATACATACATACATACATACATACATACATACATACATACATACATACTTACATATACAAATAGGCGATGGATTAGATGTAGCCGATGCACTGAATTATTTTCCGGTGGCCTAGTTGTTGTACCCCAACATATTTGATTTTCAGCTTCCTTATTCTTATATTTACTTTTAGGCTTAACTACAGTCTGAGTTTTCACAACACCATTGACTTTGTTAGTTTCAAAAACTGATGTACTGGTACTACCGGATCTTTTTCTTCGGTTGACGGAAAGTTGAGATATGCGCTTGGGTTTCTGTGGTAGCACTTTTCCAACAGTGATTCTCTCGTTACGTTTACCAGATGAGTGATTGTTGGTGACACAATGGTTCGAAGCAAATGATATATTATTCTGAGTACCGGATGAATATTTGTTTTTGACGCTGGATATCGGTGCGGTATACTGCTGCAGGTCTGAGATCGCTCTTCAACTTTTAATTCTTCAAACGCCTTTGTCAGTTCAACTAATTCCTCCAAACAGATAAAGTCTCGTCTCCGGATATAAAATCTGTACTCAGTTCGCAGGCCATTATAAATTCGGTCCAAATGATCTTGCTTCCGGAGGAGAGGATGTCTTCGAGCTAGAGTGAGCATCGAGAGAACATAATCAGTTGCGCACTCCCGGTCATCTTGTCTGCGAGTATAGAACGTTTGTTCCAGGTGCGAAAGATAACGATGTGGAAGGAAAAATTTCCCCATCTCTAGTCTGAAAGCAGCCCAAGAATTTATTTTTTCTCGTCTTAATCGGTACCACTTAAGTGCATTTCCACAGAAAATACCCAGCATTGATGGAAGTAAACGATTGCAAGGAAATCCATGACTTTCGGCCAATTCTTCAACTCGCTCCAGGAATTCTATGAAGTCGGTTTCCCCTGAATAAGACAAATTCCAGCTTAGCACATATGCCATAAGTTCTTTATCTGAAAAGCAATACGAATAGGATATTTTTTGTGTTTGTACCAAGAATTCATCCTCTGCGGTTACGATGTACTGTTTCTCTGCTTTTATTTCCTCCTCTAGCTGTCGGAGCAAATTTTCGGTTGCAGCTCGTAGGCGTTTTGATCGTAAATTATCTGATAGTTGCTTGCGAAGGTACTCCACAGCGTATCCGGAAGTGGCGATGCCTACGTTAAAATTAAAAACAGCTACATGCAAACCTGACTTACCTAAGTTTACCCAGGGAGATGCAAGCACATTGTGCGCTTTAATAAATATTTATTCAGTAAGAAATTTATTTTTATTTAGTGTACTACTTATTTAAGGTGTGTTTAGACTGCGTGTAAAAGTCATATGCAATATCAGATTTTCCATATATAAAACTATACACATAGTGTAAACCTCTTGAAACATAAGATATGAATGTCATTTTCCTATGTGCAATAACATGTGTTATGTGCGGTTGCTATATAACAGACGAGCGGTTTGTATGGAAAGCACTCAATTTTTTGAGTGATTCCTATACAAATTTATTATACGAGCCTGTATTACAGAAACCGCACATTAGTTTTTGATTTAAAGCACGGTCTATTTATTGTGTATAACTATACGACAACAGCTGTTTTCAGTGATGTTTACTTTTATTTTCAAAAGTTCTGCTCATACGTTTTTATTATGAATTTATGGAGTTTAAAATTAACAAATATTTTTATTCTAACTTTTGTTAGTAATTTAATGGTCGCAGATTTATATCGATACCTCATAAGTAAAATGTGATATTAATAATAAATTTATGTAATCTAATATACATTTATTATATGTCTATTTGCAAGTATGATTATTTGTACGTCAATCATGGCTAATACGAATTCAATGAAATTTAAAACATAGATAGATCTTTATTTTTTCTTTTGTGGGTCCAATGGGATATATCTGTTTTCAAAACTAATGCCAGGAGGGTATAAGGGAAATTTTTATAAAAATGAAATTTTAATAGAAGTCGAGAACACAAATATCCCTTTCACCGGTACTAAGAAAGACTGATTTAAATTAAAACTTTACTTTAATGTAGTGCATTATTTTTAAAATCTTTTTTTAATACGGCAATGAAACTGTGTTAACTGTAATATCGCTTAATTAACAACTTTGGGCCGTGGGACAGAAAAAAATGATATTGAGGTATTGTGGGTATCGAGAGTGCTGCAAATCACTTAATTATTTTAAAGAAATTCTATTTTAATAAGAATAATGATAAAATAAAATTGGGGAAATTTAATTTTTAGACACCAGCAGGAGCGGAATGCACATTTTCTAGACAGCCACGTCCGTCATCAGCACTCTTGTATCTAATCTACTTAGGGTAGTGTTTAGTTGTAAGCATCATCTATTTAACCAACCAAACCCAGATAATGGAATACGAAAAAACTTGTATTCAGTTGGTGAGAACGAAGTCTACCACTACCTTAAGCTTCCCTCTTGTTGAATATTTTTATTTTTTATTATCTTCTTTTATATTATCACCTAATTTATAATTTAATTAATTCTTTCTTAGAGAGAATAAAAACGAACTTAAGCTTGATTATAAAATTTCATTGTATGTAATACATAAACAGTTCGACTAATAATAATTAAAATTTTCAAAAGATAAAAAAATATTTTGTTCTTAATAAAAAAAAGAGTGAAAATAAATTGACATTAACATCAGCGTTGGCGCAAAGAAAAATATTTTCCTACCAAAGTTATCTACTAAAACCTAAAAAAAACTACCAAAATTTTTTTTACAATAAATTAATTGTATCCTTTATATTGTCAACTGCTGTTATTAATATCATATTCAGTCGTGCGATCTGTCAAAAATGGCAAGGGTGCTAAAAAAGTATGATAGTGTGAATTAGAAATGTATGTGTGTGACAGACTTTCTGACAGCTCTGTACAATTTCATAATCTTTTAAAGAAACTCATAAAATAAGTTTTTTATTTTTGGGATCAGTGTTGGAGAATTTTTTTGTATGATAGTCCGGCACCTACAACACTATTTTGAAAATTTTTTGAGCAGGACAGAATTCTGTCAGATTTTTTTGTGGTCGAATCGTACGATAGGATAGTGATTTTTGGCCTTTACTACGTTTTCTTTCATTTGTAAGTCAATAACTTTTACAAATAGGAGTTTTACAAATAGGAGTTGCAATTGTTTTAATAAAAAAAGCCTATAGTAATTCTAAGACCTTTTATTGGAAAATAATTTTAACATTCAAAATGGATAAAAATAAGTTTTCTACCAAAAACGAAGAAAAACTGGAACAAACCAAACAAAATACCAAATCGTTCATAAATAAAAAAACTAAAATTTTTTGTCCGATCAGACCAAAGTGGCATCCCTGATTAACATCAACAAAATTATTCATTTAATTGTTGCTGATTTAGTTCAAATGATATTAATTATTACTTATTGTATTAATCTTATTATAAATATTTTTTGTTTTGATAAAATTTCTCTATAATAAATTGGTAATGATAATGAAAAAAGGTACTTCTTTACATAGTTGACATCACTAGCAGGTTTTTAGTAAAATGAAATGGCGGCAAAAATATGCAAAATAGCCTAATAAGTTATTACAACAAGTCCTAATAAAATTATTATTATCAGTTTCATTATATAGTCTAATAATTAAAAAAAATATTTCATCTAAACCATACTTTGAAGACCAGCTGTTTTTAGTATTTTATTTTTGTTGTCAACAATAGGAGGTTATGTCGTATATAGTTATGTACGTAACATGTGTACGTGTGAACATGAAAATTATAAACCGTATGTTAAACACTGATTTTGACAGATGAAATTTCATATAGATAGCAATTTTGACATTCCATATGACTTGTACACGCAGTCTAAACACACCTTTAGGTTTACTAAGTAATCGGATTTGGCTCCCAGTTTTTTTTTTAATTGTTGTAATGTTTTAAATTTGGATTTTTTGCTAATAACTTTGCCGACCACTGCTTTGAAGAAAGTCTTTGAACACGTTGCTATTTCTCAATCTTATGACCTTTAAAGACGTTTTTATACTATTTTTAAATTAATTTAAATTTAAATTTTTTTGAGATTATAGGAAAAAAATCGTTAGAAATTATACCCATCTGTAAACCCTAGTTATGGAACACTCTTTGGTAAAATAGAAATTCATTTATCGTATATCGTATGTTATCCCTGTAGTGGAGTAAAAAGTAGGAGGTTATAATAATGACTATGAATACCATGGCGAATTTGCTGCTATTGCTTCATATTGTTGTCATATTTTCCGAACGCATAACTAAACAATCAGTATAAAATCTATGTTATGATATGTAAAACATGCAACATGTTTACATAAATATGTACATATATTTTTATGTACAAATGTATGATGTATTTGTGTGTGTATTTTAATGTAAGAAATTACTTACTGTATGTATCATGGGTAGATGGTCAGACTAATTTATTTTAAGCAGATGAGTAAATAGAGATGCGATTGATTAATATTATTTAATGAAATAGACATACAATCGTGGAATATTGCGTACATTTGCCATGTTTAATGAGATTGACAATTGTAATTAAGTCTTGTATAATTTAATTGTACGAGTATGTGAATAGAGAAATGTATAAATATGGGTGTACAATTTCGTTACAATTTTGGCTAATACATAGTTCTAATTGTTTTATATTTGCTCTTTATGGACGTCAAAAATAAAATGTTACTAATCGCTTAATGGATATTTGTGAAATTACAATTATTTGTTTAGCAAAGTGCGTATTATAAATATTCAATAAAGGCCAATTATAATCTAAATTTTTGTTTCTTACAAAAGTCAAGTAATAAAAGAAATCTATCGTTCAACTAATAAGAACCCGTAAATGCAAAGTATTTATTTATTTGTTAAAAGCTATATTAAATATTTAATATTATTTTTCAAACTATGTATTTACAAATTAATTTTTGAAGTAAGGCTTAAGTAAGACACGTTGTGTGTGTCCTGACAAAATTTTGTACGACTTTGCTTTGAAATTAATCCCCACCAAATTTTAAGAATCTTAGGTATTTACTTTATTTAAAGGTACCAATCCCTGGATTGGTATATATAAAATTCTAAAATTCCAAAAATTATTAAAAAGTTCTATAAAAAGTGTTTAACATATTTTAATAATAATGTAATTCCACCAAGTAAAAATACAAATCAAATACAAATTTTATTCAATTGGCTACTAATTGGCTAATTTAAAATAATGACATATTTTGTCATTATTTTAAATTAGCGCCATCTGTTGCGCAACTGTGTTTAAAATATCCCTCTTTCAAAAGTAAAAGATGCCTTAACGTCCACGCAAAATATGGTTGCTATGAAATTTTAGTTGTTTTTGACATTACTTTGGTCTCGATAAAAAAAGTTTTGGTTAAAATTTTATCATTAAATGGTTACTACGTACAAAAAATTCAACATGAGTGGTTTCAACCATTTAATTTTTGCCCCACAACCAAAGTTTTATCGTACGTAACCAAAAAATTGTTATAAATACATATTACTTGTTTGTTTATGTCATCGGAGTATATTGGTTTGTGCTTAAAAACAATAATAAAAAATGTAGAAACAATTGTTTCGGGAATTTATATACATACATTTCTAATTATTTCTTTTTCGCTGTTTAATTAAGCGCGTGGCAATCATCTTCTCTGGATTCCCGCAATACTCTCGGATTCTCCTCTCGGTGTGAGACTGAAATTTATTTTTAATTTTTATACCACGAAAAGTAATAAAACCTCGATATCATGAAACTCAACAGGGATATCAACAACCGAAATTGGTCGATGATACAATTTACGAGGCGACATTAGAATTGATGATTTGAATCCCTCAGCTGAAGAAGCTAATGAGGGTAGAGATTCAACCCTTGAGACCGGTGTTGATGTTGTTCTCTATCACCGTTTACAAAAGTTTACAAGTATTGGCTGAATTGGAAAAGAGATCCCCCGATCAAATTGATGTCTTCAAGAATAACAGAATAATATTACAGAATATTAAAGCATCAACAAAACACCAACAAACAAAAGAGTGGTTTGTACTAGAAGTTAGTTTGGATTTTATGTGAAATAAAACATAATAACGACCAACTGATATCAACATACAAACAAGCAAAGAGCAAGAAGATAGAACGCAAAAGAACATATTCAAATTACCCTAGTGTACTATGAAAATTAGTACTGGTGAAAATATAAACATCATTCTTTGCGCGAATATTTTGGAAAACATAATCGAGCTTCTGACCTAATAATTTTTCCCAACCCAAATTACATATTGACCTAAACATGTAATATGAAAACATTTCGGCAGGGTAAGTGCGACCCACGAACTAGTTACCTGGCGCTTCCATATTCCACAAAGCAGTGAATTTAACCAAAAAAATTCTATTCACACGCATATTAGATCCAAATCACTAAAAATTGGAAGCCCAGCAGTCGAGAGTCAAGGCCCGTCATAAATTAACTATTGGGTACCAATATTATTGAGAAACGAACGAGGTCGGAAAGTGGCCCGTTATGTTAGAATTATTCTCTTCGTTGGTGATTATTTGTTAGATCCAATGGAAGGAAACGATTTTTTATCAAACGATGCTGTTGGCTTTATCCTTCGCCCATATGTTGTACAATAATCATAATGGTTGTACAAAGATCTAATTAATTAATTATAAATGAACAGTTATTTAAAATTATTTATGTGATTAATCAATTTTACAATCTAAATCTTTTTCTACGGTTAATCCAATTATAAATTGTGGCAAAAATATTGATTTTTAAACAAGAACAACAATTTGATAAAAGTCATTTAAAATAAAAATAGTCATAAATTATGCATTAATAAAAATATAAAAAAAATGATTTAGCAAAGCAAATCAAGTGGAAAAAATAGTTTGATTTGTTTCCATTTTTTCTTTTTTTCAAAGAAAACTACCCAATTTTTATGGAAAATATTAAAATATAGAAGCAAAAAAATCATAACATCTGCAATTAATCCGCCGGGTTATTAGACTGACAACAAAATTCGTGTATTGAATTGTTTTTTTTATTGCAATCTATATTGCAACATGGGTGTTTGTTGTTCTTTTTTAACACAATAAAAAAATATTAAACTAAACATCAATTGAAATAGTGTCACATACAGATATGAAGTTTAATGGAAATTGTTTCAAAATTTGAGGATAAAAATTCAATAAGTTTTGAATAGAAAAACAGTAACGAAATCCCATTGTATTCGATTTAATATTTAGATTAATTTCAAGCAACCACCCCTGAAAAACCAGAACCAGAACAGAAACAACAACCTCAACTGTTGCAAAAATTTTTATTTTATTGAATTTTGTCACAATGATAAAAGCGGCAAATACGGAAATTTTGCTGGCTGGTTAGCTGGTGTGTGTGTATGTGTTGAGTAAATCTATGTGATCCCTTAATATCAATGATAGTTTTAACTTTTTTGATTACATTAAATGTCTGTTTGTTACGCATATGAGTACATAGGAAATGTTTTTTTTTTTTTTAATTTTCCTTATACACTCTGCCAGTCCGTCCGTCTTTCATCTATCTTTTGCCAACCCATTAAATTAAAAGGCCATAAATTACTTCAATGGTGCAGCAAGTAGACTCGTATCATTCCATTCTATTGCTTTGTATTGTATGTAGTTTAGTTTATTGTGCCCCTTGTAAAATTTACAACTTTTTCTAAGTTGACCATTTAGCAACTTTATCAAACAAGAAAAAAAAAAAATCACCATCGCCCATCCCTGTATTGTTTTTGGAAACATTTACGTCCTATAAATCTTTTTGTAAATGTTTTCCTTTAAAACCATCTTTTGGCCGCTATTTCTTATTTCTTAACAAATTTTAAGTACTTTTATTATTTATTTTTATTTTTGTTGTTGTTGCTCTTTTGTCATTGTCAGTGTTTTGCCAGAGTTCATGAAGAGGTCGTTACTTATTTTTCGGTTTTTATGAGTTTATTGTTAGTTTCTTTTGTTGGCAATAGTTTTGAGTTAATAATTGATCATCTTCTTAGTTGGAAGATTAACATATTTTTTTCGAATAATTGAAATACTACGTCTGGAATACAATAAAAAAATATTAAGTATTTAGTGTTACTGAAATGAAGCCATTGTATTAGAAGGTTATAAATAGAGAGAAAACTTTTAAACGCAGTATTGGGAACTAAATTCGTAGTAATAGTATTTAGTGCGTTATAGCTGACATAGTAATACACGTTTTGTGGAAATGTCAAGTATCCGTCTATAACGTTTCAAATGCCATATATATAAAATAACTTCATCTGTGGGGACACCCTTTAACTTCTAATTTTAAATGTTATACTTGGTTGTTGTATATTTTTGTGCGGACTTAGCAAATAGGTTCTGTAAAAAAATTCAACTGTGTCTCTACAACGGTTCAAAGAATTAGCCCATATACATCAAATTATTGCTAATTAGATGTGCCCACACACGTTGTATGCATCCTGACAATATTTTCCATCTGTTGTGCAACCGTGTTTAAAAAATCTCGCTTTCAATTCATATTTTGTCATTATTTTAAAACAGCACCATCTCTTGCGCAGTCCTTTTTTAACACGCTTTAAAAAATAAAACATGCCTTAAATTATGCTGTACCTTTAAATCGGTAAAAAAGAAATCGGGGTACTCTCATTGCATTTTCTCCACTTTCTTTTGGAAATAAGATATTTTTGCAGAAAAAAGTATCCTATATTGGAATCAGGATACTATGGTACCTCCTTTTGTTAAAATCCATTCAGTAGTTTTTATGTGATGCGAACGTAGACAGATGGGAAATGAGTTACTGTTCTATTATATTTATAGATAAACTATGGGGACACCCTTTAACTTGTAATTTTAAATATTTTATACCTGTTCTTATTATATTCTGTGTAACGTACAAGTATTTGTATGTAACGGTTGAAAATATGGGGCCAACAAAGTCAAATAATACCACCTTTGAGGACACTTTTTAATTTTTAAGTTTATTTTTTTATTACTTTTTGTTGCTAGTAGATTTGTACCCTTTGCGACACATGTACATACATATGATGTATGGGGACACCCTTTAATTTTTAAAATGGTGACCTTTTTTTGTAAATGGCATAACGTTTTAAATAAAAAATCTCTAATTTCGGTTTAGAAATTACTGATTCCTGCAGTCACAACAATAAATAAATCAGTCAAGTGCGAGTCAGACTTACACACGCAGGGTTCAGTACAACCTTACAAATACAAGCAGTACTAAATACCCTGTATTAATATCAAGTGTCTGCCTATAACGTTTAGAAAAGAAGGCCAAATTCCTCAAAATCGCGATATCTAGGGAACACACTTTTATTTTTATTAAATTTATTTTTGTTACTTGTTACTAGATACTGTAAAATATAATGTGTTCAAATATAAGGTTATATATGCAAAATCATGTTATTATCGAAACACCCTTTAATTTTTGGTTTTATTATTTCTTCTTGTTATAGGAGAAAAATTTATACAAAAATACGTATTTGTCACTTTCGCAAAACTCTTTAATCTTTATCATTTTATGGTAATTTTTTTCCTATATTCATATACGTAAAAATTACGACACTGTCGGAATACCCTTTAATTTTTACTATTTGTTATAAAGGCCATATTTGTACACCTTCTGCGTACATTTTTAAAAGTCTATTTATTATGGTTCAGAAATTACGCCATATTCATGCAAATCACTTTACTGTAGGCACACCCTTTAATTTTTAGTTTTAAATTTTTATACTTGTTTATATTGTGGTTGCCTCCTACAGTTCAAGAAATAACCACATATACATGAATAAGACGTCTCTTTTGGAACACCCTATAACAATTTATTTGGAACACCCTATAAAGTATTTCTATAAAAAATTTCAAGAGTCTACCTATTACGTTTCCAGAGATAGAAGGCGCTGACAGACGGACCTACAGACATTGTAGCGAAAACAATAGGGTTACATTTTTACCCTTTGGGTACGGAACCCTAAAAAGCACCAAATAAAAAAGATCTTGGTTGCTATTATGCGAATTGTGTTTTAACATAGACATCAATTGTAATATTTGGAATTTACTAAATTCTAATTTTGTTTAAAACAGACAGTATCGCCAGTATCCAACAGTGGTGGAGAGGGAAAGATGCATAGAATAGACTCTAAAGCAAATCCACTCTTTATTGGAGGAATCCGGAAGAGATGAAATGGAACAACACGCAAGACGACTACGGGTTAATCACGAAAGGTTGTAGTGAGGCAATATTCCATTGCTAGAAAGACCAGAAAGTTGCTCAGTTCTATTGGAGGACCTTAGGATGGGTAACTGCATAACATAATAGAGTAAGACAATATATGAAATCATTGTGGTGAAGTTTATTTAAAATTCGGCATGGCCGTATATAGTGCTCCTACTTGTACTTCAAGTGGTTTTAATCATCTCATCGAGAGAGTATATTAATATCGCAAAATTTGTATAGTATTGTTGTATGAACAATAAAAATATCGCCGATACTCGTACATCGGAAAACCAGAACAATCATCGATCCACAGTTGGAACTACATTATTTATAAAAAAAAACCTTCAAAATTATTTAAATATATTTCCTTATTTATGTGATTCGTAATGTTTGAATGAAGAAAAACCACATTTGAATTTTGAAATTAAAATTTTTTTGAATCTTGATGGCGGTTTATATGATTTTTTATATGTAACTAGAAATGCTATACAGGTATAATAAAGATATTGAAGGCATTGACGGTGTTAGAGTGTCGGTATTTTCTAAAAAAAAAGAACAATCATATCGGCATCAGTTGCTAACCTTGCAGAATAACCTAAAACAGGTTACTAGAAAACATACTTCGGGCGATAAGGAAGTGATCCCGAATCAGAGTGTTGCTGCATTGAGTTATTTTGATTAATTGCATATTTCTCATAAAAGAGCATTTTAAAGTCCACCATTCCACCTTTAAATCACTGTTGATTAATCAAATTCCGCATATGCATATATCAGCTCAAAAACAAACATTGTGTTTTATTGTATTAAATAGTTTTCATTTATTCGATTAAAATTATGGGTATCCTTTCGCATGCACATACACATAGGAACACACGCATTTATACATTTCACATAAAAACTCATGTATGAATGCAAGTGTGTGGAAAAAAATTAGTTTTCAGTCACTGTCAGTCCTTCATCAAATTTGTCACAAACAAGGTATATTTTTTTTTTACAAAAAATAAATAAACTAAAGATATCAATGATCATGTGATACTCATACGGGTATAATTTCATATCATTCACCCCATTATAAAAAATAAATTAATTTTCCAATTGACTTAAATAAGTCAAGTCATTTCTTTTGTTAAACGAGTTTGTGTTTGCTGCAGTGTAAAAACTGAACAAATGATTGAATGAATGGCTGGCTGGCTGGCTAAAGTATCATTTAAAAATACAGTTGATCATTAGCTACTGATCACAAGGGTATCACAATTAATTAGGGGTTGATTCTTTTCAGGGCGACTCTCCCTTTTTTAACTGAAGTGGCAAAAATTACTTCTGCTTTTATTTTCATTTTTAAGCCTTGTTACCTTTTGTATGTTTTCTTATTTAGTATTTTTGCATTAAATTCATCATTGTTTTTGTTGAAGGACAATTAGATCCAATTATACGCCATTTGTGGCTGCAAATTGGGATAATGGTGTTAAATGCATTAATCGGCTTATTAAGATAAATTAAAAAGATTAGGATACAAGGGAATTTTTGATAAAACATTAGGACACAAAGAAAATTTTCTATAACTGTTGCTGAGATAAGATTGAATTCTAAAGAGAAAAGATAGACCAGTACACAAAATCAAAAATTTTATAAATATGTTTTTAGGGAAAATAATATATTTTAAACATAAATATAAATAAATATTATATGAATTTTTTCAGGTTATCCTCCTGCAGTAGATTTGCGATAGATATACTTGAAAAAATTCTCGTATTGTGTGAAACCGCGTTAATATTTGTTAAACATAAATTTCCCCATATATCGGTTTCACTCTTTTTAGACTATATGATGAAGCCAAACATCTTTTTAAAGTAGGGAAATTTATTATTCTCAAACTGGTATACGATAAAAGACAGCGAAACCCTTAAATGATATACTTAAGCAGAATTAAATAAATTGTTTCTGAACATATTAAATGCGGTTGATGTCAACACTACTATAAGGGTCTAAGATCCAAACGAAATAACTAATAGTTCCAATCTACATATAACAAAACTGTAATATGACCCTGACTATAACCTGAAATATTTTTTGCAAATTTTGTTGATGGTGCAGATATAATTCGACACGGAATACAAAACACTAATTTTGGAATTTTTGTCTGTCAGTCTGTCGGCCTGTGTTCGCATCACGTAAAAACTACTGGATACATTATTAGAAAATTTTATGGGGAGGTACCTTAGTACCTTGAATCAAATAAAGAAACATCTCATATCCCAGAGAAATTAGAAAATAAAAACTGAACGTGAGAAATTTTTACTATATAACGATACTGGAAACTGCCAAGTTTTTTTAAATTTCCCTTTTACTTTTGTAAAAGGGAAATTTAGACACACTATTTACAGAACTCTACAATAATAGAATTATATATTAAATCTCTGTTTGGAACATACTGAGTAATTACCCAGAGATAGGAACCATATTTAAATCATTTATGTAAAACTATAAAAGTAAGAGTTTTTTACATGTCTACGTGAATTCGCCTCCCTTCACCTTTTCAGTTTTAATGAGTTCATCCATTTTACGACCTTAGGCCATTTCTCAATTCTACTCTGGTGTCTGGTCCACAAAAATTCACAGCAGATCTCCCTCTTTTAAGGCCAGGATTCACTATCCTACACAATCGTACGATTCAATCACAAACAAATCTGACAGAATTCTGCTCTACTCAAAAAATCGTTTCAAAATGTCGATGTAGATGCCACACTATCATACAAAATAAGATTTTGCAACTGTGCATGGAAAAATACTATTTTATGAATTTTTTCAAAAGATTATAAAATCGCACAAACCTGTCAAAGTCTGTCACACACATACACTTTTAATCCACACTATCATAATTTATAAGAACACATGCAATTTTTGACAAATCGTACGATTGAGTATGATGATAGTGAATTATGGCCTTTACAGTTTCTTAGTTAAATCTTGAAAATTATTTCCTTTATATGGAAATTGCCACGCCTATTTGTAAAGTTAATAAATGTATTTCATATTGGAACAAGTTTTAAGTTAGCAAAAAAATTTTAACATAAAAAAAGGTGTGGTGTAAAAAAGTGTTTTCTTTCGTACATATTCTATCAAACAATTCAATGTTTTTAATGGCTCCAAAATAATGGCGGCTATTAATAAGCATGATTAATGTGACCAGATCGTTCATAGCAATAGCGAAAAAAAATTAAGTCGTCCTTTTAAATTTTTGATTTAAAAGATACCTCTCTAGCTAAATTTTATTATAATAAATAATAGTGTTATGTCTTCTAAATTGATGAATATCTGCGCCAAAGACTGACAAAAAGTACTTATAAAATAAATGTAGTCAAGTATTTACACAAATTTTTGGGTATTAGTTATACCTATACTTATAACACAGAAAATACCTACACATACGCATTTGCAGTGAAATAAGTATGGGTGTACTCAATACTTATAACAAACATTATTTATACACAACGAACTTAAAATTGTATAAGTAATGCATGTATGAGTACAAATGGTTGTAGGTAGATAATGTGATGGGTATCTGTCATACTCATACTTATAACTACCTAATACTTACAAGTATGAAAAAGTACTTATAATACTATAAGTATACTTATAAGTAAAACAACTACTTTTAGGAATTGTGTATATAAAAAGGTGGATGATATTGGGCAATATTTTGTTTATAACCGAACATTGGTTAAGTATGGAGAACTAAAATAATTTTTATACATATTAGGATGAAGGAATGAATAAACGTATTTTTAAATTGAAAAATAATTAATACATATAGTTACATATATTTATAAAATACTCTAAGTATACTTAGAGTATTTACATACTTGTACTTATTCCTTCTCTGTATTTACAAGTATGGGTATAGCCAATACTTTATCCAACTTTTACTTATACTTAGTTGTATTGCGGAAAATAATGAACAAGTATGCGAACACTTATTCTCTGCCTATACTTGTAGTTATTTAAGTTGAAATTGATATGAGTATGTGTGTATGGTATGTTGTTTGAGCTGTAGCTATACACATTTATACATGTTTCGCCTAAAATACTTAATAAGTACTAAAAATTATACTTTTGTCATTCTCTGATCTGCACCAGAAACAAAATTTTAAAAAAATATTTTATGTACAGATACGTTCACGTTTCAGTAACTAAAATCAGAAACTTTTCAGTTGACATCCTGTCTTGCCAGGTTAGACTACATCTAATCATGAATTTTTCAAAATGAAATATAGAAAAGTCCAAAGCTATCTCTATCTAGCCCTTTGTACAACAGGTTGACTATAATAATTTTATTTTATCACTGGTCACAGTTTGAATATAAGTACATATAAACATACATATGTATATATGGATTTAAATAAGAAAACATTTTATTATAAACAGTTTTTTTTTTTTCAAACTATAAAACAGAAAAAGAAGAAAAATAGCCAAAAAAACTTCGAAATTTAAAAAATATTAAAAGCGAGATTTTGGTATAGAAAGCGGCAAATAAAATTTAAGCGCGGTCGACTCTAACAAAGAGAGATAGTTCCAGCGGAAGCGCAACGTCCGGTCACATTAAGCATCATGCACACGTATAAAAGTTCAGGTCATACACAGATATTGATTTCATATTTAATGCAGGATAAAGTCACACAAGACTACAATGGTACGAGTAGTATGATGTAGAGATTTTTACGAGCTTCTGTACACTCACCTACCAGCAGATTTACACTAAGAACAATAAAAAACAAGTACATGAGTGTAAAAAAATACTATTCACAAATATCTACTTGTGCAAAAAAATATAGAAACAACAACTTAAATGATTATCTGAATTGCATTTAATTTTATTATATGATGCTGATGTAGTTTTAGAGTTGCCGTACATTTTTTTAAATACTCTACTAGTGAACATTACAATTCCAACAAATGAAAAAGAATTAGAGTACACCCAAAAAACAAAGAAATATAATTAAACTGAAGATTATGGCTTTGAACAGAGAAATAATAATGAAATAAAGCATATTAAGAAAATGGATATATGTTATGGATCGTAGATTTGCATGTCGTGCCAAAAATGTAACTAAGACCCATATTAATTTTCTGATGATGGCTCTGTGCAAAAACAAAGTTTAGTGGTATCATATTTGATCTATAGGTGTAAATGAGTCTGCCTAATTGTGTTCTGACAGCCACCTTTATCTAATTTGAATTATTTTTTACCATACCAATCTTATGTGCGGTTTCTGTATTACAGGCGAGCGACTCGTCTAAAAAATTTGTATAGGAATCACTCAAAAAATTGAGTGCTTTTCATACAAATTTTCTAGACGAGCCGCTCGCCTGTAATACAGAAACCACACATTAATTTTTCTAGTTTGTAACTTAAAACTTACCAATGATCAAAGTTAGTAGATAAATAACATTTCTTAAGTTATAAAACTTATCATTAAGTCAATCTAGTTTGATATTTAGTCTAATTAATATGAATATTGACTTATGCAGCCAAACCTGATACTAATAACCTGGGGGATACAAGGATTTTAGTCGATGTGCTTAAATGATGTTAAGGTCAAAAATGAAATCAATATCTCGAAAATTATAAATGTTTAATTTTCAGAATTTTTTACATTTAGATTAAAATCTTAAAAATTTTATTTTGAATAAATCATTATTTCCAGTAAGAGATTAGAAGAGATACTCAAACAATAACAATTTTCATGTATTTCGTTCCGTTAATGTAAGTTATAAATAATTCTACCCTTATTGCCATATTTTCCTCTTTTATTAAAGAGACTAAGGTTATAAATGTTGCTGCAGCTCATGTAGGTAGCACGTTGACTACTAAAACATGGTCACAACTTCGTAAACCAGCCGTGGCAACATCAATTGTTCTAATATGTATTAATTCTATTTACAATGGTACATATCACAGAGCACAGAGGGGCCATAGCGGAAAAAATTTCGATTTTTAAAAGCCCTGCTTTCGATTATCTTGTTTGTGATTCTTATACTATATAATCTAGAGGATTTAGAAACAGCATGATTTTTTCCCAGATTCAATGGTACTCCTATAAATTTAGGCCTACTGTCCGACTCATGGAAGTTTGACCAAATTGCACAACACTACTCTAAATGAATGATATGTCCCGTTCCACACTTGCAACTTTTGTTTCTGCAACACATGCATTTGTTGTTGGGAGATTAAATAAAATGTATATTAAAATCTACTGTTACTCTCTATTGTTGAAAGTATACAGTCTTTAGAATGTATACAGTCTTTAGAAACACAATTTTTAAAGTATTAACCAAATGTTTCAGAAACAAAAATGCAATTGTGGAACGGGACTACATATATAATTTTAAAAGGGATGGAAAAATTATCAAATTTATTCCCTGCCCTACGATGTTCACCTAAGCCACATATCCAGTCAAACTGGGAAAAAAATAGAGTACTTTACAACGTTATAAGTTACGAATTTGAAATTAGCATTAAGAACAGCTATGAATAAAAAAAAAACACACCGGCTTCCTACGAGATGTAGAAGGTCACTTTTCAAACCAGACCTGTTAAAGTAAAGAATAGAACAAAAATGATTTGCCTATCCGATTATAACACCGCAATGAAAAGAAAGGATTACTTTTGCACGTAAGAAAGATATTGTGGTTAATCTTTTTCTGCTTCATCTACTTTTCTTCATCTACTTTTATCTACAAAAGACAAATATAATATTAGGAGAAATTATTAAAAATCGCAGCTGTTTTCTGTAAATATCGAAAATTTTGTAAAAATGGTCCAATTTGAGAAAAATAAAAGTATTAAATATGCAACAAAATTTTTATAAGTTATGCGATTCCAATGAGATTTTCTGTGAATATGTGCAACATTAAGGTAAAAGAAATACTAGAATTCGCAAAACAAACACCAAAGAATCCTAAATTGGATATTTTTAGTCTTTTGCCCATAAAGTCTACATATGGACTAGGGCTCATAAAATACTAGCAGCAATAATTGGAGTATATTTTGCTTTATTACAGCAGGCTCCTTTTTCCAATCCCAGCTTTGGGATTTTAGAACATATACCTAGACTAAATTCAATATTTCAATGTAAAATAGGTCAAATTGAAGCACCTCCGTCTACTACAGGGTGATCAATTTTACACGAAATTTGGTTTAAAAATTATTAAATTATTATACATTCCTTCAGTAAAATTTTTCCATTTAAAAAAATATTGATTACCCTTTTTAGCCTAAAGTACACAAAAATTAAATAATTTTGGAATTTTTAAATTGAAAATTGCCTTTTCTTAACTCAGTAAAGATATAACCTTGAAATTTTGAAAACATATACATATTTTAAATTTTGTTTGCTAACTAAGAGAAAAAAATTTATGATAATTGTACTCCTTATTTAAAAAAAAAACTGGAGCAGGGTATCGAAAAATCAAAAATTTAAATTGCGTACAACTCGCTCATTTTAAAACATAATTTCTAGATTAATATATCACTTTGTAGGTATTAACTAGGTATTTAAGACGATGTATAATTTTTAAAATTTGAAGAAATTTATAAAATGCCAAGCTCTAAAAAATTTTTAGGTGCGAGGTACCCAACTTGCCACACCTGGCAAGTGGATGGTGCCTACAGTCAAAACTTAAGCTCAGATACTCTTCTGCTATACTCATGGCAAGAAATATTTGGATTCCGCCCCACTGTGCGGTGCCCTGCAAAGACGCGCAAAACTGTTCTAAAAACTAACCGAGCGTCCAATTGCAGTGTTGCGAAAAGTGAAACTTTTACCCTCATTCAAAACATCTGTCGTATCTACTCTTATTCGTTTCCAAAGGAAGTAACAGGATATTAATACAGTCTGTAATTTTTGAGTGCTTTTTTTCTTTACAAAAAAAAAAAACAGGTGCATTCGATTGAGAGGGTATGAGTTTTTATTCATGGCAATTAAAGCAATCACATGCTGCTTAGAAGTCAAAATACTGAAAAAAGATACTAAATTTCCATCCCTGATCTCGTCTTGAAATTCTGTTTAAGCCCCTTTAATATTAAAATTTAAAACCCTATTTGTCCCTAATTAGATAAAAATTACCATATATACTGGCAACACTGTGTTGTTAACAAATCTATTTGTGTTGTTGTTGTTGTGTGTGTGCCTCTGTCTCTGGTGTCATTATTGTTTTTGTTGTGCTCATATAATAAAAATGTTCAAATCATCAAACAATAAACTCAAAATGGACTCCAGCAAGCTTGTTGTCGCCGTATTCATCTCATTTTCATGCAAGACCTTTTGAAACCCCTTTTTTCATGTTAAACAATTTTTGTTTTGTTTTTAAAAGTTACAAAAAACAAGAAAAAAAACAATTAAGACGATTAAATTAAGTGAAAGAAAAATAAGTTGTTAGAGAGCAACTGCGCATTTCATCAAAATAACAGGAACGTTATGGAAGGGAAACACTCACTTGTTAATTCTTCATACCGTTTTCTGCTCTTACGGTGGGCGGAGTTTGATGACAGTCTAAATTTCACTCAAAATAGCATCTTGTTAAAGAGTTTTTTTTGGAATTGAGCATTTTGTTAAGATCCATTCGTTTAGAGCGTTTTTCAATTAAGTTGTAAATTTTCAATGATTATTATTTCTTCTTGTTTCTTTTATTCATGGAGTTGGTGTTTCTTGTTTCTTTTTTTTTTGTGGGTTGAAAAACAATTATTGTTTTTAACTTTATTAAATGTTTCATAATGAAGTGTTTTCTGCCCCCTGGCCACAGAAGTGTGGTAAATTTCATTAATTTATATTATTTGTTTCCAAGAAAAGGAAATATTCTACATATATACACACACACATATGCATACAGTCATAAATTCATAAGTTTATTCGAACACACATTGTAGTGAAATAAAAATGGAAAGAAAAGTTTTACTTTTTAATTAAAAAAATAATCTTTAACACGTCATCTAAAAATGTTGTTATTTTCTATTGATTTTTGTTTCTTGGGTCTGTATTTTCTTTGTTTTTTTTTTAAATTTCTTACAATTTATTCCTCCCTAGTAAATGGTGATTTTTATTAAATTAATTTGAAAACATTTGTCGGACACTTTGGTACCTATTAAATTGTTTTAACGTTGGGAGTTGGAAGCTTTAAATCTGTTATAACAACGCCATCTATTTTGAAGAAAATTGTTATGGTTTTTATAATATACAAGCAGACCCCGCGATGTCATCAGTTACCTACCTGAAAATATTTTGTTACCAAATGGCGTTTTTGTTTTAAGTAATCCACTCCAAATTTTAGACTAACTTTTAAAGTGCTACATATAGGATTATACATTTATTTTGTATAGAAATACCCGGTTCTGGGTAATTAATCAGGATATTGGAACAAAGGTTTTATATAAAATTTTATTATTGTAGAGTATATAGTGTCTAAAATTTTCCGTTTACAATAATAAAAGGTTATTCAAGAACGGTAATTTTTTTTGTGGAAATTAGTTATGTATCTTTTGGGAAAAAATTATTTTATATTTAAACTAAAGGACCTCCTATCTACTCGATCAATCATCGCTCGATTAATCGTAGAATTTTAAATCGATTAATTGTTCGAGTAAGAAAAATTTGCATATTTCAATTAAAAAATAACTCGAATATATTATTATTCGTTATTCAATAATTCGACTAAAATTACTGTTTTTTTACTTTTTATTTGTTCGTTTAAGAGTAATTTCGAACTAGACGTGTTCAATTAACATACAGAGAAAAAATAATACGTACAGTTTGTTGTTTCATTCAGTTTATGAACATCATAAAAAAAAAAATATGAACATGGGCCCTTAATGTGTGTTTTAACATTTTTTACTATGTACCCCAGGCAAATAATTATATGTGCAATGCTTCAACTTTAATTTTAATTCAAAAATAGAATTTATAGTTAAAAGAAATATAAATAAAATAACAAAATTGTATATATTAAACTATCTTTTTAACATAAAAAATGTTAATTCTTTAAATCTCCGTGGAAAATATTTATATAGATATAGACCGATTACCAATAGCGCTAGTCTATCGTCTAGAGGTTGCGAGTTCGATTCCCGCCAAAGACTCTGGGTGTTTTCTGCAGACAAGCAAAAAGCTTCGCAGAGTTAGTGTTGCCATAAAAAGAGTATGTATGTGGAAAAATTTTATTTAATAATTTTACATATTATTTTAGTTACAAAATGTTAATTAGAGGTTATGTTACCCTTGTGTATCCCGACCAATTTGACACGACGCACAGTGGCTGAAAATCGTTTTTCGTTGGCCAAAAGTAAATTTTTTTTTTGTCACCGATTTTTTAAATTTTTACGTCATTTTGTAGTTAATATATCCAAATTAAGGTAGCCAAAAAATTATGTTAAAATATTGATAATTGTGGGCGTGGCACGCTGTCAAACTCAACTTTTTTTTTTAATTTCAGAAAAAGGTGTTTTTCTTTGGTTTTTTATCAAAATTAAATGGTTACTACTCGCAAGCTATCATCGATAATGGTCTGCGGTTTTTTTTATAATGTTGGTAGGATTATTGTCTTTAGTTGTTGTAAGTAGACACAGCTCTAGCGTTTAATATTAGGGGCGTTATGAAATATTTATGAAACTACTATATTTTCCTCAAATTTAAACTTTAGTGGAATAGAACTTCTAGGGAACAAAAGGGAACAAGGAACGTATACAACCACAAGAAAGGTAAAAGTGTCCTCTTTAAGGCTATATATACTTTTGCACCCGCCACGAGCCGCCTGTAGAACACTTTTTTCATTTTAATGAAATTACTCGAAAAAAATTCACATACAATGGTGTATTAAATTTTCACTTTTTTGCCTAAAAGTTTATTTTTTTTTAGTTTAGGCTACGTATAACTAAAAAAATAAATATAATACCTTCGAAAGGGTTTTATGGCTTTGTTTTGGTCAGCAAAAAATAAGTAATAAAATTATCACAATGGGCTCTACAGGAAGCATATGATCTCTTTCTAAATTTACCTGTTATCAAATGTTAGGGTCAACCAAAGTCATAAACAATTTTATAACAATAATTGCGACATTAAACCACTAAAGTTAAAAAACATCCCCATATTGACGCATGAGTGCAGTTTTGTTCAATTTAAGCGCTACCTGCTATGAAATTAAAGATCAGTGTGTGAAGAACATGTATCTAAAAATTTATAAAAGTACGGATTCGTTAAGGGATTACTCAGTCATAACTTAATCCTTTAAGTGTACGGATAAAACATAACAAACGCAAATAAAAATATTCAAAAGAAAATGGAGAGTTTCAGTTATAAAGAACTGGCCGAATTCTATTTTAGAAACAAAAATCAGGAAGATGTTCTTAGTTACGTTAAAATAAAATTAAACTTAAATTCGTGTACCACCGAAATGCAAGAGCAATTATATAATTTCGTCAAAGCACTAAAAAAACGCTACAAAGAAGTTATGTACAGTAAACAAAAATTTTATATAAAAAGTTCAAAGTGGTTAGAAGGTCAACTTACTGCCGCTGCAGAAACAGCAAAGCAAGATAAGGCTGGAAGACCACGCAAATCATTAGTGGACAATTGCAGCGATAGATCTAAGAGGCGGAAGCTTAAAGATATTAACGATGCCTTTGGTTCTACAAATATAAAAGAATCTTTCCTACATCAATTACGATCACAGAACCAATTTACAAAAGTGGATATCATTGAAAAAGTTGTTAAAGCTAGTCCACCAAGAACAAAACGGATTCTTAAAAGTATACCAACTCCGAATGATGCAATACAGTACACAAATGAGGAGGCATTAGCATTATTTCTAGATTTGAAATTAAAAAACAGCAATATATTAAACTCAGACAGCGTGCGATTGAAAAAGGCTCAAATATATATCCAGCATATCATCACATAACCGCTGCTAAAATGGACTGTTTGCCATCAAAGGACACTATTACAATCACACCAATTTCGGCAGAGGTACAACTACAATCTCTACTTGATCACACAGCCGCACGCTTGCTGCAATCAATAACAGGAAATGAGTTGAAGAAATACGGAAACACAAAGTTAATTCTTTTTTGTAAATGGGGATGTGATGGTTCTTCGGGACAAAAACAATATAAACAAGCTGTATGTGAAAATATTTCTGACTCAGATATGTTCATGGTATCATTTGTACCATTGCGATTGAAAAAGATTTTGGAAGATTCAGAGCCTTCGACTAGTACAACGCAAACAATGGATATTTGAAAAAATGAGACACCATCTTCTACGAAATACTGCAGGCCAATCAAATTTCTATTCAAAAAAGAAACAGATGATGTTTTTAATAAAGAAATTAGTGATATCAGGGCCCAAATTACAGCACTACAGCCATTACAATTACAGTTAGATGGGCAGCAAATTGAAGTAAGCTACCAGTTGGTCCTGACAATGATAGATGGAAAAGTGGGTCAGGCTTTGACTAACACGAAGGCTGCATCCAGCTGCATTATATGCCAAGCAACATCAACCCAATTAAACCAAGTCCCAGCAAAATCATTAGATAATACCGATGCATATGAATTTGGATTATCACCACTACACGCAAGAATACGACTTATGGAACACATACTAAAAATCAGTTATGATTTGGATTTCGGGTCTTCAGGATAAATAAGAAACAAAAACCAACAAAGAGTTAAGAAGTTCAAAAAAGAAACATGTTCAAGATGAATATCGAAAACGTGGACTGATTATAGATCAGCCAAAACAAGGGTCAGGCAATACAAATGATGGCAATACCGCAAGAAGATTCTTTTCAGATCCAGAAACAGCATCTGAAGTGACAGGAGTGGATTTCAACCTTATTTTCAGATTTAAAATAATACTAGAAGTACTTGCGTGCAATGAAGAAATTGACTGTAGAAAATTTGGAGATTATGCTAAGGAAACTGCAAAAATATATACAACTAACTACCCATAGAGAGCACAATACTAGGAAAATTTCACGGAATTCAACAAATGAAGATCTATTTAATATATTATTGGCAACGTCAGATCCGTTCATATCCAGTATTCGAAATCAATGGAAAGTGGACCATCGGGATTTAGATGAAGAAGCCAAAAAACTACTAAAGAACAGAAATAGCACAGAACAAAATATGGAATATTTGCAATTAATATTTAAGTCAAATAAATAAAAATTAAATTTTCTTGTCGCTTAACCAAAAAAAAAAATTTTTTTTTTTGGGGGGGGGGGGGGGGGGGGGTGAGGTGAAGGTAGCGCAGAAGATCCGAGTACATTTTCCATTCGTTTAAAATTAATTTTTTATGCAATCTAGGCTTAGGTAGTACAATTTGTTAATTATTGACACTATTTTTCATATAATATGCTATATAAACGCCCAAAAAAAGGAGGCGGGGTCCAAAAATAAATTTTTATGATTTTCTGGCTCCAGGGTAAAGACCTTGAACTTTCTTTGACATAAAAATGTTTCATTTGCTTAACAAATTTACAAAAAAAAACTTGTAAAAATGTGTAGTTTTTCAGGGGTTGGTTTAGTTTTTCTTAGGGGAATTTTTTACCCCCTGGTCCGATTTGGCCCATTTACGAACTTAGCCTGCCCTATCCTTCAAGATATATATGTACCAAATTTCAAGGGTTTAGCTCTTTTCGTTTAGACTGAATCGTGTTCATACAGACAGGCGAATGGACGGACGGCCGGATGGACAGACGGACGTATGGACAGACGGACATAGCTATATCGTCTTAGATTTCATCACTGATCAAGAATATATATACTTTTTTGGATCTTAGAGGGATATTTTACTATGTTACACCCATATTTCACTCTGAAAGTTAAAAAAATTAAAATGTTCAACTTTGACCTCGAATTCCTTAAAAAGTCCTCAATCAATTTTAATGTAATTAAAACTGAATCAAGCTGAGCTAAATATCTATCCATTAAAAAAAAAAATTATTTCAATATTTTGATCGGTTCAAAAGTTACAGAATTTTGGCCAACGAAAAACGATTTTCAGCCACTGTGCGACGCACTGTGGTCAATATTTTGAGATAGCGGCCAAAACTCCTTTTGGTTTTTGTTCTCCGATTTTAAAGTTATTATACTCATATGAAAGTAAACAGTAGTAAACCTCGGGAGCCAAAAAATTAGAACTCTATTTCAACTATTTCACTGAGAACAGGGTGGTCCAAAATGGGCTTTTTCAGAATTTAGTAAATTTATGATATTTTTAGTTAATTTTTAAAGTTTAAATGATCATAACTTTTTTGTTTTTCAAGATTTTTGGACGAAATAAATTTTGTGTTGTAACTTAACTTATTCCTATTACTGGTAAAAAAAATTGAAGCTCTACTGTTTTCAGAACAATTTAAATATTTTTTTTAAAAAAGGTCAAATTTCTCGAAAATTTCCTACCTCATAGAGCACAACTCCTGTGAGTCAAGCTGAGTCAAAACACAAATTTACTATTTTGTAGTCCCAACTCTCCCCTACATTCCTATATATACATATCCATGCATCGGGACTGCACTTTTTGAGCTACAGCAATTTTTCTGACCCAATGTAAGATATTCGGTACAAATGCACGTCATATTTTTTGAGAAGTTATTTGTATGTGAAAGTGGCTATTATGCATATATTTTGATGAAATTATGTACAAGAGTTCCTATTGACCCAAAAAATAATTCTATTGAAATTAGGAGAAGTTGGCCCATATTTGGACCTAGTCCACATAGAAGGGTGTATCAAAATTTTGACAAAAATTACAATAGAACTCTCAAATTATGTGGTATCTGGCAATTTATTTCGAAAAGGTAAAAAATGATTTTATTGCCATCTAATATTACACAACTTAAATACCTGAAAATTGCAAATAAATTTATAACTAATGGAAATAACTGGTAAAACCAACTACCTGTTATATTATTGCCAGTACCTGTTAACTCTAAATTTATGTGGTATCTAGCAATTCATTTGGAAAAGGTAAAAAATGATTTTATTGCCATCTAATATTACACAACTTAAATACCTGAAAATTACAAATAAATTTAAAACCAATGGAAATAACTGGTAAAACCAAGTACCTGTTATATTATGTTTCAAAGAGGTAAAAAAGATCATGTTGAAACTTCGAGCAATAGTATATTAATCCATGCATTCATTTTTTTTCTTCATTATTGTTTAAACAATGGCTAAATTCAGTTATAGTGTTCTATCTGATATATATTTTGAACGGAAAGATGAAAACGACATTATTTTACATATAATGAATAATCCATTCTTCAAAATATGCGACAAACAAGAAATTAAAATTCATAACTTAAAAATAAAAAACTTTTTAAATACTTTAAGAAAACGGTACAATCAATGTTCCAGAAACAAGAAATTGTTTTACTCACGCAACCAAGAATGGCTAAGAAATAAACTTATTTTTAAAAAGCCATCAGTAACTACCACGGAAACTGGAAAAGGTGGTCGACCAGCAAAGCCAATTGATAATTGTAGTGAAAGATCACGAAGACGCAAGCTTAAACATATCAATGAAGAAGTTTCTTGTAGCATCATAAAGGATTCATTTCTGCATCAAATTCAACCAACGAAAACTAAAATGAGTAAAATTGCTATCATTGAAAAAATAGTGGAAGCAAGCCCCAGACGCACAAAAAGGATTTTAGAAAGTATGCCGACACCAACTGAAGAAAATAAATTTACTCCAGAAGAAGCATTTGCACTATTTTTGGATTTGAAAATGACTAAAAACCAATATACAGAATTCCGGAAGCGAACCAATGAAAAAAATTGTGGAATTTTTCCATCATATCGAGATATAGTTTCTGCCAAAAAAGATTGCTTACCTTCACCAACTGCTATTAGTGTAACTTCAAGTTCAGCAGAAATAAAATTGCAGGATCTTCTTGAACACACTGCAGAACGATTACTAAAGACATTTGATGCTGATTATTTAAAGAAGTTTAAAAATTGCAGCATGACTTTAATTTCTAAATGGGGATGTGATGGGTCCTCTGGCCAGAAACAATACAAACAATGTAATGCGGAAAATTCATCAGATGCCAATTTATTCATGATTTCTTTCGTTCCATTACGTTTAACAAAAACTTATATTGGTTCAGACCCATCAACTAGTAGAGCTGCAGAGATAGATGTATGGAAGAATGAAATTCCCTCGTCAACAAAATTTTGTAGACCAATAAAGTTTGCTTACAAAAAAGAAACTAAAGATGTCATAACTGAAGAAGTTGGCAAAATAAGAGATGAAATTAAAGAACTTCAACCAGTGATATTTGAATTTAATGACCAATGCATCGAAGTTAACTTTAAAATGTCACTGACAATGATCGATGGAAAAGTTGCACAAGCTTTAACCGAAACAAAGTCTTCGTCAAGCTGCACCATATGCCAAAAAACAACAAGTCAATTGAGCCAACCACCAACACAAGACGATAGTTTTAATGAAGCATATGAATTTGGAATGTCACCTCTTCATGCTAGAATTCGTTTTATGGAGCATATTCTTAAATTGGGATACGATTTGGAATTTGGCCCGTTAGGCGAAACAGTGAGAAACAACAAAGAAAATTTGGAAAAAAGAAAGCAAAAAAAAAAGATATTCAAGAAAAATACCGTGAGATAGGCCTTATAATTGACCAGCCAAAGCAAGGAGAAAGAAATTCTAATGATGGAAACACAGCAAGGAGATTTTTTTCCGATCCAGAAACTGCAGCTTCTATAACTGGAGTAGATTATGATTTAATACGACGATTCCAAATCATATTAGAAGTTATAGCATGTAGCAAAAAGATAGATGCAAAAAAATTTGGTCAGTATGCTAATGAGACAGCAACACTTTATAACCAAAAATATTCTTGGAGACATATGCCAACCACAGTTCACAAAATTTTGTTCCATGGGGAACAAATAATTCAGCACAATATGCTTCCAATTGGAGATCTCTCAGAAGAAGCGCAAGAAAAAAGGAACAAAGACTACAGATTCTTTCGCTAGCACATTACAAGAAAAATTTCCAGATATTGTACTAATGAAGATCTAATTAATATTTTGTTGTGCACATCAGACCCATATATGTCCAGTATTCGACAAAAATGGAAATCAACCTCATTGGAGTTAGATAAAGAAGCTAAACAACTACTGCAAAATGAAAATCAAAGCTATTTGGAAGAAATTTTTACTAATATTGTTTAATTAATACTAGTTTAAAGATTATAATTTGTTTCTAATTTTAGTATAAATTTTTATTAATACACAATTATTAAAAAAAAAAAAAAATATTATAAAACTTTTTCCATTTCCTGATGATGCTACCCAATGGTGTAGCGAAATATCGAATATAAAAATAAAAGTAAATTGAAATATTTTTATAAAAAGACCTAGAGCATAAAAACTTAATTATAAAATTTTTATTAATACATTTAAATAAAATATATGTGCACTTTAAATCAATAGTAAAAGTTCACTTAAAATTTTATCGATGTTGTGTTCTGTATATAATATATCCAAATGGTATTGATATTGTTGGGAATTTCAGTATTATTTTTCAGTTTAATCCACACAAGAGTTAGCTTTCTTCCAAAAAAAACAACCTTTGGCCCCTGTGAATATTGAGACTAAATAAATGTCAGGGGCCAAATGTTGGCATTTTCTGACACAAATTAAGTTTAAGAATAATAAATAAGTATTGGTTGCAAAATACGATTGAAGAAAATAAGAAATTATAAAAAAATACTTATTTAAAATGTCAAAATATTCAACTTTTACATGGAAACTCAACAAAAAATTAAAATGCATTTTTAACTCCACATTACTTACGTTCCTATCAGTCGATTTTTACGTTTGAACACGCAAATTGAAGCTTAAAGTCCCTCCTATTGAACAAAAAAAATCGCGTAAAAAAATACCAATCCGGTCAAAAGTTATAGAGTTTTGACCGCTATCTCGCGAAATTGACCACTGTGCGACGGAGCATTGATTCTACCATTGTTTTTTTTTTTTTTTTGGATAGACATATACCCATTCAACCAAAATGGCTTCTTATCTGTTTCCAGCTGCCGTTTAGATTGGAAGATGCATATGTTTTGGCAGAAGGTATTCAACATAGATTCTCGATGGGATTGAGGTCTGGGCTTAAATCAGACCACTCGAGCAAATCAATTTGTTGAAACTGAAAAAACGCCTTTATATTTTTCAACAGGTAAACAGAGCCAAAAATGCCTAATAAAAACAAAAAGATTTTCTCTATGAAATGTTTTTAGGCTAAGGGGTATTCAAGCAGGAAGAAGGGAAGTTTTTTACGAAGAGATACCTTATTATTTTCATGTGGTAAATCTTTTTAATTTTATCAAGAAGGTAATCCCATTAAATCAATATTAATCACAATTTTTTTATTCATTTTTGACAAAATAAAACAATCAGAGAAAAACTTTTTGATTCTATTAGGATTTGTTCTGAATTGTATAAAAACTGGATTTCTTATTGTTTTCATTAGCCTACCTAATTGGTTTTTTCAAAAAGGTTTTTCTAATTGATTTCATTAGGTTCCTATGTGATCATGTGTAAATCATCTTTTTAATTTCCTTAATAAGGATATCTTCTTGATTATATTAGCTTTGTTGTTATCTCGTTTATATAGTAAATCAACATAGAAACTATTTGTTAAAACAAAATATAAAATATAAATTTGGTGTAGTGGTTAAGTGCGTGTCTACAAAACGAAGCACACCAGGTTCGATTCCTGGCAGAGGACGAAAAATGGTTCATCGTGTTTTTTCCGGTTTTATAGATTAAGTGGATTCAACCCCCTCTAGACAATATATCAGAAGAAGCTTTTACCCCCTCTAAAAATATAGGATAAGATGAAGGCAAAATAAAATGTCAGGCATCCGCCACCACAAAAAGAATATATAGATTTCTGCATTCAATTTTCCTAGCACAAAGCCTATTTTGTACTTTCCTTTTGATAAACTAAAGGTTTTTTGTCTTTGAATATCATGGAATCATTTTAATCTTTACAAAATTTAAACTTTTCATAAAATACCACATGTGCATTTATATGACGTTATTTTAGACATGGTTTAGGCACTCGGTACTCATATTTAAGGTCCAAATATTGTCTTACTTAGTTAGTTAGTTATTACTTAGTTAATTTTTGATAAACACTTTGTTTAGCTACATTTAGACGAAGTTCCGCTTTTATTTGCCTACAGGTGTATGCTCAGTTTGCTCCTGTTATCAATACCGCATATCCGGCCGCTATGTTTCTTGTATTCTTGTATTCTTTAAGAAATTTGTTTCGTGTTACGATTTACAGAAACAGCAATTTGGCCAACTTTCATGCCGGATTAACTCATTCTAATGCTAATTCAGTTTTACGTGAAATTTACCTAAAAATTAAAAAGAAAAAAAAAATGATTTGTTCTTATCCACTATACTAACTTATGGACCGCTGTCTCCGCTTTATTCGCTGATATGTTGATTTGGCACCAGTTAGAAGACAAATAACTCAATTTACACACATAAATAGCTTACACGGGATTTCCGACATACTTTATATATAGATTGCCAAAATCATAAAAAAAAATTTTTGCTTTCATAAGCCTACAATATATTTTATGAATATGGCCCAGAGTATATACGCACTTCTGGATTATCTGTCAAGCTCAGCTATAATTATCACCACAAAAAAAAAACGAATCGGTATTAAAAGTTAAAGTCAGCATGTTATCGGTCACATATTCACTTGTTGGTTATTATAAGTGCAAACATGATAAGCTGAGATTAACTGATAATTTTTCACTTAAGATTTATACAAGGTTGCCATATTTCTCCTTCATAAACAAATGGTAATGATCGATCTGTATGCGAACAAAAATGATGGTCCTGATATTTTTTCAACTTCATTTGCTACATTTGTAACTAAAGCGCCTGATGTATACCGAGGTTTATTTCGATATTTATTCGAAAAGGCTGGCATGAGCCTCTAAGCAGTTTGAATTTTATATGAATACAACTTCCAAATGTTTATAAATGATATATCGTCAGCAAATATCAATTTGTAGACTCTCTGTTGAAATATACAACATGCACCAAATAGGTCCAAAAATACTAGCTTAGCGAATCATAGCTTCATTTTGCTGAGGCGAGCTTAACAAATCTACTTCTTTAGGTGTAAACTTTCGACTTGTTAATACACTTACTTACTAACAGCTTCTACTTGTTTTTAGGAAAAGTTTTCTTGAAGTAACCTATTAAGACGTCACGCCAACCTTAAATACGGGTAATTCCATGTCAAATCAACCAAAAAAATTGTTTTCAAATTTACCACTTCCGATTTGTTGCTTATATTCTTTGACTTTCTGAAGCCAAATATAATTTTAAAAAAATTCTATCTCTTACAGTTTTTCAGTTATGAAAATACGAAAATATCGCTTTTTTGCATATGAGCTCGAGGATTAAATATATTCTTATTCCAGTTCTATAAGCTCTAGGAAGTTGAGTAATAGCTCATTTAAAAGGGGATTTCATACGTTTTAATTTGATATCAATCATGAAGAAAACAAATTTTTAATTTGTTTCTTATATTAAAAATATTATATTTGTGAGTACACCATACAAATTTCAGAGTGGGACCATGGTGGGATCAGAAGTTATATTAAAAAAACTTCATTTTGACTCATTACAAACTGAAAAAACATAAATTTTTTAATAAACTGGGTATTAAAGGCAAGAAATATTCCTTAAAACTGAAAAATATGTAGTTTTTTAACATAACTTCTGGGATCCCACCATGGTCCCACTCTGAAATTTTTATGGTGTACTCACCATGCCACATTTAAAAACATATGTAAATTTTTAAAACTTTTTTTTAAATATAAGAAAAAAATTTGTTAAAAATTAGTTTTTTCATGATTGATATCAAATTAAAGCGTAAGAAATCCCCTTTAAAATAAGCTATTAGTCGATATCTTAGGGCTTATATAACTGGAATTAGAATATATTTAATCCTCGAGCGCATATGCCAAAAAGCGATATTTTCCCACTTTTATAACTGTATAGCTAAAAAACTATTAGAGATAATTTTTTTTTAATTATATTTGGATTTAGAGAGCCAAGGAATATAAATAACAAAAGCTTCAATAAAATCTGAAGTAGTCACTTTGAGTGCCTTCTTATTTTTTTAAGTATACTCTAGAAAAAAAAATGCGTTTTTGGAAGCAGTACAATCTTTTCCTGTCATTCAAAATTACTTAATAGTAAGTACAGTATGCAAAATCCATATTCGTACACCCTATGAAAATGCACTATTTCCTTAATATCGTAAATAGTTAAAAAAAAAATAATTAACATAACTTTTTAAATTGTATATTCTTAAGCTTATTTAATGTAAAGTTATCCAACTAAAAATTAAAGTTAGTTTTAAAATTATTTTGCAAAAAATTTATGTGTGCGAATATGAAATTTGGTTTTTAAAAATAGTGAATTCAGACACAATATTGAATTAAATTTTTATTGTTTTTTTTGTTAAATAAAACTTTTTTGTTTAGAATTCTACAAGAAAGTCTTATTAGTTATTTATTTTATTACATGGTAGTCGTTTTTGCAAAAATTGAAGGTGTACGAATACGGATATTGCATACTGTACAATATAATTTTTTTAAATATATGCAATTTTGTATGACATAAAAGTTAAATTTCCAAAAAACAACCAATATTTTGCATTTCCCCTTACAATAGTGCAAACTAAAAAGCACAACTGCAAGGCAGAGATAAAAAATTTCGAATTTACGAGGAGTTACCAACTTAATAACGTATTATTTTAGGACATCTAAACTACGCTGCATTAATCGCTGAAAAGGTAATGCTACTAAATGGGACATCGCGAAAAAATATCACGTCATACGTAAGCAGGTGTGTAAACAATAACAACTTATCATTCCCATAAAAACCTGCATACGGCGAAGCAGTCTTTTTTGCTGGGTTTACTTGTGGTCCATTTAGAAATGAAATAAACCTAATTTTTTTTTTTGTTTACTATGGCTATATTCTAATTAACAAATACTCTTATTATTAGTGGAACACGAATTTATTCACGTGAGTGCTATGGCTAGCTTTGAGTAGCTTAACCTCTTAGTTCAATTTTCCAATAGTTTGCTGACGAATGGCCTGGACTATATTCTTCTTAAGGGCGTGGATCGTTTCTAGATTATTCGCATAGCATGGGTCTTTAACAGCATTTCAAAATTAAAAGTCTAAAGGGGTCAAATCGCAAGTCCGATGTGGGCAATTGTCATCGACAAAACGGCTGATAACGCGATAAACCTACCACACCAAAGACCAGTTGTTTGATGAGCTATGTGACACGGTATGACATTCTGCAGAAATCAAACATTATTTAAGATCATGTCTTCCGTTTCACGACATAAAAAGTCTATAGCAAAAAAGGGTAATTATATCACCACTATAAAATCCACAACAAACCGTCATTCTTGGTAAATGCATTGACTTCCCAGCACCTCGCTAGAAATGCGTATTGTTTTGCCAAATTTCAATCTATACATAAAATAAAACTGTAATATGTCTGTTTGTGTTCGCATCACGTAAAAACTACTGGATGAATTTTCATAAAATTTTATGGGGAGGTACCTCATTATCTCCGTTTCCGTAAAAATATCTTATTCCCAAAAGAAAATAGAGAAAATTTAGTGAAAGTATCCAACTTTACCGATTCAAAAAAATTAAAAGTTGCTGCCAACTTTTAATTATGTCAGCGGGAAATTTTAAACATTCGGGTATGTTCTGTAATCCGAAACCGAGTGAAATTGAAATCGAATAAATTTTTAAAGAAAAATATAACTTAGTTGGGCCCATTATTTTAAAACATTAGCGATCAAGGAAGTTATGTGAATGGTCTTTAATCGAATGTATAAAAAATAATATCAAAATCTTGTAAGATTTAAAAGTTACGACAATTTAAAATTTCATTCGGGTTCAATTTTACTCGGTTTCGGATTACAGAAAATACCTGATTTTAAAGACTCTACAACAATTTTAGTAGCTTATATAAAGCCTATGCTCCTGGAATATTTTAAACGCTATTTACAGAACTCTACAATATTTTTAGAATTTTATATAAATTTTAGAACTTTTTCCAGGGTTGAGTACCTCTATATAAAGGAAATACATAAACCATAACTAAAGCACTATAAAAGAGTCTTAAAATTTAGTGTGGATTACTTTTAAAGCAAAATCGTGCCAGGACGCCCACGACGTGGCAGACACTGACTGAATGATGAGTAGGCAACGACAACATTCAACAAATTCCACACAATATTATTATACATTTTCGTTTTCTCTCATCGATTATTTAATAAATACAAACAACCAACCATCTAAAACTAGAAACTTCATAAATACATTATGGGATTAGATACAATTGAGCAACAAAATCGCTATAAATGAGCAATAGACAGACTACGAGTATGTGTGTGTGTCTACTAAAAAATCGATATATTGGGCTTAAAGGATACCCATACAACGAAAATATACGGCTGTGTGTATTTTTGTTAAACATGCAAATTCGCCAAATGTTACGAAAAATATAAAAGAGCCTACGAATAAAGGACAAATGGAATGGAGGAATGAAAGCAGGACTAGATTCACATGACAATTGAAGTATTAAAGTTTTTAGCCACATTTAGAGGTTTCTAAAACATGTTTTAGTGTATTGGAGATATTGACGCAAATATTGAGTTTTCATTGTCGTAGTGTCTGTGGCCATATATTTTCAGCCAGTCATTGAGCCGGAGGGTGAATAAATTACAAACTATCATTGAAATTTGAAAAGTAATAGAACCTCATCAATATGGCTAACGAAAAAGAGAGCTTTAGCAGCTATTCAAATGTAGAGACAATTTTATTTACAATATTCAAATATTTAACAAATGTCATTTGAAATTTGTTGTAGTGGATTTTTATTCAAAATTTGTAGCCGAGATGTGATAATAAAATAAATAAAACTTTAAATTCACTAGAATGTGAATAAGTAAATGGTTGTTCATAAATAACAAATGAGGAGTTGGAAATGTATGATTTTAATTTTTGTGTTACATTTAAAGCTCTTCTAAAAGTTCGCTCGACTAATAAAGAATAATGTTGTTCTTAGAAAAACATCAGTCTTCAGACTTAATTAATTTTATGTTTCTGTATTGCAAGCGAGTAAACCGTCTCGAAAACTTGTGTAAAAACGCTAAATTTTTTTAATGAGTCTTCTATCAGAGCCACTAGAAAAATTATTAAGTGCAGAATATCTTGTATCCAAGACCGAGTACAGAACCCTATTTGCACCAAAAGATGTCAAAATTGTCCATCTATTGGTCGTACATTTTATTCGATTAATTGCCTTTGAAACAGATTCAACAGCCAAAGCACGTAGTAAATTTTATTTTAATTATGATTGAACACTATAAACCACGATATAATAACACAAGGTAGTTCCATTTCAAAAATGTTTGAAGTTTACCAGAATTATATGAAGTATGTTTTTTTGTAAACATCAAAAAAGTAATGTTTTCAGCTGATCTTGCAGTACGTTGTGGTCCATGCTTGAGCCTATCACGTACAGACTCTCTTTCTTCGAAATCATTCACTACACGATAAAGAGTGCGTTTTGTTGGCACGTTGTTTCTTCCAAAAATTTTACGTAACTTTCTCATCGTCACAGTAATCGATGATTGATTTTGATACAATGTTTTAGCGATTAAAACACGCTGGCTTATAGAATATTTTTTTTATAATAAATTTGCCACATGTGTACTTCATGACTGCCAAATATGAACTATTAGGACTAATGTTTACCAAAAACAAAAATGACGGCGGACACTCTGTATAATAAAACAGTAACTTATTTCCTGCCTGTCTGCCTGCCTTCGCTTCGCCTAAAAACTACTGGATGGATTTTAATAAAATTTTGTGAGAAGATCCCTTAGTATCCTATTCCAATATAGGTGACTTTTTTCCTCAAAGTATCTTATTTCCAAGAGAAAGTGGAGAAAAAGCATTTAAAGTACGGAGATTTTTTAAGGCATCTTTTATATTTGAAAGCGAAAGTTCTTTTAAAATAATGGCAAAAATATGAATTACATACTGCCAAATAGCCAATAAAATTTGTATTTAATTTGTATTTTTACTTTGTTATTAAAAAGAGTTTTACAATAATTTTTAGAATATTTTATAAATTTTAGAATTTTATCTAGCGATGGGTACCTCTTACAGAGCTTTGCAATACTTTTAGAATTTTAAAATTTTATATAAATTTTAGAATTTTAGCCAGGGATGGCTACCTTTATACACAGCACAGCTAGTCTTTTATAAAATTATCAATGCTCTAATACAAATTTATAACGACATCATCCATATACTGAGCATTATGTACATATACTGCAAATAACTTCTAAGTGAGTTACGCCCATAACATACTGCAAAAAAAATCCCACGAAATAAAATTATATACAATGAAATTTGCAGTCAAGCTTGAGTTCGTTCTATTCCTTCTAAGAAAGAATAAATTAAATTACAAATTAGGTGATATTATTAGAGAAAGATTGGGAAAATTTAATTTTTAGACACCAGCAGAGCGGAATGCACATTTTCTAGACAGCGACGTCCATCATCAGCACTCTTCGTATCTATCTACTTTGGGTAGTGTTTAGTTGTAAGCATCACCTAATTTGTAATTTAGTTCATTCTTTTTTAGAAGGAACAGAACGAACTCAAGATTGACTGCAAATTTCATTGTATGTAATATAAATAGTTCGACTAATAAAATTTTAAATTTTCTAAATAAAATTATTATTAAGAATAAGGGATATCCCAAACAATGGAAAGAAATTACTTACCAAATGTAATAAAATAAGAAAAATTGAATACTTTCTAATTCAGATGCTCAAGAGATATCATTTTTTGGGAAAACCGTCTTTGCTTACTAAAACTTCAAGGGCTCTGTAATTTTCAGTTTCCTTTACTAGCTTCTTTGCAATATAGGTCTTCGGTAAAAAGAAATCGTAACCGGATTTGGATAAACTTTATAGGAGAAAATTTTTGCAGAAGCGCTTTGAAATCAAACGCGGTTGCAGATACCTATATTCATTCTAGAGGAGAAAAGTTTTGCAACCGTCGAAAAATGTTATCACCGATTAAACCTTGGCAAGGATTTAAGCATACCCTGAAAAAAATAAAATGACTTTTAACTAAAATGTTTTGTCCGTTATTTCGTTTACTAGTTATTTCCATATGGCGCATTATGTTATGGTGCTTTGTTTTTCACAATAACAAAAAGTAAAATGAATTAAAATCAATAATTGATAGAAATCTCTTTTAAATAGCTTTAAAAATTCATTCTTAACCGCAAACATTCTAAACACATACAGCACTCACACAATATACTTTCCAACACACCCACACACACATGTATACATTTCATATAGCAAACGATCCAATTGGATAAAAATGGAGCTGCTGTTCATTCATTACTCCTTTCAGTTAATTCTACAAATATCCTTTCATGGTTGACATAAATTTTCCAATGTTTTAACAAAATGAAGTTCATTTTGTGACTTCTTCGTGCGACTGGGGATAGGAAGTCACACACATTCCCCAGTAGACATACTTCATGCACACATTGAACTGCTGGTATTAAATAGATTTAATGTCATTCTTGTGAGCTTTACCAGCGTTATTACCAACACAATCTCTTCACTGGGTGTATCCGTTCATGCAATGAAATTGCAGTTTGTAAGTTTGACTTTGACGCCATTTTAGAAAATTCGTGTGTTTGTGTGCTTAATTCGCAATTTATACCAATTTAAACTTGTAAATACAAACAGCTTTTTGAATAGACTTTACTTTCTGTCTACTAGAGTAAAGTAAAATGGTACACACTCATTTCAAATTTTCAGTTTTATGTTGAAGTTTAATAATAGAATCTGAGATTTGTAAATTAAATGAATGAATTTTGTCAAGGGTCAATAACCAGTAAGGTCCATGTGGACCTCACATATTATTTTAGCAAATATGAGATTTTTTCTTATTTATACGTTCATTTAGGTGATTTTAGAATGAGTGGATATATTTTAACCAATAGCAAAACACAAATAATAATTCATTTTAATAAAGGTTTCTGTTTTATATTACTTACATACATCTATTCCGTTTGTGAAATCCAAAGTTGATAGCACTAAAATAGCTTTGTTCTTTTTAGAAACATACCAATATAAGGTTACATCTCTATATAACGTAGTGAAAAAATCACGTGACGATAACAACAAATGCTTTATTACTACTAACAGTCTCAACAAAGTTAAGCCCTTGGCTTTTAAAATTCAAGGGAAATCCAAAGTTATAAAAAATGTCCGCATTACATTACAGGTTCCTTTGGAAAAGTCCATATGGACCTTCTCAGTCATAGGAGGGTTAAAATACCAACTATTAAAATTCTAGAATTTTAAAAACTTTACTGTTAATTCTTCTCTATTTGTATTACTTTATTTGAACTGTTTTTTTTTTTTTTTGAAAGGGAAGAAGGGAAGTAGGAATGTGTACTCATTTTGTATGACATACATACATAATTTTCTATATTTAGATTTCTTATTTCTAAAACACAAAAGTTCCTTGAATTGCCTTTATCTACTTTTTTGCTGCTTGTAATTGTGATGCTTCGATAGACTGATTGGCAGTGCGAAGGTCTATCAGCCTAGAGGTTGACGGTTTATATTTAAATTAAAAATGAAAATAAATTAAAAGTGCTTAAATTAGACCAGAATATTTTTTTTAGTTTTTGATATGAAAACCCTTCTAAGAGATATTAAATTAAAGGCCTCCTAGCAGACAATTTTCCGAAGATCTTCTGGATTGCTTGCCGGCAGAAGGGACAGTGGAAGGCCTGCTCCGCAATGACAACTTGTGTAAAAAAGACATGAGAATGGAATGCGAACGGAATGCAAACAGAAGGCCTTGTGCCTCCTAAAGAAGGAGTAAAGAGGCCTTTTTACCACTGGGTATATTTGTATACACATACATATGTATATTTATAATATATATATATACTTCAATATAATGAAAACTTAAACACCAAAAATTTTTGTTTTGGGGAATTTTTGTTAAAATTGGGATTAATTTAGGGTATTTTTTATTTAATAAATTTGGATTTTATTTTTTGAAAATTACAGAAAAAAAATTATTTATCTAAGCAAAAAAATTATTTTAGGGGATTTTAAAAAAAAAGCTTGATTTTAGGGGTTTTTTTATTTGCTTTTAGGGGAGAGAGAAAAAAAAAATCTGGCAACCGTGGAAGCAGCGTACATTAAAGTAGCAACAAAAAATAATACTTGCAATAAGAATATTGTTTTAATTATAATTATTAGGAATAGACTTATTCCACTTTCAAAAGAAATATTTGTGCGATAGCATTGTACAGCAAAGCTGTTTTTGTTTATTTTATGTCAAAATAGAACTCTATTGAAATTCTTTTTATAACAATGGAAAGAAGGAGTCTATAGCTTATTCAAATTACTGTTCACTCAAAAAAAAAAACAGCTCATTTATATCTACAAAGAACAAATTCTATATCTACATGCGGGAAAAACCATGGTTGTGGATGGTCACAAGAACCACTTTATGTTCTCCATAAAAATAGACTCTTGCGCTGAACAACTTTTTGTTTATCTTTTTAACTTTACTTTGGTCACGATAAACAAGTTTGGATTAAAATTTTACTATTTAATGGCTACTACGCCCAAAAAATTACATATTTTAATTATACAAATTTTGTTAAACTTCAAAGCACAACCAGAATTGTATAAGTATTATTTAATAATAAATTATAAATACATTATTTTTAATGATAATATTAAAAGTTATATTAATTTTCTGGCTGTGCCCGCCACGTCGTAGGCGCCCTGACAATATTTTGTTCGATTTTGCTTTGCAAGTTATCTACATTAAATTTCAAGACTCTGACTTTTATAGTGCTTCAGTTATGGTTTATATAGAGGTACCCATCCCTGGAATTAAAATTTATATAAATTTATTAAAATAAAATAAATTTATTAAAATTTATATAAAATTCTAAAATTATAGTAGAATTCTGAATATAGTATTTAAAATATCCTGCTGACAAAACTAAAAGGTGCTGTCAAGTTTGCAGAACCTTTAAATCGGTGAAATTGTGTACTTTCAATACCTTTTTCTATTTTCTCTAGGAAATGATATATTTTCGCTGAAAAATTTGAAGCAGGATACCAATTGACCTTCTCACAAAACTTTATTAAAATTAACCAAGTAGTTTTTATGTGATGCGAACACAGACAGATAGACAAAAAAATCCAAAAATTTCTTTCATTTCGATTACTAACTTTACCAGCAACAAAATTTTCGAAAAATATTTCATGTATAGAAATGGTACTGTTTCAGTTCTATTATATGTTTAGATTATTGATATTATAATAATTACTAGAAAACCACTTGACCATATCCATATCCATTGAAGCTCAATAAAGATATGAATTTAAATTTATATTTTTAAACCCACATAATTGTATTGTAGTTCAATTTACACTAATTATAATTAAAACAATAAAATTTCATTACCATATGACCATCTACTCGGTAAATGTCCCACTGTGCAACTACCTCGAACCCATACAATAGAACTTCTTAGCATAAAAATAATAAAGTCATAATTTTATTATGTACTAGCCGTGCGCACACACGATGTGTGCTTGCTGACCTAATTTGAAATCCAAACCAAATGTTAAGACTTATAGTGCTTTACGTATTTGTATTTTCTTTATATAAAGGTACCCTTCCGTGGATATAATTCTAAAAATTATTGTAAATCTCTGTAAAAGGCGTTTAAAATTTTTTTAATAACAATGTTATTCCACATATTAAAAATACAAATAACATTTTTTTATTCAATTGGCTATTTCGCAGTAAGTAATTCATATTTTGTGATTGGTTTAAAACAGCGCCATCTATTGCGCAAACATGTTTAAAATATCCCACTTTCAAGCATCTTGTTATCATTTTAAACAGCGCCATATGTGGCGCAAACATGTTTAAACCCGCTTTTAAAAATAGAAGATGCCTTAAAGTCTGCAGTACCTTTAAACCGGTGAAAAATCTAATTATTGTAAAGCTCTGTAAAACACAGACTGGAAGTGAGTTACTCATTATTTTAACACAGCCCCATCTGTTGCGCAACATTGCTTAAAATATACTGCTTTCAAAAATAAAAGATGCCTTAGAGTATGCAGTACCTTTAAATCGATAAAAAAAAATCGACATACTTTTACAGCTCTTTCTCCACTTTCTTTTCGAAATAAGATATTTTTGCGAAAAAAAGGTATCCTATATCGGAATCGGGATTTTAGGGTACCTCCTCACAAAATTTATTTAAAATTTATCCAGTAGTTTTTACGTGATGCGAACACAAAAAAAGACATACAGACAGGAAATAAGTTACTTTTTTTATTATATGTGCAGATACAAAGGCACAGTTGACTTGACTTTTAGGTTTAGGGTTAAAACGTTACCCTATTAATATCACACTGATGTCTCCTTTTTTTGTCACAGGCCGCTATATCCTGAACGGTAACAGACAGACGTTTAAAATTTGCAGAATGTGAATACTTTTATGACCGCTACAACGAAAAGTTGTAAACTCATTAAATTCAAGATTACCCCCCATACATTCAAGGCGATTTTGACTGGAGAATTATCTGCTGAAAATACAACTGTTTAAATACATAAACTTTTGAAATAAAGACTCAACATGCGGAATTTTCATCTATTTATCAATTTATTTGTACTTTCTTTTGGTGAGTCTAGTGTTTTTTACCATTAAATTCATATTTGTGTGCTTAACTGTCTATATACGAGTGTATAAGTGGATGGGTAAAGTCTATTGTTCGATGTATTTGTGTATTTATGATGTTTGGAAAATTATATAATTTTCAATACAAATTCAAAAGTGTCTATGGCACAAAAAAGAAAATTGCTATTAAAAACAGTCTTAAATAGACTAGTTACAACAACAAAATAATAAAAAATAACTAGAAGTTTACGTGATAACTAATCAATGTCGATTGGTATTTAATGAGTAGATATGTATTTGTTTTACATTGGGTATAAATAAAGATGGTTGCATAGAGACATATTATAAACGGAATTTACATGTATCGTTGGTCTCAAGTAGAAAGGCCCTAACTCAAATATGTAGTTGTAACTTTACAGGAGAAGGTAAGACCATAATGAAAACTGTATTATTCACAATGTAATTTGTAATGTACAACTGCTTGTAAAACGTTATTTTTACAATATTGCAATAAATTTTTGTGACGAGGTGTTTTTCTATGAAATTGAAATGTAATGAAATCACTGGAAAACACAATTTCGCAAAAAGTACGAGTTAGGGCCTTTCTACTTGAGACTGTCGATACACAAAAAAACACTAATGTAAAATCAACATAAAACATGTAGATTTCAAATCATGTAAATTTCCGAAAAAATAATAACACAATGCAAAATTAACATTGCTTCATACAAAATCAAGAGCTATTATTAATAATTGCACATGAAAAGTATTTGTATTTTACATTTTCCGTAGTGAAATTAACATTGTACAATGCACTGTGGCACATATTTTGAGAAAGCGGCCAAAAATCAACACCAAAGTACATCAGAAGCCAAATATTACTGGTCTATTTTAACATTATGACAGCGAACAGGGTGGTCTAAAATGGACATTCTCTGTATTTTGTTAAAATAATTTTTTTTTTTGAAAATTTTAATTTTTAAATGCCTATAACTTTTTTGTTTTAAACAATTTTGTTACAAAAGTAATTTTATATCTATATATAAAAAGCACACAATGTGTTTGTATGTATGTTTATCTGTCGGACAGCTGTAGCTGCCTACACCAATGAACCGATTTTTCTGAAATTTTTAAAGTTTGTTACTAGATAGGGTTGGTAAAATTAGGTACTTTTTTTTTGATATTCGACTTAGGTGTGGCACCTCCCATACAAAGTAAATATTTATCATCGTGTTGTTTGATAACAGTAATAGGTAGCGCCTTAAATTATGAACCAGTATCCTCTATATTAACATACATAGTTTAAAGAAAGATAGACTGGATTGGAATAGTGGGCGTGGTACCTCCCATACAAAGTAAAAATTATTATCGTGTTCCTGGCGAACTACGATAGATATAGCCTTAAAGCTTTGCTCATTAGCATAGTTTACCAAAATACAGCATCCCTGCAAAACAAATTTGAGTTTTTGTAAGCAGCACACTATTTTCCTGCCATACACAAGCAATTCCCCTTACAGTAGTGCATAATAAAAAGCACAACTGTAAGGCAGAGATAACAAAAATTTACGAGGAGTTACGACGAATTATGAGCCTATTACGGTATGATTTTAGAACATCTACACTGCGTAGTAATAATCGCTTAGGAGGATATGCTACAAAGTGGGACATCGCGAACAATTATCATGTCATACGTAAGCAGGTTTGTAAACAAGAACAACTCGTCATTCCCTTACAAACCTGCATAAAACGAATCAGTATCTTTTGCTAGGATTAATCGGAACAGTGGCCGTAGTACATTCCAAACAAAGGGAAAAATTATTATCCTGTATCTAAGCGCAAAGAAAAACAGGGTTATTGTATGGTCACTGCAACCACACTATGTTCTCTGTAATACATGTTTACTGCGAACAAATTATAGTTACTTTACTTTAAACAATACTTTGGTTACGATAAACAAGTCTTTGTTAACAGTGAATCATTCAATGGTAACACGCGCCAAAAAAGCAACATGGTTGATTTGTACCATATTAAAATTCAAACCACAACCAAATTTTTTTAAATATTTAAAAATAAAATTATATTTATAACCATAATATATTATTATTAAACAAAGTATGTTAAGTATGACTAAAAATAAACAAATAATGTTTGGTTTTAAAAATACATATTTTGGTTTTGGCCTTTTTTCAGTTCAGAAATACGTGTGTAAGTGATAGTTTTTTAAATTAAAAATATCAAACATTAAAAAAAATGTAAGCAGAAAATATCAAAATATGTATGTAAGTCTAAATGGAAATATTCGTGTATTTTTGTTTTGTTATTTATAAATATATTCATACGTTATAGTATGTTTATATTATAAACATATTTATGGTTGTATTTTACAATGTTATTTTTATGTAAGACAATAATATGTTACAATGATAAAAATATTATTATGGTTTAAAATAATATTTTAAAATATTATGGTTAAAAATAATATAATTTAACCATAACATGTTTCTCTTAGATTATGGTTACCTCAACCATGTTTTTTCTTTGCGTGCAGAGAAATGCAATAGGTAGCGCCTTGGAATTACGCACCAGTAACCATCATATTAAGGTACAAAGTTTAGCTACAAACAGACTGAATTGGGATAGTGGGCGTGGTACCTCCCATACAAGGTGCAATATTATTATCGTGTACATAGAGTACTATGTATAATAATAATAGCCTTGTAAACCCTCATACCCAAGCGTATACTCTAGAAGAACATAGGCTGGATTGCGACAGTGATCGTGTTACCCTCTAAACAAAGTAAAAAATTATTATCCTGTACCTAGAGAACTGCAATAGGTAGGGTCTTGGTATTTTGTACCAGTAACCACAATATTAAGATACCTTGTGTATAGAAACACCGACTTAATTGGAATGGTGGGCGTGGTACCTCCTATACATAGTGAGAAATTATTATCGTGTACCTAGAAAATTACAATAGATATAACCTTGAAGCTTTGCACGAGTAACCCCTTTGCTAATGCGCAAAATCTACCAAAATATATTATTAGGGCAGTGGGCGTGGTACCTCCAATACAAAGTGAAAATTTATTATCGTGTTCCTGAGAACTACAATAGGGAGAGTCTTGAAACTTTGACCAAGAACCCTCTGAGTAATATGCATAGTCTAACGAAATACAGACTGGATTAGGACAGTGGGCATGTTGCCTCCCATATTAGGTAAAAATGTTTTATCGGAGAACTACAATAGGTAGAGTCTTGAAACTTTGTGCAAGTAACCCTCTCAGTAATATGCATTGTCTAACGAAATACAGAATGGATTAGACAATTGGGAGTGGTACCTCCCAAAAAAGTAAAAATATTATCGTGTTATTACGTATATTCTAAAGCAGTAGGCGTCGTACCTTGCATATAAATTAAAACATTTTTGATATGAGAAAAGCGTGCGTTTTCCAGTTAAAGTGTTTATTGTACTTTTTGTGGAACGGTGTAGCGAAGCGCACCGGGGACAGCTAGGAATTATATATAACTTTTAGGCTATTAGTTCCCAAAAAATTAAATCTTTGTGTCTTTCAGAAATGTTTTATTTTTTTTTTTTTTTAAAAGGTCCATAATTCTTTAAAATTTCCGACTTAATAGAGCAAACTCCTTGAGGTCAAGCCAGGTCGAAAAAATTTTTAATACAGTGGGTATGTGGAATACTTAAAGTTGAAGGTTCAATATAGACTTTTTTTGGAAAGCTTTATTCCGTAATTTAAATTTTTAATAACAAATTTTTTTTTCAAATAACAAGAAATTTTTCGTTAAATTATCACCCACTTTATAGAGTCATAAGCTGAAAAAAGCATTTATTAAGACATTTATATAAATTAATTGTTGAAATACATAAATTCAAAATAAAAAACCCCTTTTGACCGACACTTTAATTTCTGAAGCATTTTGTCAAAAAGAAGCAAGAAAATCACTTTCTTGGCAGATGAATGAATGAATGATGAAAAATTGTAGTGAAAATAAAAGAGTATAATCAGTTAAGCCCTTTAAACCGGATGTCGGATTATGATTGAAAAGTCACAAGGATTTAAATTATACATACACTCACACACACGTTCGCATACATGAACAACTGAAACATAATAAAGTCATAAAACAAAAGAAATTAAATGTGAAAAGTAATAGGAATTCATTCTTGTCAAAAACTATAAGAACAACAAGTGAAATGAATTGAAAACTATGAAAGAATAAATGAACAAATAAAATTTAATGAATAAAATAAGTGAGCAATTGAATGAAAGTATGATTGACGAAGTGTCAATCTTTGGAGACCGAGTAAAATCAAAACGAATGAAATAAAAAAATGTTTTATTTAAAGGGGAAAATAATGAAAATTTTATTGCTAATAAAGAAGTTAAATAATTTACAAAATAAAAATAATGTTTTAGAGTGACCAGAGGCAACTGAGAGTGCGATAACAAAAAAAGAAAAAAAAAAAAAACATTTGTCAATTAAGAATTTAGAGTAATTAAAAGTATAAGGGAGGGCAACCATTTTGCTTTGTCAAATAATATTTCAAAGACAATAAAAGTTTGGTTGACAATTACCTCAAAAAAAAAAAAAAAAAAAAAAAAATAGCGATGAGGATTATTTCACTCTGATGGCTTTATTACAACACACTTATGTTGATCTTAAAATGAATGCATCCACATCGTGTCACTGTTTGGTGTGTAGTTTTAGCATGAGGCATAATCGCACCATGGTTTTCGAATATCGCGCTGGTCAAGCAGTCACTGTTTGCTGTTGATCGATATCCGCAAGCGTAATGTATGGGCCGGTGCTCCAAAGTCTATTTTGGAACTACTTGACCGCGTGCAGGAGAGGGCGAAGAAGCTCATAGGTGACAGTAGGGTATCCAACTCTATTGACTCTCTTGAACATCGACGCAATGTGGGTTGTGTTTCGATGTTTTATCTCTACTAACTACAATGGAATGTGCTCTGATGAGATTAGGGAACTAGTTCCCGATATCCGCACGTTTTCGCGCACAACACGCTTTTCATTAAGAGCTCATCCATTTGTGGTCGATTGGCCAGTGAATCGCACAATGCATTACAGAGAAGATTCATTTTTTAGCCGTACAGTTCGCTTGTGGAATCATCTTCCTACAGAGGTCTTTCCTGTCAACTACAATGTTGGAAAATTCAAATCGAATGTCCACAAACATTACTCCCTCTATCCTCCTTCCCATAATCTAATTTCCTAGTTCTGGCACAATGCTTTGCATGAGTAGGGGTCATCCCCTGAGTGCTGGTCCAAAAAAAAAAAAAAAAAAAATTAGAGATTTTTAATCGAGGTTACTACAGCCGTTTAACGAGGAGAAAACATGAGTCGTGATTTGACAATTACATAAGGAAGAAATTTAGGGAAGAAAGGGAATTCCGGAAGGGGTTAAACTGCCTACGCAGCTGGGACGCTAAAATTAAATAAGCATTCATTTCGAGGAATATCTATTAACCCATTAATGTGGATATCGTCATGTGCTAGCAGAATTATTTATGACGAAATTGGACATGTGATTTTAATATGACAGTGGTTATACTACATACAGCCCTTGGAACAATATAATTTATGAACGAAACGTTTTCTGGTTGTGGTCGTTGCAAATCATGAGCTATTTAAATGAGATTATTTACGCTCAAAGGTCTAAGCTAACAAACCTTCTAATTCAAAGCTTCAAAATTTGTCCCTATTCCCACTCATCCACTCATCCACTCATCCTAACCTCTGGACATCTTATTAAATAAAAAAAAATTAATTTTTATTATTAATTTTTATTATTATTAAAAAATTATTTTTTTTTTTATAAAAAAAATTAATTTTGTTTATTTAATTCGAATCTTGCACAAATTTTTGTGACACAATTTATATCTTGAATTTATTTCTTTGATATAAATTCAAATTTAAAACTTTTACCTGGTCACCTTCTTCGTCTCTTGTTAATGATCTACCAAATCATATTACAACTTTACGGGTGCTATATAAAGTTGAAATGGATAACTTTTAACTCATTGTTCATGTCTAGATTGATGGACATTAATCATACTTTAAATACATATCTGGACATATATTCAAGCCAAACGAATGTGTAAGAAGACAAAACAAAATGCAATGAAAAAGAAATCAAAGCGCGGGTGCTCATACAAGAGTTATTGAATATAATTCTATTTGAAGTAATTAAAGGTTAAATTTGTTTGTGTACGTACATCTACACATGCGAGTATTAATACAAAAAAGCGCACATAAAAGATGATCAATAAATAAAAATTATTGTGGAAATGTTACACCTTTCCCTCAAGAAAATTTTTATTATACCCTTCTCCACAGTCAGTTTGTCATTCCGTGTGTAATTTCTACAATATTAATTTCCGAACTCATTACGTATATATATTCTGGATCCTTAGAAATAGAGAAGTTGATTTAGCGATGTATTTCTGTCCGTCTGTCCGTCTGCATTCGGCTTGAAATCAACTTTGCCAAGTCACCCGAAGAGATACAGAAAATTTTAACACACCAATCCGCCAGGTAAAGTTTCGAAAATATCGCTACTGAAATTCAGCAACATCAGACCACTCAATTGAAGGAAGCAGGCAAAAAACCACGGCTACCTAAATTTTTTTTTATAATTTTTTCAGGTTGTTTATATTTTTCTCGGTTGTAATGATTCACTCTTAATTTTTTTGTTAAATAGACGGTGACCAGTAAAAAATTTCAAAAATTTTTTCAAAAAAGCTTTTAAAAAAAATATTCAACAAAATTTTTTAAAAAATATTTAAAAAACATGTAAAAAAACATATTTGTACAGAAAAATTTTTGAAAAAAATTTCCAAAAAAGTTTTTTCCAATATATTTTGCAAAACTTTTTACAAACGATTTTCGAAATATTTAAAAAAATTGCTATATTTCTATGAAAATGATGAGTGTAACATAATATATGTTTAATACATATTAAGAATATACATACATACATATATAGAGTAACATGTTTTTTTAAGTGCGTTTGATTCTCAAATAGATTATATCTCTGCTTTAAAACCCATTCACCTAGATGCATTAAACACATATACAACATCAGGATACCGACTACAAACTGACAAAAATTGGTTCCGAGGTGGTGGTTTCAGTGTGATACCATTAGTAGAGAGTGTACTATGGTTTTTGATTGGTAGCTTCACTTTCACGAGCGTAGACTGTGTATGGGGACAATGTGTGCAGCTACATGAGCCCCATTCAGAAGTAATGAAAGAAAGATTATGGGATGGTGGTTCTAGTGTGGGATCAATAGTTGATAGTGCGCTATTAGTACGTCTATTTTAGATATATGCAAATATATCTGTGGCATTAAGGAATAAGTGCTTAAGTCGACTTAAGCAAAATTTAATTTAGTGGCACCTTTGGAATCTCCGTACTCCAAAGTACCCATGTGAAAAGTTTCAATTATTTTGTACCATTTTTGAAGAAGTTATAGCGAAATTTTTATTTTGCTTATCTTTTTTCAATGTCTAAACGCATTGGGAAAAAAGCTTAAGAAACTACAAGCTATTTTTCCAAATCAAAAAATCTTTTTTTCACAACTTATTAATTGCAAGGCCTGTGTACTTTTGGTAGATCTAAAATAATTTCCAAAACATACGTTTGATTCCCATGTGTGAAGTTTAAAGATCAGATATTTATGATTGTTTTCTTGAAACTTCGATGAGCCCGGATGAGTTTAGAGCAGGATTTGGGAGTCGGTATGAGGAAAAGATGTGCAGCTACATGAACCCCATCTCGCGATAATGCCAGAAAGCTTCCGGGTGGTGTTTCCAGTGTAGGACCAATTGTTAATAGTGCGCTATCACTACGCCCATTTATATATATACCAAAAATTTTTATGCATAAATAAAATTACTGTGGTGAAGGGTATATAAGATTCGGCACGGCCGAATATAGTACTCTAACTTGTTTTTGTTTATGGGTAAAAAAAACTTTACAGCTTACCGTATGAGTTAAAATGGAGAAGTTTTGATTTGAAGCTAGCAAACGAAGAGTCAATAGGATATATGTGGGATTTGCAAAAGTATTATTTTTTACACTCCCCTCGCATTTTCGGTTATCTGAGGATTAAAAATTGAGATGTGTATAAAAATTTCGTTTCTAAAATGTAAGCCAGCCAGATCCCTCGCAATTTTAGAGTCAAAATTCGTTGTAAAAAGCTTTAGAAAATATGTGTGGCCTTATTTATCAATTACTCTTAAACTGAGAGGCTTTCGTGATTGGTTCAATCCAATGTTTACATTAAAACCTTCATATTTGAAGGCATGAAAATACAAATTCTCATCATCATGAGATAGAATATTTTGCTCTCATTTAGCTTGTGGGAGTTTTTATGAATTTCCTCCATTTTATGGCTTATTGATCGAAAACTGACTCAAGCCTACAATATTAAGCAATTTTAATACTGAATTTCTACAAAGCCCACAGTTGGTTTTTTTTTGCATTTTGTAAGTATTAGTGAATTAGTTCGATAGCAAATACACAGAATATTTTACGAATAATCGAATAAAGCTTAAAAAAAATATTCGATTAATCGATTAGTTTTTATGTTGTTTTGAACTTAATTTATTTCATTTATTTTACGATTAAAGCCTAGTACTCTGTTTCAATTTGTGAAAAATGTTGAGCAACATTTATTATTTCACAAGTTAAATTGACATTTAAAATGTGGTGTCTATCTGCGATTTGGCAGAATTTTCCTTTTGTATTGCTTTTAAATAAACCACATTGTTTTACACAATTTTCCACAAAAATTCTACAAAAAAAGCCACATGAAATACTGGCCATTTGCTTTATTTCACAGTTTTTATAAAATGTTGCCAGAAACTTTTCAATGTTTTTCCACTGTAAAAACAGAGTACTACTATTGCAACATTTTTTCATGACTTTTTTATACAATTTTTTATGTATGTAGTTTGACAACATTCTGCATGAAAAACTGAACAGAGTACTAGGCTTTACGGATCAAAAAGTGACTGGTCTAAAATTTTATTAATAAACTTATGCAAAATTTTAAGACTCTATCTATTGCATATACATATACTGGTAGACGATAATAAGTGTTTATTTTGTATGGGAGATACCACGACCACTATTATAATCCTGTTTCGCCAAACTATGTATATTATAAGGGGCTTATTGGTGCAAAATTTCTATAATCTACCTATTATAGCTGTCGGTTACGAAGAAGATTAAAAAAGATTGGCTAATTCGGTGAAGCCGTTCTTAAGTGATGCGATCACACATGAACGACATTTCTTTTTTTATATATAAGATTTCTTGAAGTTAATTTATACATTTACATTTGGGCCGCATGCTGACCGCGGGCCTCTATTTGGAAAGCCTTATATGCAGTATATCAAATTCGTTTTCATGTTCAATAAAATAAAGGAAAATGTATTTTTGTCTTTATATTATTTTTTTTAACACTGCAAAGTTTAATATTTTTATTCTTGGAAAAAATTAATATAGCATCAGATTATTTATATATAACTTGTTCTGTTTTGTTTATCCAAAAAATATACTATTGTTCTTTAAAAGACTAGCTGTGCCGGCCATGTCGTGGGCGTCCTGACAATATTTTGCTCAATTTTGCTTTGAAAGTATTCCACACCAAAGACTCTTACTTTTGTATTTACTTTATATAAAGGTACCCATTCCTGAATAAAATTCTAAAATTTATAAAAAATTGAAAAAATTATTGTAAACTTCTGGAAAAGGTGTTTAATATATTTAAATACCAATGTAATTCCACAAAGTATAGGTTTTGAAATATCCCACTTTGAAAAATAAAAAGGTGTGTTGAATATTAAATAGTGTGTTGAAAATATAACAGTGTTGAAAATATCCCAGTTTTAAACTGAAAATTTCCATACCTTTGAACCGGGAAATGCTATTTCACTGCTTTTCCTCCACTTTTTCTTGGAAATGAGATATTTTTGCGCAAAAAAATTATCCTATATTGGAATAAGGATGCTATGGTATCTCCTCACTAAATTATGTTAAAATCCATCCATTAGTTTTTACGTGATGCGAACACAAATGAAAAGCAGACAGACAGACAGACGGAAATGAGTTACTATTTTATTATATATATATAGTATAGCAGATGTAACTCAATTGAAGCTGATATAGAATTTGGAATATATACAATTCCAAATACCAATTGTGTTAGTCCAAATGTAGTACATGAAAAAAAAAATTATGCACCAATTAAAGTTTTTAATTAGTTTGAAAACCAAATCTAATAAAAATTTTAATTGCTTCAATTATTTATTTAATTATAATATGTTTTGTTTTTTTTTCAAATCTATATGTAATTGAATCAATTGAAAATTTAATTAAATTGGAATTCATCGAGAAGGTGTGCTGAGATAACACCGTCGCACAGTGGTCAATTTCGCGAGATAGCGGTCAAAACTCTATAACTTTTGACCGGATTGGTATTTTTTTACGCGAATTTTTTTTGTTTAATAGGAGGGACTTTAAGCTTCAATTTGCGTGTTCAAACGTAAAAATCGACTGATAGGAACGTAAGTAATGTGGAGTTAAAAATGCATTTTAATTTTTTGTTGAGTTTCCATGTAAAAGTTGAATATTTTGACATTTTAAATAGGTATTTTTTTTATAATTTCTTATTTTCTTCAATCGTATTTTGCAACCAATACTTATTTATTATTCTTAAACTTAATTTGTGTCAGAAAATGCCAACATTTGGCCCCTGACATTTATTTAGTCTCAATATTCACAGGGGCCAAAGGTTGTTTTTTTTTTGGAAGAAAGCTAACTCTTGTGTGGATTAAACTGAAAAATAATACTGAAATTCCCAACAATATCAATACCATTTGGATATATTATATACAGAACACAACATCGATAAAATTTTAAGTAAACTTTTACTATTGATTTAAAGTGCACATATATTTTATTTAAATGTATTAATAAAAATTTTATAATTAAGTTTTTATGCTCTAGGTCTTTTTATAAAAATATTTCAATTTACTTTTATTTTTATATTCGATATTTCGCTACACCATTGGGTAGCATCATCAGGAAATGGAAAAAGTTTTATAATATTTTTTTTTTTTTAATAATTGTGTATTAATAAAAATTTATACTAAAATTAGAAACAAATTATAATCTTTAAACTAGTATTAATTAAACAATATTAGTAAAAATTTCTTCCAAATAGCTTTGATTTTCATTTTGCAGTAGTTGTTTAGCTTCTTTATCTAACTCCAATGAGGTTGATTTCCATTTTTGTCGAATACTGGACATATATGGGTCTGATGTGCACAACAAAATATTAATTAGATCTTCATTAGTACAATATCTGGAAATTTTTCTTGTATTGTGCTCGCGAAAGAATCTGTAGTCTTTGTTCCTTTTTTCTTGCGCTTCTTCTGAGAGATCTCCAATTGGAAGCATATTGTGCTGAATTATTTGTTCCCCATGGAACAAAATTTTGTGAACTGTGGTTGGCATATGTCTCCAAGAATATTTTTGGTTATAAAGTGTTGCTGTCTCATTAGCATACTGACCAAATTTTTTTGCATCTATCTTTTTGCTACATGCTATAACTTCTAATATGATTTGGAATCGTCGTATTAAATCATAATCTACTCCAGTTATAGAAGCTGCAGTTTCTGGATCGGAAAAAAATCTCCTTGCTGTGTTTCCATCATTAGAATTTCCTTCTCCTTGCTTTGGCTGGTCAATTATAAGGCCTATCTCACGGTATTTTTCTTGAATATCTTTTTTTTTGCTTTCTTTTTTCCAAATTTTCTTTGTTGTTTCTCACTGTTTCGCCTAACGGGCCAAATTCCAAATCGTATCCCAATTTAAGAATATGCTCCATAAAACGAATTCTAGCATGAAGAGGTGACATTCCAAATTCATATGCTTCATTAAAACTATCGTCTTGTGTTGGTGGTTGGCTCAATTGACTTGTTGTTTTTTGGCATATGGTGCAGCTTGACGAAGACTTTGTTTCGGTTAAAGCTTGTGCAACTTTTCCATCGATCATTGTAAGTGACATTTTAAAGTTAACTTCGATGCATTGGTCATTAAATTCAAATATCACTGGTTGAAGTTCTTTAATTTCATCTCTTATTTTGCCAACTTCTTCAGTTATGACATCTTTAGTTTCTTTTTTGTAAGCAAACTTTATTGGTCTACAAAATTTTGTTGACGAGGGAATTTCATTCTTCCATACATCTATCTCTGCAGCTCTACTAGTTGACGGCTCTGAAGCAATATAAGTTTTTGTTAAACGTAATGGAACGAAAGAAATCATGAATAAATTGGCATCTGATGAATTTTCCGCATTACATTGTTTGTATTGTTTCTGGCCAGAGGACCCATCACATCCCCATTTAGAAATTAAAGTCATGCTGCAATTTTTAAACTTCTTTAAATAATCAGCATCAAATGTCTTTAGTAATCGTTCTGCAGTGTGTTCAAGAAGATCCTGCAATTTTATTTCTGCTGAACTTGAAGTTACACTAATAGCAGTTGGTGAAGGTAAGCAATCTTTTTTGGCAGAAACTATATCTCGATATGATGGAAAAATTCCACAATTTTTTTCATTGGTTCGCTTCCGCAATTCTGTATATTGGTTTTTAGTCATTTTCAAATCCAAAAATAGTGCAAATGCTTCTTCTGGAGTAAATTTATTTTCTTCAGTTGGTGTCGGCATACTTTCTAAAATCCTTTTTGTGCGTCTGGGGCTTGCTTCCACTATTTTTTCAATGATAGCAATTTTACTCATTTTAGTTTTCGATGGTTGAATTTGATGCAGAAATGAATCCTTTATGATGCTACAAGAAACTTCTTCATTGATATGTTTAAGCTTGCGTCTTCGTGATCTTTCACTACAATTATCAATTGGCTTTGCTGGTCGACCACCTTTTCCAGTTTCCGTGGTAGTTACTGATGGCTTTTTAAAAATAAGTTTATTTCTTAGCCATTCTTGGTTGCGTGAGTAAAACAATTTCTTGTTTCTGGAACATTGATTGTACCGTTTTCTTAAAGTATTTAAAAAGTTTTTTATTTTTAAGTTATGAATTTTAATTTCTTGTTTGTCGCATATTTTGAAGAATGGATTATTCATTATATGTAAAATAATGTCGTTTTCATCTTTCCGTTCAAAATATATATCAGATAGAACACTATAACTGAATTTAGCCATTGTTTAAACAATAATGAAGAAAAAAAATGAATGCATGGATTAATATACTATTGCTGGAAGTTTCAACATGATCTTTTTTACCTCTTTGAAACATAATATAACAGGTACTTGGTTTTACCAGTTATTTCCATTGGTTTTAAATTTATTTGTAATTTTCAGGTATTTAAGTTGTGTAATATTAGATGGCAATAAAATCATTTTTTACCTTTTCCAAATGAATTGCTAGATACCACATAAATTTAGAGTTAACAGGTACTGGCAATAATATAACAGGTAGTTGGTTTTACCAGTTATTTCCATTAGTTATAAATTTATTTGCAATTTTCAGGTATTTAAGTTATGTAATATTAGATGGCAATAAAATCATTTTTACCTTTTCCAAATGAATTGCCAGATACCACATAATTTGAGAGTTCTATTGTCATTTTTGTCAAAATTTTGATACACCCTTCTATGTGGACTAGGTCCAAATATGGGCCAACTTCTCCTAATTTCAACAGAATTATTTTTTTGGTCAATAAGAACTCTTGTACAAAATTGCATCAAAATATATGCATAATATCCACTTTCACATACAAATAACTTCTCAAAAAATATGACGTGCATTTGTACCGAATATCTTACCTTGGGTCAGAAAAATTGCTGTAGCTCAAAAAGTGCAGTCCCGATGCATGGACATGTATATATAGGAATGTAGGGGAGAGTTAGGACTACAAAATAGTAAATTTGTGTTTTGACTCAGCTTGACTCACAGGAGTTGTGCTCTATGAAGTAGGAAATTTTCGAGAAATTTGACCTTTTTTAAAAAAAATATTTAAATTGTTCTGAAAACAGTAGAGCTTCAATTTTTTTTACCAGTAATAGGAATAAGTTAAGTTACAACACAAAATTTATTTCGTCCAAAAATCTTGAAAAACAAAAAAGTTATGATCATTTAAACTTTAAAAATTAACTAAAAATATCATAAATTTACTAAATTCTGAAAAAGCCCATTTTGGACCACCCTGTTCTCAGTGAAATAGTTGAAATAGAGTTCTAATTTTTTGGCTCCCGAGGTTTACTACTGTCTACTTTCATATGAGTATAATAACTTTAAAATCGGAGAACAAAAACCAAAAGGAGTTTTGGCCGCTATCTCAAAATATTGACCACAGTGCGTCGGCCATAAAACTGTGAACTCCTACGAAATGTAAATAACATAGTGGACCTCAGCATTAAGGCTTTGATTATGTGAACTCTTGATATAGGGAAGAGGTCGGTCGGTTATTGATCTATTCGTATGTGAGTTTGCGAGAAAGTTTTCCAATGTTTATTACATTTATCTGTCAGACGTGTAAAAATAGGTAGAGAAATAAAAAAACACGTAAAGTAATCAAAGCAATTGTTTACCCTGACGCTTTGTTTGGCCATGATTTCAAATTTCGGCTACTGACTGATAAATGATTGTAACTTAAAGCAATTTATATCAGTTTTTAGAGAGAACACATGAAAACATTAGCGTATCTTTGGTAATTGTAGCCTTTCTTTGATGATCATGTCGGTCTAAAAGCCATCACCACTGTGTTACTCAAAGTCAATTAATAAAAATCTAGTAAAATAAACAATGAATCATAGTCAAACATCTAAAGATTTGTTTGATTTCAATTAATTTGTAATAGTTTCAGTTGCTTTAAACACTATTGTGTCATCACCCTTCAAAAATAAACACGTCTGTGTGCTAAAAGGAAATTTTGTTATTTTCGACAAACAAGTGTTTACAAAAAAAAAGTAAATAAACACACGCACGCACATAAATGAATAAAAAACTATTTTTAATTTTAATGAAGTTCCTTGTTTTAATAGGAATTGAGTTAGAATTCCTTTCTTTGGCTTTCTTTATGAGAGTTGTTTTCAATAAAACTCCTTTTCCGGTTGTCTCCTGCCAGCAGTCAGTGTAAACATTACATATTTGCTTGAAGTATTTTTTTTTTCTTTTTTGAGGCTCTATATCACGTTCTTCATTTGTTGAATTTTAACCAGAACTCAGTTCTCTATAATTTTTGTAAATGCAACGAATATGAATGAATCTGGGCAAACAATTCACAATATTGTGTGAATTACTGGAAAATTTGCAACCAGCTGGGTTGTGAGTGCGTTTGTGTGTGTGTGTGCGTGTGTAAAATAACTGGCCTAAATGTGTGCGAATGAATGAGTGTTAATGTGTATTTGTTCGAGCAGTTGTTATCCACTGTTCGAGAACGTGTGTCTCTGGGGACGTTTGGTATAAATGATAAATTGCATTCAGGCAATTAATTTTCTCTTTTCTTGGTTTAAGGTTTTATCACCTCTAAAGTCAATAAGTTGCATTTAGATTTTTTCTCATTCTTCACTTTTTGCACATTTTTACCTGATCTGTAATAATCTTTTGTCTCTTGTTTGACAGAGAAGGGAGTTTCTTTTAATTTTAATTTAATCCAGGATTTAATAAAATCCTGCTGTTCTTTTCAATTTTAGGATTTAAAGAGATTTGTGTGCCTGTGATTAATTAGTAAAATTGCTTTATTGTTCTGATGTGTTGCATCAGGAAATTCCCAAACAAGTGTAATCCGATTAGTAAATTTGAATATGAGATCTGGTATTTTAGTAATTGTTCGATTATGATTGAAAGTCAATTGATTGGCACAGATGATATTTTTTTTAAGAATTGATTATACATATTCAGCTGTATAATAACCAACTTTTTTAAATTCTACACTCCATTTTACAGCATTTAGGTAAAATTTTGGCTCAATGTAGGTGTTTATATTTTATTTTGTCTGCTTTAACAAGCGCTTTAGGTTGACTTCATTATCACCACCTTTATATGAGTTTGTTTGGTTGGATAGATGATGTTTTTAACTAAACACTGGACAAAGTAGATAGTTGCAAATAATGCTGAAGATGGATGTAGCGATCCACCCAGAAAATGCATTACATTCTGCTAGTTTCCATTTTTTCTTTAACATTAATCACTTTATTTGTAAAACAAATATTCTTTCCACTTAAAGAGTACCCCCGGGGTTCCAATTGTCACTGCAGTAATGGCAAATGCTTTGATGCGGTTCACTCGGGGAATATAGGGGCACCAGACGCTAGGGTTCCTAGAGACTAAATCTGGAAGAAAAGGTCTGTTGTTTTAACACGGGTCTTCTTCGAGGCCCGACCAGTGCCCAAAGGACTGGTACCACGGGAATCGGTGGCCCCACAGAGAGCCTATCCTCTCTGTGACCGGTTATTGGTGAGGTCCCCTTCGGGGGTACACGTGATGGTTGTGGTTTAAGATCGATTTATGTAGATGTGGTGCAAGGTCGATTAAGTGTGCTGTTGCACTCTCAACAGACGGAGTTTGGATATTGTATAAATTGCCATATTGTATAAATAGCTACTCATTGTGACTGTATACACACAAATTGCGATTGGTGGCAATCGTAAAGTGTTGTTATACTACACAATGGGGGCGCTAGTCTACGTCTTTATTTCACTCGGTGTTTGGAGCACCGTGGGATAAAGCCACCGTGGCAGGAGCCCACGTTAATCTAGTAACACATCCACTTAAAGAGACACAACGATCTTAGGCCTGAATTCAAAAATTAATTTGCATGTTAATTTAAATATTCAATACCAATAGGAAAATTTAAACAATTTAAGCCACTTGTTTAAGGCACACTCATTGTAAAGTTAAATATTTTACTGTGTTTGAGTCTGTTTAGCAATTGTTTGATTTATTATATGACGTTCAACATTAAAACACTCGAAGCAGCTAGTGCTAGATGTTTACAATTAAAAAACAAATAATGAATTTAACTGCATTCTACACGATACAAGTTGGGTTGTAAATTAAACATTAATATTGTATTTTATTTTGGGGTTGTGTTCATACAGCGTAAGAGGACTAGATATTATAATTTTATTTAATAAAATCTATCCAAAATGCTATAATTAAATAGAAACAATTAAACGTGGACATGGAATTCCTAGGGGAGATTATTTTATTTCTTTATTATTTTTTTATTAAATTATTTTAAATTACAACATTATTGTATTTATTTTAGCACCATTCTTAAAAAAAACTTTAGTATAAATCTTTTCTTTTTTATTTATTTATTATCTATACATATTATAAAATAATAAATCACTTTCGTCTGTCTGTCTGCTTTTCATTGACGTTCGCATCACGTAAAAACTACTAGATTTATTTTAACAAAATTTTGTGAGGAGGTGCCTAAGTATCCTGGTCCCAAAATAGGATACTTTTTTTCGGAAAAAAATATCTTAGAAAGTGGAGAAAAAGCAGTGAAAGTACGCAGTTGAACTAACCGGATATGACTGCTTTTTATAAAGTAAATAAATTAGTCAAGTGCGAGTTACACCCACACACGTAGGGTTCCGTACTATGTTCAGTATAATTTAAAAATTCCAGTTGTTTATTTCTTTATGTCTTATGGGACACCCTTAAATTTTAAAATTAAAGTAATATTCGCGAAAATTGCATCATAATTAGAACACCCTTTAAATTTTAATATGTAATTAATTTTATAGCGGCCATGGTAATAAACTTTCTATTAAAATATCAGAAGCCTACCTATTGCGGTTAAAAAAATAAGGTAATATTCGTGAAAAACACGTTACTAATGGACACACTTCAATTTTAAGTATTTGTTATAGCGGCCGAAGAAACACATCTACTGTAAACATTTCAAGAGGGTATCTATTACGGTTTATAAAATCTTGTCACTGTCGGAACACCCTTTAATTTTATTATCCATTATAGTGGCCATGGCAACTTCCTTTCTATAAATATATTAAGAGTCTACTTATTGCGATTAAAAAATAAGTCACTATAAGTGAAAAACATGTCACTGTCGGAACACCCTTTAATTTTTAGTAATTGTCATATCGGCCGTGGCAACACATCTTCTGTACAAAATTTCAAGAGTCTACCTGTTACGGTTCAAGAAATAAGGCTTTATACATGCAAATCACGTCACTGGCGGAAAACCCTTTAATTTTTAGTTTTATTTTTTTAGACTTGTTTATATAGGGAACTAAGTTTTGATAACTGTTTGTAAATTTCAAGTGTATCCCTCCTACAGTTCAAGAAATAAACACATTTTCGTAAATAACACCTCTCTATTGGAACACCCTATAAGTTTTAGTATTTGTTGCTATAGAGGCAACAACTATACATCATCAAGAGTCTACCTATTACGGTTCCAGAGATAAAAGGCGCTGACAGACGGACAGACGGACAGACATTGTAGCGAAAACAATAGGGTCACGCTTTTACACTTTGTGTACGGAACCCTAAAAATACATAAACTGATACGTAGCATACGGAGGAACTAAAAACGCCGGTATTACTACATAGCACTAAATCACCGGCGAAGTAAAATAATTATTAATTGGCTATGCTAGCTTCAAACTAATTCGCCTAAAGACCACCAGAAGCGCTTGCGAAGCTTTACTTTAATGTAGGCATTAATTGCCTGAGTGTTACTTCTCTTAAAAAAAAAACTAAAATCGTAAGGGTCTTTGCTGTGGATTGCTGTCAAAGCAAAATCGAACAAAATATTGAAGGACGCTGACGAATAAATTACTTGAAGTATGATTTCTTAACAAAAATTAATTAATTGAAAAATTATAATTAAATTAAAAATATAAAAAAAACCAGGAAAGTTTCAGGCCAATTGGAGCATTTTTGGTAAAGTTAAAAGCTTTTTTTTACACACAGAAATTTGCGATTTGCTGGTTGCCCAAAAACACGCAAGCGACAGATTTGGCAACAATTAATTATAAGTAACAAATTTAAAAAAAAAAAAAAAGTTTCTATACCCTTCAGAGAGTCACACAGCCATGTTTTGTATAACAAAATTGTTTTGAAACTCATATCAAAGAAGTTATTAAGTTTTTTTCGTTTTCTGAAAAACGACTTTTTAGCGCTTACGTGGTTTAAGAATAAACGCGACGATATGTATCTATTTTTGAATTTATGAACACATAGATAAGTTTTCTTGAAACAAGTCTATTTTTGTGGGAGAGAAAAAGAGCATTAATATTAATATTTTTTGATACCACTTGTAGGGTTAAGGTGGTTGGTAGCTGTGCCGAAAACCTGAATGGGTAGTTAGTGGTTAAAGAGGACTAGTACAAAACTAACTTAACAATTAAAGGGTCTCCCCATACGTTAAGTTATTTGACTTATATAACCCTATCTTCTGAACAGTTATAGACAAACACTCCTAAATAGGATGAATGACCATTACTAGTTCGCTACAACATCAAGTATAACATTTCAATTTGGAAAATAAAGGGTGTCCCAACAGTTGATATGGCAAAAATTTCAACAGACAAACATTCGAAATTTACAAAGAATCTATACTACTAAGTCCACTATAATAACAATTATATAATTTGAACTTGGAAATTAAAACGTGTCCCCATAATTGATCTAATTTCACCTATACGGCAGAGTCTTTGGAAACTTTATGGACAATCACTTAAAAGTTAGATATAATGTTTGCTATTATGTTTGGTCTAATAACAAAAATATACATACATTTAAAATATAAATTAAAGGGTGTCCCAATAGTTGATGAAATTTGATCAATATGGCTCTGTCTTTGGAGCCATTATAGAATGATGCTTGAAATTAACACAAAACGTATATTTTTATGTCCGCTATAGCAATAATTATACAGTTTGAAAATAAAGGGTGTCCCTGTAGTTAATGATGTTTAATCTATATGAACTTATCTTTTGAACCCTTTGATATTCTTTTTGTTTCTGTCTAGTTCTCTACTCTATAAATACATGCTGTATGTATGTACTTTTTCACAATAAATGCATATGTATGTATGTATGAATATGCATAGTTCACACAGTACAAGCAAATGTTTTTATAGAGACCGTTGTACTCTTCTTTTTCTTACAATATAAATTTGAGCCATATTACAATATTTTTACCTGCTGTAAGGCGTAGTTCATTTTATTTGGGTAGCTACAAATATTGTGCCGATTATGTAATACTCCGTACTTGTGCAGGAGACGGTACACGCCACAATAATAGAGGTCAGTAAAATATAAGGTAACTTATTTTAATTCTTATAATTTGTTTAGCTACAAATATTGTGCCATAAAATTAACAACATCCCGAATGATCGTGGTTACGTTCGACTAAGAAGGAGGAATATTGCTTCTCTTGGCCGAATATCACAGAGGTGACCAATTTATTTATAGCAACAACGGTGCCATCATACAGTTTTTTGTCTAGCACTGGTTGGAGTTCAGTATATATATTTTAATTTTATTTTTTGTTATTTTTTTACTTTAACTTTGTTATTAACTTTTAAGATTTGAGCACTTATTGTAAGTTCATATAATTTGAAGATACAATAAATAAATAATGGGTGATTTTTTGAGGTTAGGATTTTCATGCATTAGTATTTGACAGATCACGTGAGATTTCAGACATGGTGCCAAAGAGAAAGATGCTCAGTATGCTTTGACATTTCATCATGAATAGACTTACTAACGAGCAACGCTTGCAAATCATTGAATTTTATTACCAAAATCAGTGTTCGGTTCGAAATGTGTTTTATCGACAAATTTTGTTCAGCGATGAGGCTCATTTCTGGTTGAATGGCTACGTAAATAAGCAAAATTGCCGCATTTGGAGTGAAGAGCAACCAGAAGCCGTTCAAGAACTGCCCATGCATCCCGAAAAATGCACTGTTTGGTGTGGTTTGTACGCTGGTGGAATCATTGGACCGTATTTTTTCAAAGATGCTGTTGGACGCAACGTTACGGTGAATGGCGATCGCTATCGTTCGATGCTAACAAACTTTTTGTTGCCAAAAATGGAACAACTGAACTTGGTTGACATGTGGTTTCAACAAGATGGCGCTACATGCCACACAGCTCGCGATTCTATGGCCATTTTGAGCGAAAACTTCGGAGAACAATTCATCTCAAGAAATGGACCGGTAAGTTGGCCACCAAGATCATGCGTTTTGACGCCTTTAGACTATTTTTTGTGGGGCTACGTCAAGTCTAAAGTCTACAGAAATAAGCCAGCAACTATTCCAGCTTTGGAAGACAACATTTCCGAAGAAATTCGGGCTATTCCGGCCGAAATGCTCGAAAAAGTTGCCCAAAATTGGACTTTCCGAATGGACCACCTAAGACGCAGCCGCGGTCAACATTTAAATAAAATTATCTTCAAAAAGTAAATGTCATGGACCAATCTAACGTTTCAAATAAAGAACCGATGAGATTTTGCAAATTTTATGCGTTTTTTTTAAAAAAAAGTTCTCAAGCTCTTAAAAAATCACTCGTTAATATGAAAAAAAAAAAAAATAACTTATTAATGTGAGTGTCAACTATCACATTGTAAATTATTTACATTATAAGTGTTATTAGATTTTCCTTATATCGGCATTCCCAACGACTGCCTGCATTGTTTTCTTCTTCTTTTTTTCCACAATAATAAGACTTGCTGCAAGAAAACTTACCCTGTGTGAACAAGCAATTATTAAATATTAAAATTAAAGAAAACTATATTTCGTGAACCTGCCACTAAAATGGATAAATATTTCGAAAGAATTCGTAAAATAACCATGAAAATAATGTTATTTTCATACATTTGCATTTAATATTAATAATTACTTCTTTAGCTTAAAAGTCAGTTCTGAAGAAATTAAAATCGCGCTTGCCGCTGTGGTACATATTGCAGATTCCCCACCTCGATCGCTAAGTTAAAAATATAATTTCCTTGCAGTTTTTTTTTAAGAGTATGGCAACGTGATAGTTATAAAAATAAACAGATCATAAAATAACGAAATGATGTGTTATCTGCTTAAATATTTCCATAATTATATTAGTCCACTTGTGAATAAATCATGTTAAGGTTTTTCATATTCAACTATTTATAGTGAAAAAACGTGTAGAGAATTCTATCAATAATTCAGGAGCACTTATTTTCCAATGGAAGACCTGAAAATTAGTAAAAGTGATAGACCATACAAAAATAATTATCAAATACCTAGAGATCTGCAATAGCGATACACTCTGAATTTGATATAGGCTATTGTCTGAAAAATTTGCGTTAGATAAACCTTCGTCATATATTTTTTTTAATTTTTATTTTATTTCTTGACAATGGGGTAGCGCAGCACACCTGGGTTTGCTAGTGTAACATATTTAAGAGAGTATAGTAGATAGAATTTCCAAACAACAATAGCAAAAGCTGCGAGTAAATGTCCCCAATGCGCTGCCCAGGCATCAAAACCAATTAATTGTCGGCGATAAGACGCAATACATTTCGGTTATCATCCTGTTCTATTGTTATTATAGCTACACTATGCATATTCTTTGTTTTAAATAAACAATTTAGTAAAACCATTTTACCGTTACTACAATGTAATGTGCTGCAATGAAATCAGGTAAATTGTACCCGACACCCATACATTTTTCTTTTAAGAGCCAATCCATTTCAGGTCGATTTGCCAGTGAATCGCACTACGCGTTATAGGGAAAATTCGTTTTTCGTCACAGACATCACTGTGGATATCTTTCCTGTCAACTTCAATATGAAAAACTTCAAGTCAAATATCCACAAAGACTACTCCTTTTATCCTCCTTCACTTAACCTGCAAATCATAAAACAATTTACATAGTGTCATACAATAGTTATTATTCATTTTTTTTAACTTTAAATTTGTCTTTCATTGAAACTTTTTTCTTGATGTTTGACGGCTGACAAATGGAAATGTTACATTTAAAACGTAATTAGTGTTTTGTTTTTCGCATTGATATATAGAAACGCGTATTCCTTACAAATTAAGAAACATTCGGATTTTTAATTTCCTGTTTTTCGATGTTAAAACTTCTCATACAAAACTACTGAAACGGCTTATTCAATATCACACTAACTATTCAATATCACACTCAATAATACTAAGAAACTGATAAAAAGTTCAAAATTGTTAGTCGAATTGAAACTTTTAAGAAAAAGTTTTTTCTGCAAAATTCAAGAGAAAATTAAAATTGTAATCTTAAAATAATTATTTTTTTCTTTTTCAAAAATTATGATTTTTTATTTTTATTTTCAATATTATTAATTTTGTTATTATAATACAATATTTTATGAATTAAACAAGCTAAGAAAATGTTATTTTAAATTTAAATTTATTAATTATATTTATTTTTATATTTAACTGTAATTAAAGTATGTTTTATGTTAAGATTTATTTTAATTTAAAAAGTACTTTTTACAAATGTAAATTGGAATATTCTCTAACTCTTAATTACTTAGTTTAGGATTAAATATATACATGATTTTAAATATTTGTAAAGAAGATGGTCTGCAATGTTAAAATGTTTACAGAAACAAATAAATTTGTCTTCACAAGACTTTTTAATAGAATAAAAATAAAAAAGGATTAATAATTTTCAGGTTTATTAAAAGATTTTTTAGATGAAACATTTAAAATGTTTTTTTTTTTATTGAAATTTTACTTTATAAAAATTAAAAAAAAAAAATAAATAAATAAAAGATTTCTTAAATAATGTTGAGGGCTAGATTTTTTTCATTATTTTTTTTTTAAATTTACTGTAGAATGTAAGTCTTAAAAGGCAAGGGTAGTCTGAAAACGATCCCAGATTGGTTGGGTTGAAAATTATTCAATGTAATAAAGGTCAATAAAATCTATAAGGGTCCCAAAATCTAAAAAAAATTTATTCTTTTTTGCATAATCTTCTATAAAATCCATGCACATTATCCAGCGATTTTTCCTATTTAAGCAAGGTTGCAAAGATGATCTCCTCATTCTAATTGCAGCTTTTTTTCGCCAAAACATTTCTCCTAATTTGAAAAACTTGCTCAGACCAAAATTAATATTGATGTGGCAACCACTCGGTGCCCAAGTGAGCAGACGAGCATAAAAAAAACTTAATGAAAGGTAATTATTTTATTTTTAAAGTCTATAGTCAATGCGGATAATTTTATGCACATCCTAAAATAACTGCCATTTATAAGGTATGTGTTTTTATATTGGGGAGGACTCACCTGGTTAAGTCTATTGCCCTGACTGCTGTTTCATTTCTGATGACCACATAAGTAAACGTTAATATATATTTATGAGTAGTATGTTTATGGGGTTTCGGGATTTCGTTTTTTTTTACAAATCAATGCTCCAAACAGTGCGCGACAGAAGTATACATACACTTAAAGTAGATTTTTTTCTTTTGGTTTAATCCCGCTCACTTTTTGCGTCAACCAATCTGCTGTTAAAACATAGCAATCGATATCGATAGTTCTCATGCAGCTAAAAAACTTTCAACAGAAGAATGAATGTATGTATTGTGGGTACATAACTTCTTCTGTTGAAAATTGTTTAATCAAGCATTTTCTATAAATTCTTTGATTGAGCATTGAATTTTCTTTTAAAATGCATGACTAGTTGTGAGATTGTCGACTTTTGATCAGCGAAATGGGGAAGAAATGTCACATTCTGTAATTTAATTTCTTACAGAAAAAAATGGTGGCACCAATTAAAGATTTTAATTTATTTCGGATACAAATTTAATTAATTTTTTAATTAACTCAATTATACATTTATTTAGGAATGAATCAAATAATATTTCAATTAAGTAAATAATTGAATTAATTAAAAATTTAATTAAACTTGTATCCGAAACTAATTAAAACATTTAATTGGTGAAAAAAAAAGTCTGTGATAGCTTGTCTAAAGTCATCAAAGGGTATAAGTTATTCGCTATAGATTGTTCTGTTCTCTTAATTGTAATAACCCTATGGAATCTAGAATTAAATTACCTTTTAATGCGGGTAAAAGCGTCATAAGTCAAAAGGATATAAAAAATCGTCAAGAGGATGAAAAATATTATGAGTTTTTCCAAATTATTTGTATTTTACTTTCTAAATAGGATCATTCTGGAGCCACCCTCGTTGAATTTGAAAAGTAGAAATTATGTCTTTTTAAGTTCAATTAAACTTTATTTTACTAACTAGACCTTAAACATAAATGCTGTTTTTGTAGTTCAGGCAAATATTTCGTCTAGAAAATTTGTATAGAAATTTTAGAAAAAAAAATAATTAAATTCATTTTATATAAAATTTCTAGCTGAAATTTTCGTCTGTTATACAGAAACAACACATTGATTCGTTTAAACATTTCTTAGAAATTACAAAATAAAAAATTCCTTAAATTTTTATATTTAATTTAAATTAAATTCGTTTGACTGTTTTGTAAATTTAATATATATTTTTGTTTTCCACTAAATTAAATTAATGTCTATAATTATCCTCCATGCGATTACGTTTTCTTTGCACAGGATTTTCACCAATATCTAAACTTTCATTATCACTGTCCATGGGTTCGCTGCAGTCATCACCATTGTCACCTCCACCACCCATGTCATCCTGCTTACGTTTGGCCGTGGCCATTTCAGCAGCATGTCGCTTGCGCCATTTGGTGCGGCGATTTTGAAACCAAACCTGCAATTAAACCCCAAAAAAGGAAACAATTACTAATAAGCTAAAATAAAATAAATTTAATTTAATTGTTTTATAAAGTAATTAAGAAGTTTTTCAAAGAAAAACTTTGCCAGCTAAAGGTCATTAGAAAATATAAAATCACACACGCTTGTTTAACTTAGAGCGACGTACATAGTACATGTGTGACAAAAGTCCTTTAAAAATAAAACTTTAAACCTCATCAACGCCGGTTAACCCTCAATTAAGAGAGTATAAAAACAACATTTGCAGTCGCTACATATTTTTGCTCTTTTATTTATTTCACAAAATTCTCTAACAGTCAACAGCCAATATTCTTCTTGTGGTCTGTTTTGGGCCCATGACTAATATGGTTGGTTGCGCTTTTGTTCTTTTTTCTTTTCCTTATTTTTCCTTTTCCTTTAGGCTTAATGTTGTAAAAAAAGAAGGCTTTTTGTGGTAACACATGCTGCCACCGCTAGCAAGCTGTTCTTATTTGTTGTATATGACAAAAAAAAAATCATCACGTATTTGATTTTGTTGTGAAGCTCAATTCTTGTACTTCTTCCTGATGCTGATGTTGTAGTGAATCTTAGTTTTATTTTTGTTATTGTTGTGTCATTTTTTGCAATTTAAACACAAATAGCAAACGAAAGCTATAGGCTTTACAAACCATTCAATACATTTTTCAGTTTTCTGTAAATCAAAATATGTACGAAATCAGACGAGTGTTGCATGAGTCATGTAAAATATTTTACGTTGATTTCATTTATCCATTCAACGTCATCAATTTGTTTGGGGATTTATGTATATACGTGTTGTTGTTATTGTTGTTGATTTTTTGTCATTAACACACTTACTTCTCTTTACAAATCACTACAATGATAACGATGATTATTGGACTTTTTTTTAAGAAATTGCAAAATGAAAAGGAAGTGTTTAATTTCATAAAGCAATTCAATAAAATACTGTAATTAAAAAAAATTACAAAGAATATTAGCATTTTTGCATTGAAAAACTTTTAAAAAAATTTTAGAAATGATAAGTTCATTATAGAAATGTAAGGGGTATACAGTACAGTGTTGGGCTCTGGCAATGTTTAAATTGTACCGCCCCAATGATAAAATTTTACCAAATCTGCATCTATTGTAGCAACTTAACCATTTTGAAAGCAAAAGGCTTCCTTATGAACTTCACCAAAGTAATCGGATCTTAATCCGACAGAGAAGTTATTTTTAAGAATAATTGAAGAGTTTGATTACCAAAAAAGGGCCTAACGATTACTCACTAGAAAAAAATTTAAAAATATATCAGCCGAATACTGCTGGAAAATAATTAAGGCGATGCAAAAAGGTCTTGCAAACTCAGTTGCAAAGGTTATAAGTAAATAAAAAAATTGATTAAATAAAAAATTTTTTTACATAAATTATATATGAAAAAGCATGAAGTGTACCAGCGTACCACTGATGTGTCGATTGTAGCAAATATGTTACAATTGTACCATAAATCCCAACACTGATACCTGGACGTAAAGAAAAAACATGGTTAAGGTAACCATAAGCAACACGTTATAGTTGAATTATATAGTTATATTCCAACCATATTATTTTAAACCATAATAATATTGTTGTCATTGGAACATATTGTTGTCTTACATAAAAATAACATTGAAAAATACAACCATAATTATGTTTATAATATAAACATACTATAATATAATGTGAAACATGTAAGTGGTTATATGTGACAACGTATTAATATATTTATAAATAAAAAATTAATACACGAATATTTCCATTTAGACTTACATACATATTTTAATATTTTCTGCTTACCTTTTTATATTTTTGATATTTTTAATATAAAACTATCATTTATAACAAAAAACAAAGTGATTTGTTGCCAAGAAATGTGTATTTAATGTTTTTACGGTTTTAGATGAACCGATAGCTTACACACATATTTCAGAACTGAAAAAAGGCCAACACCAAAATATGTATTTTTAAATACTTAATACTTAACATACTATGTTTAATAATACTATATTATGGTTATAAATATAATTTTATTTTTAAATATTAAACAAAAATTTGGTTGTGGTTTGAATTTTAATATGGTTCAAATCAACCATTTTGTTTTTTTGGTGTGTATAACCATTGAATGATTGTAACTGTTAACAAAAACTTGTCTATTGTGACCAAAGTATTGTTTAAACGAACTATAATTTGTTCACAGCAAACATGTATTGTTACAGAGAACATAGTGTGGTTGTCGTGACCATACAATAACCATGTTTTTTCTTTGCGTTTATTTTCCTTTATTTAATTTGCTGCCATAATCATTAATGATGAATCCTATTGAGAAAGGATTTTAACATTTCTGTTGGGCGAAGTAAACCAGATCAAAATCTGAGGGGTATAGGAGATTACAGAATTTCAAAGCCATGTGGCCCAGACGAGCCACTATAAGGACCGACACACTTCTAATTTTTGGCCTTTAAGTTTTGGTTTAAAAAGTGTAAATTTTCGATTGGAGCTAGGACCAGATCATGGTAAAATGGCTCTTTGATTTTGATTGTTAAATCCAGAAGCTTTCGCCTCACAAATCTTACCATAATTTCTAATACTAATTCGCTTTATGCTGAATTCAAAATGCGTTAGGGTTAGACTGCTCTGCGTTTGGGTTAAATAAATGTGCGAATGCTTTCATATGGAAAATATACTTTATTTTATTCATTGTGATTTAGATTTTTTGGCTACACTGCTGTCCGCCTTACAATTGTTTTATGGTAGGGTCGCCCATAGCAGCCATATTTAATTTCAATCTTAATGTGCGTCATCTTCTTTGAGGCACAGGTATTAAAAATAATTTTTTCTTGTCACTTGTTGTTTTACTTCCCAGCGAGACCAAAAATGCTTGTGTGCCCAAGGGCCCACAGATTCCCAAAGACTGCCTTTGTTATGAGTGAAATAAATGGTGGAGAAACTTAAGGTGAGGAAGTAATTTGATTTGAAAACACACGTTGTTTTGACAAATTCAGTTTCACTAAAACCAATGTAACTTAGAAATATGGAATCAACAATTAAATATGATTTCGGACAAATGTCTACTTATAGCAATGCACATAGCGGTTGAAAACCCTTTTTTTCTGTATTAATTCGTTAGATCATAAACCACTATCCTTATGAAATTGCTCAGAAACAAATCATGTTTTTTTTCGAATGGAGCTGCGGGCAGACGGTGCTGTAAGGAGAAGGGAGGCTTGTAGTTATGCCACAAATTTTTTTAAATGTCAATAGCATCAAGTTTAGTTCTGATAGCTTGTTTTGTTAATAGCAGTTACACGCCTCTGAATTGGGAAAATATAAAAACCATCGTTATTTTTTCAGAGTTTTCCCCTAAGAAAGTGGTTAGATTTTTTTGCTAATATAAATTAAACTTACTTTAGTACTACACTGAAAAAAAATTTTGCGCCGATTAAAGTTTTAAATTAAAGTTCAATTACTGTTTTAATTGATTCAATTATTTATTTATTTAAAACAAAACAAGTAATATTAATTAAAAAATAAGTGAATCAATTAAATTTTAATCTGAAACTAATTAAAACTATTAACTGGCGCAAATATTTTTTTCTGTGTAGTGATTTTTTTAAACTATTTGAAAGACAACCTGTAGTCAATGCGAATAAAGGAAAATTTGGGTCATAAATTGTAACCTCCAGCCATTCTAAACATAACCAATTTTGAGATACTAATATGCCATAGACCACAATGTGCGGTAAAGTACACCTTTGTAACTTGACATCACTCTTTTTGAGTTTCAGTAGTCTTTGGGATGTACCCGAAAGAGCGTTATAAAAGGCTTCGTCTATGTGAGTCCTATAGATCTCTCTAATGATGAGAAAACTCCGAATGTATCTAGCAAGCAGTCTTCTGCTTAGCATAGCCGTTAGATATAGCAAATAAGGATACTGACCTTCTGTCGGACCCTGATGCTAAGTACTGATGCTAAGTAGGCTCATTAATTGAAATCTTGTATAACTTGATTAAATTAAACAAGTTTAAAAGAACGAAATAAATAGTGATTTGTTTTCCCTAAACAAATATACTTCAAAAAATAAATTAGCAAATCTCAAATGTGATTTAATCCAACTGGTAGCAGTGATAACTTTAAAACAATTCAAAATATTTATATTAACACATATTGTGTGTTTAAAATACTAAAAAAATATATATAAATTTACATCTAAGGACTTTTTTAAAGACCCATTCATATGTATGTATGTATGTATGTATGTATGTATGTATGTATGTATGTATGTATATTTGCTTGTTATTTGTACCCTTATGTAACCAAATGAACTAAGTGGGTGTTAAGCTTTTTCTCTAAAACTAAACACTCTTCCTTATGAACAAATTATACGAATATGAACATTTTTTTGCAAGTTGCCTGCAACAATATTATGTTTCATCATTGGCCTTGTTTAGCAAATGCTGTCTCATGTTGTTATTGTTGAGATTTTTTTTCCTTTTGTTGGCTTTTTCATACATCCATCCCCTAGACATAAGTTAGACACAGCTGTTGCCTTAAAATAATGACCATGAAAAGCATCCTTAATGATGCCAAGTAATGGTCTTTATAATGAATCTTTTTTGCCACTTTATTTTCGTACAAAGATAACGATGATGCTACTACTACTGCTTTGTTTTTGTGATTTTTTTTTTTTTTTTTTGCATATTAAAAGTCTAAAGCAAATATTTAAATATGTAGTCGTCTCAAAATGGGAGTTTATATAGAAGAAGGTTGTCTGACAAAAATTCTGTTTATTTTGTGTAAAAGTTTATTGTGGATTTGACTTGAATTTCGTTTCACTTAATTTGTTCAAGAGCTAAATGGCAATAGCAATAGTTCCGACTAGGAAAATGTATTTTCTGTTTGTTGGGAAACACTCGTATACGGGTAACAAGTAAAGGCAACATTAAAACACACGTTTTAATTGTGTTTTTATTAAACATTATGTTGGGTAAATGTGTTTGCAAATTATAAACAAATACTTAAGCACTTAGTCTCTTACAAATATGTTCTTGTATATCGTTTCCTAAAACGTGAAACGCCCTAATTAAGATGTACATAATATTAGAGTAGAAGCCAAAAATATGTTAAAGTGAAATATTTTTTCCAAAAATATATAAAAAATCTGTCGCATTTATAACTGTATATACAAGCAGAGACAAATCTTTGTGGTGGTATGGTCTCACGCAACACATTATGTTCTCTGTAACAATATAAAGATGTGATAAACAAATTTTAGATATTTTTAACATTATTTGTGGTTACGATATGATCTGAATTTCATCATTAAATGAGTGACTACAGCCAAAACCTGCAACATGGATGGTTTTAACTATACAATTTTTGGTAAACAAAATATGTTAAATTTAATTTGTGTGAAGTAAAAGAATGACTAAAAAGAACATTATTAAAAATTTTAAAATAAACGAGTCTATCCGATATGACATTTCATAGTTTTGAATCATGCCATAGTTGCTTAATGGGTCCTTTTCGACCCATTTCGTTACATAATGATTTCTGGTATCCGACTAGAAATTTACGAGTACCTCACTTTCATTGAGTTTCGTGCTGTCACGAGACTGCCTTTTACTCTCGACTCTAGTGATTTCAGACTGGCGACTGATACATGTCGACATTCTTCCTCATCACAGAGTGTATGGAAATTGCAAACAAATATTTGCTTAAGGCTAAGTCTCTGCAGCATCTCGATATAATATGTGTCTGCCCGTAGTCCAAAGCCTTTTTTATGTTAGCCTTTGTCCAAGCACAGTCCGTAAGTATTGTTTTACCGCGATTTTTAACTTGGCAGTTAACCATTTGGTCTTCCTGCCAACTTATAGTGAAAAATTCCATAGTCTTTGGTTGCCCAGAGGAAACCTTGCAAGTTCAACCAATCCGTAACAATATAAATATAAATCACATGAACCGCGATTTATTTTGGTGTGCTGTTGCACTTTAACGGAGGCAACAATTGCGTGTCAGGAGTTTAGATAATCTCCAACTCTTAAACAAGGCATGGTTCTGCCAGCTTTATTCAAAATTGTTACTTGTTATGCTGCTAACAGCAGCGAAGAAAATAAAATGAGGTTTTAAGGTTTTAAGATCCGTAGTTGCGGCAATTTTTGTTTGTAGCCGCAATATCGTCAGAAAATATAAAAAACATGAATAAATCCTAATGTTGTTCAAGCCTAAAGTGGAGGTATGTCTTACTAGTAATCATTATTTCGGGCAGAAAACATCTATCAGTGTCTGCTTTAAATATGATTTAAAAAAGATACTTGTATTTGAACCATCCGTTACAAACTTCTCCGTTTTAAATAAAACCGGTGTTGTAGTTATGACATTTCATGCGTTAAACACATAGACCGCAAAAGGCTACCGACTACAACCTGATAAAAGTAAAATTCTCATGTTTATATGACGCTATTATATCTACATGTCTACACGTTGTATCGCTGTGGCTGTTGTCAACTTAGGTCAATTTCTATTTTTGTAATCGACAGCAATGAGAGCTGAGCTTCATAAATATTTTATTTTATTTAACAGAAGAGAATATCCCTAAACCAAAAAATATGGGCTTGTTTCGCATTGTCGACAGAGTTAGCTCTTTCTTACAATTATATTTAAAACAAAAACAAATTCAAAAATTTTGTTTTTGTTTTGAATGTACTTGTACGAAAGAACGAATTCTTTCGAGATTGTGAAACTGCCATTATAAATTAATTTAACTCAGAAAATAGATAATTTTGTTTGGGATGTCTGAGTTTTTATGATGAAACAAAAAGGTCGATTTTGATTTGGTTTTTGGTTATGGCATTATGAGGTTTTGGTAACGATATGTAGATAGTACATGAAATTTGTGAGATAAGAAGAAATTTAAGCAAAGGATGACCCTTAATTATTTCTTGCAAAAAAAAAAAACTATAAAAAATCATACAATATTGCATTGTCGCAATTTTTTTCAATTATTTTTTTATATAATTTTTTGATTGTTTATTTAATGTTACAATACAATTGTAATTATATTTTAACTTAAATTATCGAGCATAGTAATGAAGACCCTCACTGGTTGTAATTAAAAAATCCAGAGCCATTGTTGGGAATCGCATCCACAACCCTCAAACTGCTAGTATATCAGTCTAATGGTCTTGAACTCGATTCCCAACAAAAACTCTTGAGTCTTTCATTATAGCGGGCACATAAATACGTACATCATTTATTTATATCATCACGATGTAAATTTGCTTACAGGACACCCTTTCGTGTAACAATTATTTGCAACACATGAAATAATTACATGTAAAAATGAATTAAATGTAAAAATGAAGTTGTAAATTAAGATATATTTTCATCTGGTAATTACTGACAAAAAAGAAATATAGAAAATAAGCCAAGGGATACAAAAAGGTTTCATTTAAATCTTTTCACGCAAACAAAAATCCACAAGCTACCTCTCACACATTATTAAAATTCTTTTTAATTTTTAATTCCAAGAACAATTACTTAAAAATGTTTTAAAATTCCTTATTAGAAATTATTAAAAATGTTTAAACAAAACAATAGATTTAGTGTCCAACAAGCAAACGAACAATTAGGATTTTAGTTAAAAAATGTTTAGGATTATTATACACAAATAAGATTTTTTTATTAGACACACATTTTTATCATAAAAAACTCATAAATCATGTTGAAATATAGTAAAAAAAAAAAATAAATAAAAATTTATACAATTTTAACTGTTAAGCAGTTTAGATACAAAAACCTCACTACAAACCGATAAGAAACCATTAAATAATGCAATAAATTTAATTTATGGTTTGAAATTTAACACACAGCCTTTCACAGATCCACACACATATAGGGTTATCTATTGTGTGGTTACGCTAATAAAATATTCTTATGATTAAGATAAAGATAATTTTTAAGTTATTGTTTAAAACTATTATTTTGAAAATCAATGTCTCTATGAGGTGATTTTCGATAAGTTATTTACGCATAGCGGGCAATTGTTCGGCCATAACTTAACGAATTTGCATATTTAAAGTGTTATGAGATTATGAGCGGTAACCTATCGAACGACCTTGGTGGCCAATTAACATCACCAAAATACATGTTAACATGCCCTATTGGACATTGGGGGTAATATAGACGAAAAATGAAATAGGGAAGGGCGTTATTACGTTCCTAATGACGAAGCTCTCTATCATCATAAAGGAGGAAAAAATATTGTAACATAACTTGAAGAGGTTTCAGGTATTTGCCAAGCTATTGCGACTTCAGTTTTTCTATCACCCGAAGTTTTTAAGGAGGGTGGTACATATAAAGGGTGTCTTTTGCAATGTGCACAACTTTGAATTGAAATAATTTATTAAACATAACTTAAGCAAATTGCTGTTAGAAATATAACATTAAGCCACAAGTGTTTCAATATGATATCGAGCAAGTGGCAACGTAGCTGGCTCAAGAGTACCACATTCTGGATATCTAATTTCCTACCTTGTCTTCCAATTTGTCCAAAGTGGCTGGTTTGTCCACATAAACCAATGATTTCACGTAGATTTCAAGACAAGGCAATTCAAATACGTTAAATCGCACGATATTGGTGGTCAATTGTCTGGACCATTTCGATAAATAATGTGTTCCCAAACTATATGATAAAGTAACGGAATATCACTGTAAGGCAGTGGCAACGCACTGTCAGAAAAGAGCATTATTTACCCATTTATCATTTAGTGGTCCCAAATAATTATAAATATAGGTGGCCCTATACCAATAGCCGTTGATAGTAACGTGTTCACCGGTCTCATTTTTGATAAAGTAAGGACAAAAGTTTTCATCGGTCTATAAAGTACAAAAAAAGTGATTTTTCCAAATACGGAAGATTTTCGTACTGACATGTCTATTAAGCCAAAAGGGAGCCTCATCACTAAACAGAATATAAAGAGTGGTTAAATTTTAAGGGCCGATGTTGATTTTGAATAAAATTCAAATTATTTAGAAAATTATTGTCATTTCTTTTTATATTGATAATATTGGTATGGAACAAAATATCGGTCAAATGGCACCCGCGAACTCGGCGTCACACCTCCAACCGATGCTCCAAATTTTCGATGACGCTGAGGCATAATTGAGGTTCTATCCCGTTAATGTGCCTCATGAATCTCATCCCTAACTCCTCAATTGTTGCTGGCTTATCGACGTACACCTTTTCTTTCAAATAACCCTAAAGAAAAAAGTCCAACGTTGTCAAATCACATGATCTTGACTGCCAATTGACATCGCCATCACATGAGATAACACGTTCATTGAATTTATCGCGCAAGAGAGCATTTGTTTCGTTAGCTGTGTGGCAAGTGGCACCGTCCTGTTGAAACCACTTATCGTCCTCATCCATATCTTTCAATTCGGGCCATAAAAAGTTTATTATCATCTCACGATAGCGAACACCATTCACAGTAACTGCCTGACCGGCCTCATTGTCGAAAAAATACGGCCCTATGATTCCGCCAGCCCATAAACAGCAGCAAACAGTCATTCTTTGTGGGTGGATTGGTTTTTCGACAATCACTCTTGGATTATCATTCGTCCAAATGCGGCAATTCTGCTTATTGACGAATCCACTGAGGTGAAAATGTGCCTCATCACTGAAGATGATTTTCTTCGAAATTTGAAAATTGAAGCCTGAATAACTTTAACGCGTTGTATCTTTTCATGGTTCAAATTGAGTTAGTCTGAAATTGAGAAATGACAAATTAAATGCAGAAAAAAACTTGATGTTTAGGTGTCGTTTACATTCAACATCGGCCCTTAAAATTTAAACACCCCATAGTTACAAAATGTTCCCGAATTGAACAACGTTTTATGAAATAAAACTTGCCCAATTTTCTGGAGTTGTATTGACTTTAATACAGAGGCACGCTTTTCTTGATTTGCTATAGTCGTGAGTATATGGACAAAATTTCCTGTTAGCGTAATGCCGACACACATACGCTAAACGTGTTGCTTCCTTTACATTTGAACAAAGGAAATCAGAAAAGTTGATTGTGCAGCTTCTAACGCAACCATACAATTTGATATCATATTGTTTGGGGACCACTGCTATCATCTATTCTTAATAAAACTGCAAATCAAACTTAGCACAAATGATATTAGAGTTACAAGATACAACATTTTATTACGATTAACCCCTTGTCATAATTTTGTCTTTAAAAGCAGCCATTAGAAATCCAAAATGCTTTGGGGCGCAGGACTTACTTGACAATTACACTGATCTATGGTTAGAGAATTAAAATAATTGTAACAAGTTTGTACAATTTTAAAACGTTCAGTGGCTGTTAAACTGTTTGTATTGTAAAATTACTAAATAAATATGTGATGTCTTGAATGACAATTCTGTTCTGAATTTTCATCGAAACACATTTCCAAAACACGAAATCGGTTACCCGTTTTTACTCTTTCATTTAACATTGTTCAATCTTTGGCAGTGCAACTATTTTTGAAAGCAAAATCGTATCTAATTAATTTAAAGAAAAGCGATATAGGCGATATCCAGTTTTAAACAATAACGGCATCCCCATTCAATAAGCCTTCTTTTGTATAATTTTAATAGAATTATAAAAATTTGTTTTATAAGATGCCAAATAAAATTATAACATCGCTAGGGGAAAGGGAACTAATACTTGACTTGTCACGTGACTAGCTCCTAAGTGATAGGGACCGGTTCTTTAAAAGGGACCTGTCACTTTAACATGTTCTTTGGACCCGTTCTATAACAACTTGTACAACATCTAGTTTGACAATTCATGGGATGAGTATGATTTGAATAATCGTCACTAATTTCCCGCAGGGATAATTATTAAATTCTGCAAAATTATCATCAAAATCTTCAACACGTAAAAAGTTGTTGGATAATTACACCGTGATACAGACATTTCCACGAGTCTGCCTGCAAAAATTCACCTCGATTGGATCACGGAAAAAGGGTTAAAAATCGATCCAAAGTCTTTCTCACACAGGCGGACATATAGACACTACGAGTTTTATATTTTATACATAAAACAATCTGATGTGTCCATGAAAAACTTCCCTTTCCGAAAAGGTGTATTTGGTTCAGAGGACAGAACAAAAGCTCATTTTTGAGACGCGGTGTTATATATTATAAAGGTAAATGAGGAATGCGTTCGCTCCTTAAAATTAGAAATTATTTCCGGTACTATTAAGAAATATATATGATGTCATATCCACTATAGCGCATCCATGAAACGGTTTCTAATTTTAATTCAAACACGTCCTTTTAAAGATATAAGGGCTATTAGTTTCGCTCTCTTGTAGTTTCTAGAAGAGTCCCGCTCTTGTTTTCGCAGTATTTCAGAACATCTCAGAACAGTCTAGAATATTGGGGAACGTTAGAGAGTTGTCTGGAACGTTAAGAAACATTGATATCATCCCAGTTAAAATATACTTAAATCTTCTTGAAGTTTAATTGTGTTTTTGTGCATGAAATTTGTAACGTTCATCCAGGCGCACGGTAGAGTGCTAGGCCAAGTTTCGGCCTGTGCTTACAGTGAGTATTATTATTACATTCCTCCTATTTTATCCTCTCATAACCTCCATTCCCTTAATCGGAAAGTTATAAAACATTGGAGACAATAACACAGCATGTAGGTAACCCTATTGAAGAGTTTGAAGTTTTACAGAGAAGGCTTCCTTTGATGATGATATAAAAATTGCTTATTTGAATATATGATTATTCGCTGCCTCATGCATCAATTTTAAGTTTTAGAGCTGCTATTTGGTATCCAAATAGGTGTCGAAGTGTAATTAACCAGAAAAATCTGTGAATGCGATTTTTAGGTAGAAACCTGAATGGCTGTGGCTGTTGTTGTCAGCTAGTGACTCGTTTTCAAAAAATGTTTCGTTTGCGCTTAGAAAGATCATAGATTTGTGCCCTGGTAACTCCGATTAAAATAAACTAGTAAGTAAATAGACTGTTTTTATTGTGTTTTTAGTACTGTACTGTATCGTGGTATGGAATCATTTGAATGTAACCCGGACTCGCACCTTGCCGATTCCAGGGCCTTTTAAGGCGTTCAGAAAAAGGATGTATGAGAAGTACCCTAATTCTTGCTGAGATTTAAATACAGTTTTACATAATTTATTTCTTTATTTTTATTTATTAAATGTTACAATACAATTCCATAACTCGTTAGTGTAAATCGAACCCACAACCCCTAAACTGATATACTAGCTCACTATCTACTACCCTACCATATGTATGGTACTCATACATGATTTAAAAGATATATTCTGAGACCGTTAGTAAATTTTTGTTGAATTTAAAAAGCACAGTTTTTCTAAAAAGAATTTGTGATAATAATGTCTTTACCACAGTTTCAATAAACTTTTTTTCGTCGGTTGTTTAAGTAGCTTTCCAATTCTTAATTCAAAAGTTCATAATAAACCTGCTTAAGATAACAACACGTACATTAAAAATTACTTACGAATTAAATATCATGTCTTCATCTTATCATTTTCATATTTATCACAATACAATATTTTTACTTTTCTTATTCTTTTCTTCCACCTACATATGTAGAAATAATCAAAACGGTTCCAACATTCGGAAATCGCCACTTTCGCGTATAATATTTCAAGCTTTTTCAAATTATGTTCTTTTCAGAAGATCATAGTAATATTAAATATCCCTAGAAGATGAAAGGATGAATGCATTTTAATTTTGTCCTTCACCAGAGTCTCATGAGTAAAAAACCGAATAGGTCTTTACGTTTATGTAGATATCCGGAAAATGCATTTTTCCAATTTTTCTTTAAATCAATCAGCTAAAAAAAAATCACCTAATTTGTAAAACATATTCTTTCAGCGCCATTAATAGTAGAGAGAATAAAGGAACTCAAGCCTAACTTGAACAAATCATATTTTTTATATATTATTTATTATTTATCGCTAAGTATCATTTATATTTTCATAAAAATATTTTTGATTTAAAACACAGAAACAATTTTTTGCTCCAATTAAAGGTTTTAATTAGTTTCAGACACACATTTAACTCAATGTTTTATTGAACCAATTATTTATTTAATTAGAACATTATTTTGTTCTTTTTTAATTAAGAATATAATTGCATCAATTAAAAAATTAATTAGAACTGTTTCTGAAACTAATTAAAACTATTAATTGGTGCCAAAAAATTTTTCTGCAGAAGGTTTTTTATACCCAAAATTTATTTTTTAAACCTTTATAAAATCAATAATAAATTTTATAAATATGGTCCTAAAAAAGTAAATTTAGTTCAAAATATGCCACAAGTCGCTCACATCGGCGGCGGCCAAAAATAAAGACAGCGTCAACTCTCAGCCGACTTCCAGCTCAGCTGGATTTACTTTTTACAAAATTTGTTTTTATTGGCCTGTGTAATTTTTAAATTATTTAAAAATTATATTTTCATACTACTGTACTACGAGTAGTATTTTAAACGCGGCTTGTCTTCGCATCGAAAGCGCTCGCCAAATGTACCAAAACAACAGCCAGTGACGACGGCCTTCACCGAAAGGCATAACAACAATATTTTAAGATCTTTGGAAAATTTAATTTTTTGTTTTTGGCAGCTTACTTAACTCAAACCAAAATTTTTCTATTTTATAATTTATGGGAGGTACTTGTATTCTGACACGGATTCAAAATTCGAATGCAGAATTTGATGATACAATTTTTTTAACCTAACTTTTGCTTCTTTTTTTGTCCAATTTTGTTCGACAACAAAGCACTGTGCAGCGTGGTATGGCGCTTTTGAATGTGTAAACAAATTAGGCAAATATTTTCTTGTTAGGTATAAGCTTTCCACTTTATTTACTCCTACTCCTCCCCAGCTGATAATCAAATTGCCTTAACTTACATATGTATTTGTTTTATATATTCTATTGCAAAAAAAAAAAACGACGAATCTTTTAAGAGAAGATAAAAAAGCAAAAGAAATGATTTAAAAGCAATAAAAATTCAGTTTTATAATCCTTTTTTAAGCACCAAAGGTGTTCCTTCATTCTCCTTGTTAAGAAAACAAATAAATAAATAAATGTTCGATACTGCGGTAAACACAACAATATCTTTTAGATGAAGCAACTTAAACTTGGTGTTCAGATAAGAATGTGTTTGGAAAGAAATGAACACAAATCTGCATAAAATTCTCAATAAAATAAAATTTACATGCGCATTTGACGTATACTACTCCTGCCTCTTTTTTTTTTCATAAAAGTTTTTTCTTTTTGGCTTTAAATGGATTTTCCTTTAGAGTATGCGGTAGAGTACAGTATGTCTGCTTGTATTTGGGCCACATTGAAGCATTCATTTGTTTGTTTTTGTTTTTGTCTTTGTTTTTGTTGCTGTTATCTGTCTTGTAAAACCTTAAAAATAAATATAAAAATGTTTATTTTTTTTTCTTGGGTCTCGGCCATGCCACCTGACGTTTTCGTTGGCGTCCCAAACAGAGCAACATCAACCGAAAGGCAGGAAACAAAATAAAACATGGAATTCGTTACGGCCATGTTGTAACGACATGATTGTTGTCGAATTATTTATTTGAGTGTGTGTTCGAATGAATACATGTGGTGTGCAATAAATGTCTTTGTTAATGTGTGAGTGTGTGTGTGTTTGTAACATGTAGTATGTAAATATCGCACTTGATTGCAGATTTTAATTTAAACTTTTCTTCGTTGGTTTTTTTTTTATTTATCGTCGCTTTTATTCTCGATTTTTATTTGATTTTATTGTTAAGAAAAATATTTGATGTCTTGCAGTGAATTATATAGTTTTTCTTTATTTTCTTTTAACGGTCAGCCATGAACATACGTACATACATATATTTATACTATATCTCTCATCATTTTGGTTGTCTTTTCAGGTGACTGACAATGATTGCTATTTGTGTAATTATAGGCGTTGTGTCGTACGTATGCGTGTGGTTTCTTTTTGGCTTTCTTCGGTATCATAAATTTTGAAACACATTTTTGTTGGTTAAAATTGATGGGAGGTTTTCTGACTTGTTGGTTTGATTGACTTTGACATATTGATGTCATAAATTTGGTTAACTATTCTTTTTTTAATATACTAACACATGTGAGGTAGGAATTAAGGTAGGGTTTCAAACTAATACTACAACAAATAAATGATATTTTCTAAGTAGGCTTAAATTCTTATATTCTAGATGTTATACAGGAGATGAAAGAATATAACCTGAAAATTAAAAAATCTATATGGAATATTTTAGGTTAGAACTTAATATGTTTACAGGATTAGAAACTGTCATGACATCTTAATTTTTTCTCTCGCATTATTATTAAGAGTAAACGTATTTCGAAAACGATCGGTAGTTTCTCGAATTAATCCCTCTGATGAACGATTATGAACACCATAATTAGGGTCAAAATATAATGTTTGCCTTTAGCTCCATTTCAGTCCCTTAAAAATCTTCATACTCTAGTATGTTTTTTACCAATCTATACATTATACAAATGGAAAAATTTAAGTAAGCAGCTCGACAAATAACAAAATTCTGCATCGTATAGTGAATTTTCAAGGCTTTTGCTTGAGACTTGTTGTTTTGGGACCCTGGTGAAATCAGGAAAGTTGAGTAAATCGCATATGTTTTTATTGACTTTATACGATTTTGAGAGGTTTGCAGTATATTTTTTTGTGGATATACAAATAAAGATTTTGGATTTATTTTTCTGTGAGAGCCTATATTAACAGTTACTTATACCAATTTTTAAAAAAAAATTTTGTTTTAAATTTTTATGATAACAAATTTCTTTCGAAATTAAAACAAGGAAATTTTTTAATTTTTTTTGTAAAAAAAAGTGAATAGGTTTTTGAGAGTGAGGATCAACGCGATCCTAAAAATGTTACATATCACTATAAAATTTGCGATATTTACTTTTATATTGTAGAAAAATTGGCACGTTTTTGGGCAATTTTTTGCGATTTTTTCCAAATTTGACCTTTTTTTGTTTTTGCTCAACTTGCATAGGTACCCGTAGATACGTGTAAGAAACCTTTTTGTGGTACATAAAATGTTCTAGGTTTCTAATATGTTTTAAAGAAATTAGATGTTATTATTTTATATAAAATTTATTGTTACTAATGTAAATGATTTATTATCTATACATATAATAAAACTGCGTCTCTGTTTGTGTTTGCATCAAGTAAAAACTACTGGATGAATTATATTAAAATTTTATGCAGAGGTACGTTGGGTAAGTGGCTCAAATATAGGATATTTTTTCCCGTAAAAATATATCTTTTGCAAGAAAGAAAGCATGCAATTTACCGATTCAATGGTACTGCAAACTTGGTAATTTAAAACACAATTTACAGTGCTCTACAATAATTTTGGAATTTTATACAAATTGTAGATTTGTATACCCAGGGATGGGTACCTTAATATAAAGTAATTACATAAACCATATCTGAAGCACTATAAAATTAAGAGTCTTAAAGTAGATTACTTTCAAAGCAAAACAAGGACGCTGACGAAGTGGCGGGAACAGCTAGTTATGAATAAATTAATTATTCTCATATAAATTGAATACTATAAAGTAATAAATTAGAAAAATGACTTTTATTAGTATCTTTCTCTTCTACATAAAAGCTTAAAAATTAATATTTTTTTTTTGAAATTAGCAAAAAAAAAATATTTTTAAAAATTGCACATGGACGTTTCGGGGGATGTGATACGAGGTGTACCTCCCCCTGCCCATAATAACTTAATAATATTTTTTTTGTGGCATTAAGGCGTATGTAAACCATATCTTTTAATAATTACATTATTTTTGCAAATAATATTTTATATCACCGCCCACAAAAGAAGGAGGGGCTAGAAATGGCATTTTAGCATCTTCACGATCCAAGTTTAGGTTTTTGAACATTCACTGAATATAAAAAAATTAAATTTTTCAGAGGTACGATTAGTTCTTCTAAGGGGAATTTTTTTCTCCTTTGTCCGATTTTTATTATTTTATGGCTTTGAAACGTGCTTCACATCTAGCTAAGGTGGCTTATACTAATTTTAATGAGACTCTTAAAAAAATTTTGCTTACCATAATTTATTAATCAAATTTTTATTAAAGTTAAATTAAAACATAAAAAATCTAGTGGGGGCTAGAACCTTGCCAAACCTAACTTTCTACAGTAACGAGACTAACGTCAATAACAAACTTTACAAATTGTTTAAATTTACTTTGCGGTGTAATTCGGAAATATTAACCAACTCGACGTCCATTTTATGGTTGACACATTCGATTATCCAATGATTATTTTCACATCATGTTTACTTTGAATGATCAGTAAAGATGTTGTTTAGTGCACACTGAATCAGCTGCTTCGTTGTATTAAGGAGTATTTAAGTAAGACAGTTCAACAACGGATACAGCAAATGAACTTGTGCCCATATATTATATGGAAAATTTTACATAAAGAACCAGCAGGAACTTAAACTAAATTGCCATCGTTTACGCCGTAACTTCTGTGAATCAGTTAAAAATGAACTGGAATTAAACCTACTGTTTTATCGCAGCATTGTTTTGCTCTTTTTGGACTAAATAGAAATTTCAAAAAAAAAGAAATTTTCAGCATTTGGGGTAAGAAAATTCCACGAGTTTCTCATGCACCATTACGTCTACAAAAGAAATATGTTAGGCGCGCTTTATGGGTCGATGGAATCACTTGTATTTTTTTTAAATAGAGCCAGCGAGATTGTTACCATCAACGACAATCCTTAAACAGCCTATTTATTTATAGTTAAATATTTTGGGAACTCAATTGCTTGAGATGTTTATGTTCAATATGTTCTTCTAGCATGACAGCGCCACAAGCCATATAACGAGCGAAAAGATCAACTAACTGAAAGAAACATTTTCCGAATGGTTATTTCTGGAAAAGGTCTAGCTATTTGGACCCCAACATTAGGGTACCTAAAGCATTTGGTAGGTAGGCCAACAAACCAGAAACGTTAAAAGTATGGATGCGAAAGCACTTTCTGCGTGGCACTTACATTTTCAAAATTTAATTTAATTTAAACAGTAAAGGCATAAAATTATACTTTAAATAAAGCAAGTATTTTGTTTGAAATTATATAATCTTTCTTTATTATTTCAATTCAATCGTTTTAAAATAGTGTTTCTTTGCGATGATTAAAGCTAATTTTAAGATTTTTTCTGACATAATAAAAACTTGCTTTGTTAAAATTATAATTTTTTGTGGAAGTTCGCTGTTAACTCCATCCTAATTTGTTTTTTGTAAATTATTTAACAAAAATTAACAACTGTTACAAAAAAAACTTCTAATGACACTTCCTATTAGCAAAATAACATCTTCCCTTTTATAAAATGACAACTAAGCAAAAGTCTAAAATCATTTCCTTTCGATAAAATTTAATAAACACATAAACACACAAACGATAAATAATCTGCACTGAAAACAATACAAATTGACGCCTAATGGTATACTATACTCTATTACAAATTACACCATCCGTGCACACATCAGGACAACAAATCTGTACAGACTCACAGATTTGCCTAAGTTCACGTTTACTACATGAATGACAGACTAAATGAGATGAAAAGATGTATAAACCAAAACAACAACAACTGTGATTACTGCTGAGCGACAAGTGTCTGTCTAGTTGAAAATCTTTGCATGTGTCCATCAATCTGTCTGTCTGTCCGTCCGTCCGTCCGTCAGTCCGTTTACTGGGTTGGTTTGTCTTTATAATTTATTTTCAAACTACAGCATGTAAAATGTTAATGTTCATTGTTGTTTATAAAATTAATGTTGTAAGTGTTGTTTTTACGCAATATAATTTACGTTTATGATGAGCTAGACACAAGCTCTCTCACAAAAACACACAAATTCAGCAATAATACACACACTCATTTGGAAAATGATTAATTACCAAAGAATGAGCAACAGAAATTTATTGTTGTTTATAAAATCTCCATTGTGCCATATTGTGCACTTATGTGCAAGTGTGTGTAAAATATGTAAATTATTTCTACATGGATGTATGTACATATATTTTTCTCTGGAAACCCAAATGAAAACGTCATAACTAAATTTTGCCGACAAAAACTATAGAGTTGGAAGTCGTGGTAAGAGCTGGCAGCTAATTTGTTTCGTTCTGTTTAAATTAAGGAAAAACCATTCCCCAATCATATCTGCTGTTTAAAAGTATGATTTTTCTACTTTATATCATCCGAAAATGTTTATATTATTTTGACATTTGTCGTTAAATATTCCACTATTATTATAAACTAGCTGTGCCCGCCACTTAGTGAGCGTAATAGCAATATTTTGTTCGATTTTGCTTTGAAAGCTATCCAGACCAAAAGCCCTTAGTTTGTAAGTGCCGCCTTAAACTATGCTTCAGTTGTGGTTATGTATTTACTTTATAAAACAGTGCCATCTGTTAGTGGTTAGTGCTTCAGATATGGTTTACTTTACTAATAAAATAACTGCGTACTTTAACTGCTTTTTCTACACTTTCTCTTGGAAATAAAATATTTTTGTATAAAGTATCCTATTTTGGAAACAAGTGCTAAGGTACCTCCTCTTAAATTTTTTTTTCAAATCCATCCAGTAGTTTTAACGTGATGCGAACGGAAAAGAAAAGTAGGCAGACATACAGACAGACAGACGGAAATGAGTTACTATTTTATTATATGTTTATAGATAAGTCTCTATTATGCTGCATACTTTTAGGGAGGTTTTTTTTACCAGATAAAGCAACTGATCTTTCCTGCGTTTCCTTATTTCGGCTAGCAGCCAGTTTAAAGTGTATTATTTGGTACGTAAATTGTTTATCCAAGCAAACTATCTAAAGCCGAAGCAATAAATACCCCACAATATACCCTTCTGCCATGCGTTATTTGTTGCGACAGATAACGTATTGAGCTTAAACTAGTACTGGGACTATGTAAAGGGTGCCCAAAAGTTCACACAAGATATGAATTTGTATAATAATAGCGAACTTAAATAAAAGCTGACACTTTAAGGGTAGTAAGAAATAAGTATTAATATTTGGAAAAAAAAAAATGATTTTCCAGACAATTTACCCTACTCGTATAGAGCAGATTTTCAGATTGACGCCTTTGTTAATAATCAAAAACAATTGCAATTAACACTTATTACTCTTTGGCTTTATCTTCTGATCAAGCAATGATATATATCATGACGTGATAAAATGATATTAATGTGATCAGTATGACGGTGCCATGTATCATAAATACCGTGAAACAATTCACTTACTCCATCAGACATTCATTTTACGCATACTCTCCCTTAGCGGTGATCAGAGTTGGCCTCCTAGACCGTGCGTTTTAATACTATTGGAATTTTTGTGCATTTGTGGTAGAGATTTACGTTAGCGCCAGCCTATCGCCTTAACGTGCCGTTGATCTTGCCACTAGGTGAATAAGTAGCCATTTTAGAACATGGATAACAGGCTCATGCTCATGTCCCTTTTACAGAAGAAAATTCAGGCATGAAGGTTAAAACCACTAATCTGGCAGCATTGGATAAGGTAAATGTAAGTGTCAGATCGATTTGGAGTTTTTAATGAAAAATAATAATGAAATGTGCTGTTGTCAAAGCTGTGATCATACATGTACTGAATACATACACACATACATACATACATACATACATACATACATACATACATACATACATACATACATACATACATACATACATACATACATACATACATACATACATACATACATACATACATACATACATACATACATACATACATACATACATACATACATACTTGCATACATACATACATACATACATACATACATACATACATACATACATACATACATACATACATACATACATACATACATACATACATACATACATACATACATACATACATACATATTTGCTATTTAAAGTTTATGTATATTGGATTTTTTGCGGTTAGAGTTCTATAGAGAAAACACTAGCAGGATACCATGAGCACTAGTGTATCTCTACATTTATTTATGTCATAAATGTCATAAATAAATGTGGAAAAGTATGTAAATTTTAGTTTGATTTTGGTTTATATTTGTCTGGCATACACATGCATATATTGCACACTAAATCATAAACAGTCACAACTCGAAATTTATTAAAATTGTTTTATTTTTTCTAGAAACCAGTTCACAGATCAAATCACTGTGTTCTTTAACTGGAAAAATATCGTTACAATCACAGTTTTTTTCTGTCCTCTCCTGAACATTTAAGGATTTTGATTGTGACAGTTTAAGATGAAGTGGGCGATATGTAAAGTAAAACGAAAATGGTCAGTATTTGAGGGGACGGTATGGAGATTTTGTTGGTATAACCTCAAATTACAAGTGTTGTATGTACATACACAATTAGATTTATTATTATTTAGTTTTCAAAACTGATATTTTGATTATGGAATTATTTATATTCCATTATTTTGGCCTAGAATTTTTCCAAAACTATAAAAACAACTGAGCACGACAGATAGAGAGAGAGAGAGAGAGAGAGAGAGAGGGAGTGGTCCAAATTGTTTACAAGAATTAAATTATCTTCAGCAACTTGTCAAACAAAAGAAATGCTAGCAGAATCATTACAAGTAGATTTGACAACAATTTCCCGACTATTAAAGGCACTTGGATTCAATCAAAAGCAACTATATAGATGCCATACGAACTGAAGCCAAGAAATATCAGAAGGCTATTTTGTATATTTAAAATGTTGGTTCTGTGCGACAAAAAGAATTCGTTTTTGCATCGAATTTTTACAAGCCATTAGAAGTGAAAATGTTATAATAAACCAAAGCTATTTTAACCGCTATTTTAATTTTGCATAAAAAAAAAGAACAGAACAGAATATGCGACCATAAGCGACCGATAACATAATTTTCCATAATTTTTTGCCTCCTGTTGCACAACCAGTTAAAAACTATTTTGATAATTTTATGAGACTTTATTTCCACTTGCCATACGACATAGATATTTTTCTTTCTGATTTATCGAAGCCTTAGTTGGAACACGCTTCACTTCATTATATCCTCTGATTCCAATGGTTCCAAGTTTGAACAAAAGATCAAAACAAGATTATTTCATCGGGATGTATCCTGTGCCATTAATTTTATTTTAGGCCAAGTTATTTCTGTTACACTTATCTTGAATTCTAATAGCCTTCTCTAGGTATCAGCGGGTCTACTAGTTCTTTTGCTACAGTGAGGGCTCTAGTCAATTGTCATCTTTGATTTTTGCTCATTGGGTCTTGTCAAAATGCCACCAACCCAGCTCCATTTCCTCGTTGCAATTTCTATACGGATTAGTGTTTCGCCTGCCAAAGGTCTCTGTTGGAATCTACGTTCGGCCAAAACATTAGCAGAAGTTTTCGTAAATATATTCATTTGTATGTCCCTTGTAGTAGTAGCATTGAGCGAACTTTTAAGTGTGACTTCCCTACTCTTTACACAGCTCCAAGTGACTGCTTAGCCTTTCTTATGCTATTTTTAATATTATCATGTGAGCAGCCCATGCATGGTAGGCGTTATTTACAGCAACGCCTGGGTATTAAACTCGTGACTATGCTTAAGTACTCAACGTGTTAAGTACTGCACCTTCAAGCACCATCACAGACAAGACGGCATTTTAAATGGATCTCTATTTTACAAGGTTATATTCTATTATCAATATTCTATGGCTATGTCACAACACAGATTCCCTTTGACAATGGACACCACCTAATGAAAGATCACCTATGGCTGCTGTAGTATATGCAGGTGCACAATTTGTTATGATTATTTCTATCCCCGTGTCTGGTTAGTTGGCTGAATATGGTTTCGATGGAGGCTGAAGGCCAATTTTCAATAAGTTCGGAGCTCTTGGTACCTTATTTTCGGTAGCTTTATTGATTTGGGTATACGAGGATCCTACGGCCCACCCTAAGATCAACAATAAAATGTATGAACTCAGAGAACGGCAGAGAGTCAATTTCACTTATGAACTATTCAGCTAAAAAATGAAGTAGTGGGGCTCTAAATTAAAAACAAGTCAAAATCAAAAACGTGTGGGTATCAAAAGCCATGGTTGACAACCAACCGGTGAGCTTTTTGCTCTCTATCGAACGCAGCCGATCCATACATGAAAGTTGTATATATTACATTTACTACACCAGCTACATAATTCTGACAGTTTCATAGACATTTAAACAACTCTTGGTAATTCAGTTTAACATAAAATCTCCTCCGAAAATTAAATTCAACGTTTTATTTTAAACTCAGTGTAGTTTTTTATAAAATTTCAGTTCGTATTTATTCAAATAATCTTCTCCATGTTGTCTTCTCATCCAAATTGTATGTGCCAGCTAATAAAGGATTACAACTAATTTAAATGAAGGTGTTTGGGACACAAGCTCCACTCCACTAAGAATACAACAAAAGCGCCCTTTTTATGAAATCAATATCAACTTAATCCTTCACATGAGACGGTGGTTGTATTTTATTTTGCTTTAATACAACGTGGTTTTTATTTGACACCGCAACAACAGCAGCACGTGCGAGCGTGATGATTATAATGTGGCTGCTGAATTTATTTGTTTTCATTTTCAACGACTTTTACATATCGAGGGTGTTTTGTGGAAAAAACCAGGATCTATTAGTCAGCAACAACAATAACAATATTGCTACAAATTTGATGACAAAAGGATTTGTGTTGTATGGCTTATTTGTAATTGTAACGATAACCATTTTAAATATTTGGTTTTTATACAACAAAAGAGTCTTTTTAAAGTCTTGTTATCCTGGGCACACTTTTGACTTAAACCGTTTTTTGTTTTTTATTTTAAAAACTCATAAAAATGTAAATTTTGAGATTTAAAAAATAAAAAATAATAGAGATTAGTGTAGCAGTTTTACCTTAACTTGCGATTCAGTCATTCCTAAGGCATACGCTAGTTTAGCTCTTTCTGGTCCAGCCAGATATTTAGTTTGTTCGAAGGTTTTTTCCAAGGCAAATATTTGTTGACCACTAAATGTTGGGCGGGTGTGTTTCTTTTTGCCATCTTTATCACTGGATGAATGATGCTGGTGTGATTGCGATAAATTGGCGGTCACTAGAAAGAAATTAGCGAAATAAAAAAAATGAGTTTAATAATATTAACAATGGAATACACATACATATATAGATATTAAGATAAAAGTTCTTAAACCATTTTTTATTAAAAAAAAATCGAAATGCATTTTGAAACGTTATTTCCTTTACAGAAATTCTGATTAAAAGCATATTTCCTTTTAGTAAAATATTTATTTAAATAAATGAGGTATCCAATGGAATTGGAGGTTCCTCTTATCAGACATGTTAATCTTTTAAAGAACGTTATGAACCAAGAGTATTCTGTATTCTGTTATAGCTTATATACGAGGGCAGTGTAATAATTTCGTGGGATTTTGTATTTATTCCCAGGGCAGTAAATTTCAATTCAGCACTGCTTCCATATTAACTGATATGTGATATCAAGCTCATTTTATTAGTTTATTTTTGACAGCCATTGAAAGCAGACAACAGCGTTAATTTTAATGAAAATAGAAAACTGTGAATTCCGAATGCTAATTAAATATTCCTTTTACGTAATGAAACCATCACCAAAACTTTAAAAATCGCTGAATAAACACTATGGGGACTCTGCATCATTAATTTCAATGGTTAAAAAGTGATTTACTGAGTTCTCTAACAAATGATGCTAAACGTTAAACATTCAGGTCGCTATTAATAGGTCGCCACGTAAAAAATAATCGATAAAATTGATGAAATTAAATTGTCAGAACAGGGAATGAAAATGCGTGAGGTGGCTGAGGTTATTGGCATCTCAACTGAGCGGTTACATCACATCTTGCAGAAATATGTATAGCCATCCCACGATGGGTGCTATGGTTGCTTGCACCCGATCTTAAGCATAAGCATGTTCACGCACAAATCCGCCGTTTTGAAACAACAATCAAAACAGTGATTTCTTTCGGGAGAAGGATACCAAAGAAGGCTTAGGTGGATCTATCTGCTAAGAAGGCCATTGTCGCAGTCTTTTGTGAGACAGGCGGTATCATTCACATCGATTATCTTGAAAAGGATAAAAGTTTTACCAATAAATATTATTCAGAAATTTGTACAGATTCAGTATTGATGTAAAGCAAAAATGGGCTAAAAATGGCGAAAAAAGAGCGCTGTTTTATTAAGACAATGTACGGATGCAAACATGTGTTGTCACTATGGGAAAAATCTATGAATTTGACAACGCATCGCTACCTTATCTATAATTCTTTCCACATTTAACCATTTGCGACTTTATCCAGTTTCCAAATTTAAATAATTTGTGTCAAACGAAGAGGTCATCATAGAAAGAAATGGGTAGTACGAGGGCTTTAAAAAATTTGGAGGAAATAAAAAAATCTAGATGACGATAGACTAAATGATTAGAAGTTGTAAATAGAAATAAATCGCTTCTGTAGAAAAAAATATAAAAAAAAATTTAAGGAAAAAGTATGATTTTAAATTGCCCTCGCTTGCTGTACATTGTTTGGTAACAATATAGAATTCCCTAGAGCTTACAGAAAAATGGAATAAATCAACGCTTAAATACCCACTTTTGCATTCATCACACGCAAAGAAAACACAAGGTTGTGATATGGTTACAAGAACCATCTCTGTAACAATATTTGGTTGATGATGAACTTATAGTTGTTTTAATCCTTACTAAGGTCATAAGGTTTTGTTACTATTTCATCATTAAATGATTCCTACACCAAAAATGCAACATATGCAATTTATTGTTAATGCTAGGAACACAGCAGGGACGAACGAAGAATTTTTTGCAGCGAATATTCGTCGGTAAAAATAAAACTCATTTGTGTATATGAAAATACACACAATTAAGGCATCAGTCGAAATTCATTATACGCAGCGAACTCTGAAATAGATTTATTTCTATTTATTACGCCGGCATACGAAGAACAAATCAGTACAAAGTGACCATGCTTGGTTTTAGTTTCTAAGTAAATAAAGTTTTTTTCTACTTTAATACTTTATTTATTTTCATTTTATAGCATTTAAAATAAGTTTACAAAATAGTACTTAATTATAAGAATTGTTTTTAAGTTGTGTTTTTTTGTAAGCTTAATTTTTCCTTCGTTTCTATTAGTGTTGATTGGCCGTAACGTCCACCTCCTTCTTAAATGTTTACGTACATATTTATTATTTTAACGATTTTCACATTTTAAAAATTTTATGATTTTTTTCTTTGCATAATCAGTACACAACTTTATCAGTTATGCTGTTATTTTTTCGTCATTAATATGCTTCATACGACGAATTTACAATTTCGTCCCAATTGTGTTCCTAGAATAACTTGAAACAACAACTAAAGTTGTAATATAAACAATATACACCTAATTATGTTTTTACACGGTTAGAAAAAATATTTAATTTTTTTACACGATTTTAGTTGATTAGCACAATTCAAAATCTTTTATGCTTAAGTTTTTATTGCCAAATTTTAATTTTGCGAAATTTGTTTATATGACAAATGTAGGAGATTTCCATTTTGTGTGCATACAAGAAAATTTACTTGTCTGACCAATTGAAATGTTTTAATATTTTAGAATCTAATTGTACGGGTACAGTTTAAGTTACAGTTCAAAAAATAATATCTTATTTATGCATACTGAATGGTTAAAAAATAAACTAATAAATAATTCTGTCTTTTATTAAAAGGTATAACTAAATCTTACTATATTTATTTAATTTAACCATATAATGTTTATATTTTATCATAGAAAAATAAAAATGTATTCTATTATGGTCGTATTATTTTATAAAATGTTTGTAGTTAAGCATAATTATGGATATATTTTACAATTTAATTATCAAGTTAGACCATAATATAGTTCTAACATAAGAACATTTTTATTAGGTTAATAATAATATGGTTTGACTACAACCGTATAATTCAATCATAATATGTTGCTCTTAGATTATGGATTTATTAGAGCCTTCTTTTATATGGTGATCGTGGTGAAATTTTTAAGGAACTCTTTTTAATATTAACTGAATAACTGCAAAATTTTCCTTTAACGCTTTTAAAGTTTTAAAATTTTTCTGGCCCCATGATTCAGTTTTTAACTTTCATGTTTTTAGACTTATATGGGAATTTTATGCTCTATATTTTTGTCGGTCTTTTTAGTCCGTTATGGCCCTATTTTGAGAGCCTTTTCTCAGCACAAATGTTCATGTTCACAAAGTTTTCTTAGCCGATTAAGAATATGCAAACGTGTGGCATATTCAACCCCTAAAATAAAACTTAGAATACCTAAACAGGTATACTTTTTTGTCCCCTCTACCAGAATCCATTATCGTAACCTTCTTACATTCAAAAATAATTTGCTTTCGTAAACAAACATTTAATTTTCATATCACTAACCATTTGATTTTTTCTACAAATTATATCAGATAAGACAGATGGTTAGAGGGATATTAAAACTTCACCTGCGGCAACAATGAACGTAGTGTTATTTAGGAGTATTAACTTGAAACAAATATATCGATTTTCTTAATTATTTTACATCGTCGGCGATTTAGCACTATTCGGTAATATAGACAAGGGAGGGCGTTGTGATATGTTATATAGAATTAATACTTATCAGATGCTGCCACTGCTGGGTATCGAATTCGTGACCATGCTTTAGTAGTAACCGAGCCAACCACTTGAGCTGCAGCACCCTCAAATAATTAATTAAAAGTTTTATGTCTTTTTCACATAAAAATCAACATTAAAACAATTTAAATAATTTGAATAAACAATTATAAATATAACACGAAATATAAACATATTGACACATTTTGGGTGGACGTGTGGGCAAATAAAAGCAATTGGCAATAAATTTAATACAACGGACACAGCAACTGCCATGTTTTGCCAACAAAAATAACAAATAATTAAAATGGAATAATTGGACAACAAATAAAATTGAGCCTTAATTACTACAACTGTAACAGCAAATGATCAAATATATAAACGATTACACACACCTTATCCTAGATTCTGGTAATTATGCACAAATTTATTACAGGCCATATTATTATTATTATTTGGGGACAAATTAAAATAATAAAATTAAATTAAACCAAAACTAATTGACCACAAATTAATTTATGTAAAAAAATCTTCAAAACAACTAATTAAATTCCTTCGCTGCTTATTTAATAAAGAGAGAGTGAAAAAAGGCCAGCTAGAAGACCAACCGACAAACTGTAAACCATACAAATCAATTAAAATACACCAAGTGTTAGTGAAATTATGACAAAACCTTTGGAATTAGCAGACCATTTAGACAGGGAAATCCAAAGCACACAAAGCACACACACTCAAAAAATATTTTGTAATTTTTGCAGCCCAATAAAAGACCCTTAGAACAAACTAAACGCCCCCATAGGAAATGATGCTTAATACAGGACACACACTTGCTCACACACACACATACACACCGGAAACACAAACCACTATTCTGCCTCTCTCATACTCTTACACAAAGCCATTCTTCTCTTGTACGAGTATTTATTATTAGTAACGGTTATTTAGACCAATAACAACAACAACCATATTTGCTGGGGCTGTTTAAGTACGTAAATATGTAACGTTTACTTCAAGGTTGCTAAAGTAAAGAATGCTTTTACCACAATTTTAACGATGAGTGAGCAATTAATGTCACCCCATTATTAAATGAAGGACCCTTAATTATATTAAATACAATTTTATAACATCAAGCTTCTCCTTCTCTAGTCGTTTTCAAATTCAAACATCTAGGCAACAAAGGTAATTTGGAAATTTGTCCTCAACTATGTCGTCAACAGATTTCAAGGCATTATAAAGTCAAAATAAAAAATGTGTTTACGGCCATTTAAACATCATGGGTTTAGTGTTTGTAAATTTATTTTTTTTTTTTTTTTTTACTTTCAGTTGGCTGCTATTGTTGTTGGTGGTGGTGGTAGTATGTTTGAATTATTAAGGGTTGTTTTAATCTTCTTGCTGCTGTTTCTTTCGTTTCACTTTTTTTATGGCAGATTGAAATTTTTGGCCAACAACTTTGTTGGAGTCCCTTAATGACTCTTTCGTTGCTAGAAATTGAAGGTTGTTTTTTGTTTTTTTTTTTTTTTGTTTCGTTAAACAAAATACAAATTGAAAAATATTAATTTAAAATTGTTGTACATACGAGTATGTATATGTTGTATGAATATATAAAAAACGGGCTTTTTATGTATTTTAATAAATGGGTTAGTGGATCATATAATTGTTTTAAATTCACATACATATATTTAAATGTAGTCCATTGCAAATTAAACTAAATAAGATCACACTTTAGAGGTACATATAGGCATCAGGGAAAGTTTTATATGGACAGCAAATTGTGACGACTCCTTGTCATACCGCATACAAATATTTTTTTCTCTTTTCTCTCTTACTCATACTCACCACTTAAGTGTAGCCTAGATTAAATAAAGCGCTTATCCAAAACCTCAAAAGTACATATTTTAGTATTGTGAATGAAACATTTAATTTCAACTTTGAATAAATAATTAAAATAAATGTCATTTAAAAATACTAAAAACAACAAAATATTTTTAAAATGAGTTTTTAACGTTGCTCTATGAATATCGTTTCAATATTCACCAGTTTGTTAAAGGAAGACAATCGAAATTTTCATAAAAACCAAGCATTGGTCCCGATAAAATTAAAAGCGTGTTCTTGTATATTATTCAAAAAAGAAGAAACTTTTAAAAAGCCAGCATCTATATAAAATATAAATAAAATCAAATATCGTTAGTAGGCAATCGCATCGCTTAAGATCGGCTGCACCGATTCTGACTATTTTTTTTTTTTTTTTAGTTTTCATCATAACCCAACTTAGCTTTTTACGGAAAAAAAATTAACCACGCCCAATTTTACGCCCACTTTATAAGTAGCTGGAGAACCAAGGCTTATTTATATCAAGGTAAAATCACTGGGTGTAGCTAAAATCTTGAAAGAAAAATTTTTAACTCTTTTTATATGGAACTTGATATGATTTTAAAGGGGAAAAAATGCCTTGTAATGTCAAACTCCATATAAAAAAAATTTAAATTTTCTCCTTAATATTTTAGATCCGCCCAGTGAGTTAACCTTAATATAGAACTATAGTAGGTAGATCTTTGAAAATTTTCGCCAGTAACCCCCTTATTAATATAAATAGTTTTGCGAAACACAGGCTGGATTGGAATAGTGTGCGTGGTACCACCAATAAAAAGTGAACAGTTATTATCGGCCAGCTGGAGATCTGCAATAGGAAGAGTCTTAAAGTCTAGCAAAACACAGCCTGACGGCAGGCGTGATACCTTCCATACAAAGGGAAAAAATATTATCGTATGCCTAAAGAACTACGATAGATACAGTTCTGAAACTTTGCACAATTAACCGACATACCAATGTGCATAGTCTAGCAAAACTTACACTATATTGCGAAAGTGGGCGTGCTACCTCACATTAAAGTGAAAAATTATTATTTTGTATACATACATATATACAAGTACAATTGTAGAGTCTTGAAAATTTGTACATTTAACTCTCATACTAATCTGCATAATCTAGCAAAATAAACAAAATACATACAAACAAAAATATTTTTATTGTCTTATTACGCAAAGTCTAGCAAAAACCAGATTGAATAGGAACAGTGGGCGTCGTGCCTTGCATATAAACTGAAACAGTGTTGTCCTAAGAATAGCGTGCAATTTCAAGTTAAAGATTAGCCATACTTTTCTTTAAAGTGTTTATGGTATTTTTTGTGGATGGGTGTAGCAAAGCACACCGGGCATAACTAGTGATTAATATAACATAAAACCATATTCACTGTTACCAAATAAATGATACTATGAACCGTATCCTGACTCGCACTTTTTTACCATTTCGATATAATTTCCATTTAAATTTTAGTAAATTTTCGAGCGATATCGATGGCCGAAATTTGCCCTCATATGTGAGACCGAACTCGCTGTCGTCACCAACTCGAGTAGCAGTACGTAAACATTATTATGAAGAAAGGGAGACAGCAAGTCCATCTAATTGGATGTGATAATAACATTCCCTTTTTATTTCCTGTTGGAAAAACGAATTAAGAAATTGAATAGTGTTGGGGCAAAATATGATATTTTCATCACTTTTTGTAGTTTTCGTACACAGGAAGAAATTTTTGCTCCAATTAAGGGTTTTAATTGATTCAAGATGCAAATTTAATTAAAATTTTAATTGCTTTAAATATTTCCTTGTTTGGAAGAATATTGTTTTCTTTTTGAATTAACAATATAATTGAATCAATTGAAAAAATAAATACATTTTTATCGGAAACCAATTAAAACCATTAATTGTGGAAAAATATTTTTTTTCGTGTAGTAACTGTCAATGCAACACTGCTGCCGTTATTTGTTACTGGACTACTGACGAATTTTGAACAGAAAAACAGATAAGCTCCCTGAATTTAAGTTAAAGCCGATTAAACATTAAACGTAATAAAACCGTCACTGAAAACAAGGAAACGCATAATAAATACTATGGGGACTCTGCACTATCAATTTAAACAGGTAAAATGGTTTAGAGTGGTGTTATGTGGTCGTACCAAAATAAGCATTTACGTAAGAATTTATGAAGAAGATCTAGGGAATGATTTTGGATAATCGGAAAAAAAAACTCCGTGAATGACTGAGGCTGTAGGCATTTCAAACGATAGAGTACATCACACTTTGCTATAAAAAAGCAAAAGGATATAAAAAAGCTAACGATGTGTGTCGAATTGAGATAATGCATGGGAGCACACGTGTGGAAAAAATGCATGAGTTAGGCTACAACCTGCTACCCCCATTTTAGCCCTTTGCGGCTATTTCATTTTTAAAAATATGCCCGATAATAAGCGATTTAAGCCAAATAAAAAGGTCATCATTAAAACAAACGCCCGAAGAATATAAAAGTTCTGCGTTGATTCCGATAGCTTTGTAATATAATACTAGTAAGTAGCGTGTTGGCCTTTCACACTGGGGCTTGTGCGACTCCCACCAATATTCTTTGTGTTTCACTGCAACGAGTAAAGATATTCAGTACTATGCTGGGTAAATTAAGTAAGAATATAATTTGTAATTGTGCTGTAACATTTAATAAATAAATATAATTATCTTTTCATATAATAAAGTAGCAACTCATGTCTAACTCTGTCTAAATGTCTTTTTATTTGTTCGCATCACGTAAAAACTACGGGATGGATTTTAACAACATTTGGTGAGGAGATACCTTAGTATTCTGAGCCCAATATAGGATACCTTTTTCCGCAAAAATATCTTACTTCGAAGAGAAAGTGGAAATAAAGCAGTGAGAGTACGCCGATTTTTTTTTTACAGATTTGAATGTACTGCATACTTTAAGGGATATTTTATATTTGAAAGCGTGAAATTTTAAACAAAGTTGCGCAAAATATGGCGCTGTTTAAAATAATGACAAAATGAATTGCAAGTGGGATATTTTAAACACTATTGCGCAATAGATGGCAATCACAATAAAATAATCACAAAATATTAATTACTTACTGCCAAATAGCCAATTGAACACAATTTGTATTTGATTTTTATTTTATAGAACTACATTGTTATTATAATATTTAAAACAACTTTCACAGAGCTTTACAATAATTTTTAGAATTTTATGTAAATTTAAAAATTTTTCCCAGGGCTGGGTAAATACGTAAGAGTCTTAAAATTTGGTGTGGATTACTTTCAAAGCAAAGCAAAGTAAAACAAAATATTGTCAGGTCGCACACAACGTTTGTTGGCACAGCTAGTGATATAATAAAAGTAATCAAATAATATTAATTTTTAGATTTACGCCCGCGCATATTAGTACCTACCTTTCTTAAGAAAATTTTTGGTCAATGTTTACTAAAAGCAACCCATTAATTTGTTCTCAAAGGCAATTAAATTCCTCTTGAATACATGTGTTATTGCAGTTAGAACCGTGATTATATGCTTAAAAGTCCATGAAAACACAGAACATAAAAATGTACTTGTTGTTGTGCTTATTAAGACAAGGAACAACACTAAAAACTGTGCTACAGAATAGGATACTGACAATAAACATTAACATCTAAAACAAAATTAGTTAAAACAAGACATAAAAAATCTAGCAGACCAACAATGAGTATTTTTATTACGAGCAGGAAGGCAGAAAAACACCAAATGCTGCTTGAATTTTAATTAATGGCCAGCTTTTAAGGCTTTTAGTGCAGGCACAAACTCACACACAAGCACACATACACGCAAACACACACACACGTACAGAAAAAGGACGTGCTTATTTTCATTAACCAAACCCAATGTTACTAAAGACAACAAGTTTGTCTTAATAATTTGTTGGTATTGGTGGCGTTTGTGGTTGGTGTTTGTATGATTTTTAAAGCTTTGAGCCTCATCTACTGATTAGTGCGAGTAAATAGTAGTAAGTTCGTTGCAGTAGTAGTACTTGTAGATCCTCATAAAACTCACAGAAATGTATATGTGCGAGTTTGTGTGTAAAAACCAGAATGGCCAACTGTCCTTACAAGCAATAATTTTGTTGTTACTTTTTTTGCCATTGTTGATAATGCTTGTCTTCATTAAGTTTAATGATGGTGTCAAATGGTTTTTTTTTGTCTTTGGTATACGAGTATATACATGTCTTTTGGGGGTTTGCAGTTGCCTGAAGCTTTTGCTAAATAGATTTGTTCCGAGTATTTAATTCGCAGGCTATAAAAAAGAAAAGTAATTAAATCATGTCCTTGATTAAGGATGTTGTCAATTGAAATAAGCATAAGAAATTAAAATAAAATTGTTTAACTAACATGAAATTGAGAGTCGTAACAAATTAAATATGTTAAAAAATTAATTGAATTTTTTCACTATTAAAAATATAAAATTATTTAAAATATGGAAGGCCCTATTTGGCTTGTCTATCAATTTAGGGGTATCTGTTTTGATTCTTTACCAAGACTCTAGGTGTTTCACAACGATCACTGGAGGATTCGATAATTTAAATTATATTCCGATAGTTTTATATATATTTAGAATTATTAAAATAAACATAAAAAAATAAAATAATTTTTACATTTGTTCAGTGTTTTATACCCTTGCGAATTCTTAAAGGCCCAGTATACAAAAGAATTCAAGGCAAATATGAGGATACATATAAGAAATTTGTAGTCAAGCTTAAATTCGTTTTTATTCTCTCTAAGAAAGAATTAATTAAATGACAAATTAGGTGATAATATTAAAGAAAAATTGGAAAAATTTAATATTTAGACACCAGCAAAGAGGAATGCACATTTTCTAGACAGCTACGTCCGTCATCAGCACCCTTCGTATCTATCAACTTTGGGTAGTGTTAAGTTGTAAACATCATCTACGTATTTAACAACCAAACTCAGATAAAGGAATACGAGAAAAATCGCATTTCGAAAATTTTAGCAACATTGGATCATTCCTTTGGAGGCTGCGGGCCAAAAACCACTCCCACCTATATTTTTTTACGTTTTTTTTTAAATATTTTTTCGGGTTTAATGATTCTGTTTTGCCTTTTTTTGTCAAATAAATATTAGACTGCGACAGGTAGATCGCAAGGAGTGCATACAGATCTCGAGGGATCAATAACCCCCATGTGTCAATATGAGGAAATTTTTTTTGTAAGGATTTCTTTTTGCTTTAGTCTGACCATTCTAACTCAATATAGATTGCAGAAAGGTCCTAAATTTAACAAAAAAAATTTCAATAAAATTTACAAAAAAAACAAATTTTTTTAAAAAACTTTTTAAAAAAAATGTTAAAATTTTTTTCAAAAATATTTACAAAAAAATTTACAAAGCATTTTCAAAAAGATATTTTACAGAAAAATATTCGAAAAAACATTTTTTTTTTAATTTTCCAAAAAATTTTCGAATAAAATTTTACAAAAAAATTAAAAAAAAATATTTTTACAAAAAATTTTTACACACAATTTTCGAAAAATGTCAATATATCTTTGAAAATGAAAATCATGACTGTAACATAACATATATTAAATATTAAGAATATATGTACATATGTATGTATGTGTGTATATAGAGTAACATATTTTTTTAAATGCGTTTGATTTTTAAATAGATGATATCTCTGTTTTAAAACCTAGGTGCATTAAACACATAGACATCATCTGGATGCCGACTACAAACTGTCAAAAATAAAACGATTATTTTGAAGTCAGCAAAGCTACATGGCTACACGGCCACCGTTGTGGCTGTCGTCAACTTAGACTAATTTCTATTTTATTCAACAAAAGAAAATGTCACAAAATTATAAATTACAAATTTATATACAAACAAAAAGTTTTGGAGGAAATATTTATAATTTTTTGAAAAAGTTATTTAATTTTATAAAAGCAAAATAAGTATTTCTACAACAAAGTCAGAGTTTACGATGTAGCTGTCGGCTTCAATATCATTAAGTAGCTGACAACACGGCGACAATTGTAGCAAACGGAATTTGTTTTCATTTGTCTTCTATTTTTTTAACTCATGAATAATGATTTTTTCTCATTCGAATTTATTTAAGTAAAGAGTCCACAATATGGATAATGCTGTACATCTCTGTATAAATAAAATCACCGTGGTGAAGGGTATAGAAGATTCGGCACGGCCGAATATAGCACTTTTACTTGTTTTATACAAGATTTATTCGTCTCCTTTTTAGCCCACTTTATATTAGCATTACTTATGTATATGCAGGAATGGAATGGGGGCTTTATAACGCTAGAAGAAAGCACAATTTAAATATCATTTAATATTTAATAGGAGAATTAGTATATCGAAGAGGATAATCCGTATTTTAGCTTCACCTTAAGTTATAATTTATTTTTAGCCTATTAAAAATGGGATGGCGTAACCTTGTCTTTTATCATCCTTCGACCTAAGGACGCCACGAAACAGTCCTCCTATTGGCTAATAATTCTGATTGAGAGAATAAACATAAGTTAGAAGAGTATGAATATGAATATAAATTATAAGAGTTCCAGTATAAATGAGGAGAGTTTATTTGCAGGGTTGCCTATGTTTACATTTTAACTCATATTGTATATGAGTTAATAAAGGAATGTAATAATTTTCGTTTTATTTTCTTGTTTTTAAAAACACCTTTAAGCATTAACGTATGGAATTATACTACATATTAATTGTAAGTATTATCGTTAAAGAAAATATGTTTAGAAGAAAATACAGTTACCTGCGCCATTGCTTTTAAGTTCTACCTATTCATATGCCGGTGAGTTTGATTATCAGTCAGCTGTTTGCATGGAAACAGGACCAGTCCAACTCGTAATCAGTAAGCAATGATTTATTCAAAAAGCTGAATTCCAAAGCCACTAGACTATTCTGGCTTAGACCAGCTAAAATCCTGGGCTTGGAGTCATTTGAGCACCAATGGAAGCAATGGGAGGATATTGTAGCCTCTACGGACTGTCAATGGCAGTAATCTATGATGCAAATATCTTCAATTGCTGTACCCATTTTGCGTAATGACCTTAGGAATTACGGGTTCAAAAAATTTGTTATGATCCGTAGCTGCTTTTAAAATGGAATCCAAAGTTTTGGATCAAACCATTTCATAACTATATTTCCTAAAGCTTTTACTTTGAGTACCTCGATAGACCGATTGGCAGCGCGCTAGTCTATCAGTCTAGAGATTGCGGGTATGATTCCTGCCAAAGACTCTGGGTGGTTTCTGCAGACAAGCAAAAAGCTTTGCAGATGTTGTGTTGTCTTTAAAAAATATGGAACTACGAGTATATCCTAGATATCTTTCTAATGCTTACCTTTTTGTTTATGTATTTTTTGTTTTTAAGTTAAGTATTGGATTTTTTTTTGTAAATTGGGGAGCATTTCTGTAACGATTAAAGAGAGGCAATAAAAATAAAGTTTTTTTTAATTCTTAAATATCAGAAAAACACAGAAAAATCTTACCAAATCAAGGCATTAGGACACCACTGTATTTGTCATATCCCAAATGTACCAGAAGTAGTACAAATGAACCAATTATGTAGATGTAATATATGTACCGAAGATACAATTATTTAGGTATCAATTTAGAAAATAAAGTTTGGTAAAAAGAAGATAATAAAGTAATTGATTAAAAATAACTCTTATAAATAAAGAGCGTTGGGTGCTCTCGAATATATTTCTATAATTACTTCTCTTTTAATAAAACCTAGCAGTGAACGCAATGATGTTATTTAAATGTGCACAAATAACAAAACTGTGCCCCTTCCTGTCGACTCGGCTGTAGGCATTCTGGAAGTCCAATTTGCGACTACCTTTTCAAGCATTTGGGGAAATATCTTGTCAGTAGTCCGCACAACGTTATCTTTGTCGATAATTATTTCATAATAATATCGAAAATGAAAATTAGCTGCACTAACATTTTGAGATATGCTTTAATATTATTTTTATATGATTAGATATGGTGTCCAAGCACCTGACAGGCATCGCAATAGATATTCTAGGACTCAGAGTCTTGCTTCTATCCTTTATTATTATTCTATTTAATCAATGGTCTCAGTATATGCAGATAATATATTAAGGAAACTTACAGAAAGTTTAGAACACATCATTCTGCGGATATTAAGCCTAGGTTTAGGGATGAGATAAAGTAGCTTAAAAAGTTAATCCCAAAACAAGGCGAATTATAAAATTAAATGGTATCTACCGTAGAATCGCAAAAACTAATTTTTTCAATAGGGTAGAATCAATATTTCCGACACTGCAAACATATAGAGAGAGGTCTGTTGATTTCAAACGTAGCCTTAAGAAATTAAATTTAGCCTAAATTAATTTGCGATAACGGCACTTTTAAATAATTTATTGTAAAATATAAATTTCTAATATGATTTAAACGACCGCATACCTAAAAAAGTTAAGCGGTTAGCATTGAATAGGGTGTTGACTTACCTAATTACGAATAAACTATACTTATAATAAAACAGTAACCCATTTCCTGACTGTCTGTCTGTCTGTCTTTTACTTTGCATTCGCATACCGTAAGACTACTGGATGGATTTTAACAAAATTTTGTGAGGAGGTAACTTAGTGAAGGGAATCTAATATAGGGTACTTTTTTCCAACAAAAATATCTTATTTCCTAGAGAAAGTGGAGGAAAAGCAGTGAAATAACGCCAATTTTTTTTTACCGATTCAGAAGTACTGCACACTTCAAGGCATCGTTTTTTGTGATAGCGGTGTATTTTAAACACCGTTGTGCATACATGGCGCTGTTTTAAAATAATGAGTAACTCATTTTTCTCATTCCTCTCCTGCTCTCCATACAAATTCACGCAAAAAAAAATCCTTTAAAATATTTCCAAATTCATTCACAGATCCTCTGTCATTTCAAGTTATTAATGACAGTCATTTTATATGTCATCTAATTCTCGTGCATTTCTTTCACCTGAACAAAAACTGAGATTAACAAGCAACACTTATCAAATCAATAAAAAAAGAATTAGTTTCCATTAAAAAAACACACAACAAATCCGCCTCTGAAACGCCTTTTGCACCCTCTTAAAAAATAAATCTTTCGAAAAATTTTAAAAATATATTTGACAATGAGCTGCGTTAAGTCATTTATTAGCGCGAAGTTTCATCAATACTTTTATGCTTTAGTAACAGGCAGCTTTATAAATAAAAATAAACAAAAAAAAAATTATTAAAAAAACGTACAAATGGACCCTTAGGACCGTGCAGTAAAACAAAAAATAAAAAATGGATTTTTATTATGCAGCTGAGGTCTACATCAAATAATTTTTTGTTTTTTTTTTTTTAATATTTTTGCACAACCACCCAGGCTCTGAAATAAAAGGTAATAATGACACTGACAACTCATAATACCCAGCAAAACAGCTTGGTGTGTGTGTATGTGTGAGTGTGTTTATTTTATTAAAGATATTTTTCTTCTATATTTGTTGTACTATTCGTAATAAAGTCCATGTAATAATGCCTATAAATAATGTGTACTTATTTGCCTAATTCTATTGTTTTTAGGGTCTTTTTTCCCAAGTAATAGAATAGAAATCTGCTTGCAACAACAGTATTTGTAGTCGCAGTCGCAGCACTGGGGAGGCAGCAGTTGTCTATAATCGCTTAAGTCACCCTGTTTATTAGTGTATAAATATTGCCTTCATATAATTGCCATAAAATAAAATTCAAGTCATAATTTTTATTCTGTTTCTGTTTTCTTTTGCTACCATATCCTTATCCTTATCCTCATCCATGTTCCTGTTTTGTCATTTTATGCTGTCATTACTGCATAAAATATCCTGACAATTGAATACGTGTTATTTTTATTTAAGGCATTGATTATTTATATTTTTTATCTTCATAAATGTTTTTTTCTTTGCAGTGCATAGACATGATATTTCGTGAAAACAGATAATAATGACAATTTGTCATGCCATTAAATTAATACCTCTGCCAAAATAAATGCACGTTTAATAGCATTTTTGGAAATTTAATCAGGGTATCAATAATAAATCAATTCGAATGAGCTGAATAATTCTGCAGATTCAACACTTTTGATTTTGTTGCATAAAAAATAAAAAAAATATATAATTTTCTCGAATAAGAAGTTGTCAATTTCAATAAGAGGGTAAAGAAATATAGGACACGTTTTTTAGAAAACGACATGCACAAAATAGGACACTTGTTAAGAGTGACAACCTTAAAGCTTAGATATTAAGAATTCAACACTTTTAAAGTCAAGCTGGGTTGACGTCAAAGAGATTAAAAAAGAGTTCAAATGAGCGAGTAGGCTCTGGCTGAAAGGTAACGCGAGAAGTATTTTTGCAAATCAACAAATTATTATAGAACAATAGTGCACAAATTTTTTTTGTTGAATTTCGATCTTTTCGATTTTTATTTGTAAAGGGTATTTTTTATAGAGGTATAGAACTTTAAGTTGCAATAAAACAACGATGGATTATTCGATTGACATGAGTTTTATTTATCAGAAAGATAATCTTGTGGCATTACATTTTAAATATGATTTCTGGCATATGACCGCCACGGCTGGCGCGGATGTAGTCCAATCTGGACGTCCAATTTTCGATGACTTTTTTCAACATTTGTGGCCGTATATCGGCAACAACACGGCGAATGTTGTCTTCCAACTGGTCAAGCGTTTGTGGCTTATCCGCATAGAGCAATGACTTTACATAGCCCAAAGAAAGTAGTCTAGCGGTGTTAAATCACAAGATCTTGAAGGCCAACTCACAGGTCCAAAACATGAAATTAGGCGGTCACCAAACGTATCTTTCAATAAATCTATTGTGGCACGAGCTGTGTGACATGTTGCGCCGTCTTGTTGAAACCACATCTCCTGGACATCATGGTTATTCAATTCAGGAATGAAAAAGTTAGTAATCATGGCTCTATACCGATCACCATTGGCTGTAACGTTCTGGCCACCATCGTTTTTGAAAAAGTACGGATCAATGATTCCACCAGCTCATAAAGCGCACCAAACAGTCAGTTTTTCTGGATGTAACGGTGTTTCCACATACACTTGAGGATTACCTTCACTGCAAATGCGGCAGTTTTGTTTGTTGACGTAGCCATTCAACCAGAAGTGCGCTTCATCGCTAAACAAAATTCGCTTATGAAAATCGGGAACAACGGTAATCTCGTTTTGGGCACTATTTGCAAGCATTGTTCAGGCGTGAAAATTCATAATGAATTGCCAAACCAAACTGAGAATAAATCACTTGACAGCTGTTAAATCGGTCGCCATCTTGAAAAGTAATGCCAACTTAAAGTTCTATACCTCTATAAAAAACACCCTAGTCTCAATTTCAGGCAATGGACAAGGTAAATGCGTAGAGTGATATCAATACTCCTCTGGCCAAATTTTCAAACTCGTTACGGATAGGTCGCAATGACCACTTACACTTTGTCATTCAATCGACAAGGAAAAGACAAAGGCATGACTCGGGAAAATAACGGGGCATTGTATGTATGACTTGACTTATGTCGAAGCTTATCGGGATGACTCGTGGTGAGAGCTGCAGAAGCTTAAGGATGAGTCAGTTCAACACCTTCTCTGTGACTGCCCGATTCTGCAGGAACGCAGGTTAAAATATTTGGGCCAATGGATCCTTCTGTGTCGATCAAATCAGCACTTTAAGGATCATAATTGAACAATCCATTGAAATGCGCTCCCTTTTGTATATTCTTTTTGTCGACTACGGAAAAGCATTTGAATCCATACATCGATAATGTATTTGAGCAGAACTAAAAAATGTCCCCCATATTTGGATGCCACAGAAGATTATTACTATTATACGCAATTTCGAATGTACAGTGATGCAGGAGGAAAGAATGTCTGAATCTTTTAATACAGTATCCGGAGTTAGACAAGGATGCCTACTGTCACCACTTCTATTTCTTGTTGTGATCGATGCGGTAGCCAGACGTTCCTATTTTCAAAAACCGAGAGGCGTTTTCTGGGACTCACTAGTTCCAAATCAAAGGAACTAGATAAATGTGAACTTTCACATCGGCTATGTGACATGCAACAAAAACTTAATGATCTTGCAAAGGAATCAAAAAAAGTAGTCCTACAAATTAACACGGCTAAAGCAAAGGAAATGAGAATTAATTCCACGTCCTCGGAACCCCTAAACTTACTTGATGCTAGCGTCGAACGAGTAGAGAAATTCACGTGTCTTGGAAGCTACATATCCGAAGACGGTGGTGCCAATAGAGACATTGAGAGCCGAATCAGAAAATCCCTAGGTGCGTTTACACAGCTGCGTAATGTGTGGAACTCGAAAAAAATTTAAATCTTTAAAGCCTGCGTTCTCTCGGTTCTACTGTACGGCTGCGAAACATGGTTTGTTACAAAGAATATACAGAGGAAGCGACGTACTTTCGTTAATCGATGTGTACGCAGAATTTTTCGAGTTTTTTGGCCTCGCAGAATATCCAGTGAACAGCTGTGGCTAAAAACAGGGCTTGGAGACATAAATAATGAAATCCGTTTAAGAAAATTCGGTTGGATTGGCAATACCCTTCGTAGGCCGTTAGAAGAAGTATGTAATCACGCCTTAGTATACAACCCGCAAGGAAGTAGGAAAAGAGGAAGACCGAAAAACACTTGGAGAAGGTCAACATTAATGGAAATAAATTCAATGTCGCATAGTATTGCCAGATCCTACAATAACATTGCAGATCTAAGTGAACTAGCTAGAAATCGCCAGAAATGGAGACAATTTGTAGACAGCCTATGCTGTTATATATAATGGTTCCTTCAGGACATGGATGGTCTTACGGATGCGACACTTACTAGTCTGATAGGATTTGCGAGAATATTACGGTCTGGAGTTATATAGGGAACGGTGGGGGTATATTTTGGCGGGGTATCACAATGAGCTTTGCTAGTATCCGACAGAACTTTCTTTATGAAAGAGGCCCGCTTAACTTAACCTAGCCTTACCTAGGAAGCTCAGGGGACCATTTCCAATAACCCTGGGTTAACAGACTTTAAGGTCACTGACGTTGACACTCTTTATAGTAAATCTAAATAGGCACGCTTGGTTGGAATCTGTTCGAGAGTTTAGCAGTTTTTATAGATAATTCAAAGATGAATTTGGGTAACGGTGCGGGGGTCCACATTCTAGTGACCAGCTTTTCCAAATCATACAGAAGATATTGTCGATCCTAAAGGCCACAAAATTGGTATCTGGTCTCTTGAGAAAAGGCGAGCACATCCAAACGTAGCTTTAATACTTAAAAGCCCAAATCAAAAATCAAAGTTGGTAATCAATTGTAAAAAGAATCACGATAGACAATTATAGTGTTAGGTTGTATGGGGTTCCAGATGACAACGAAATTGCCGACAAAGATTGGGTACAGAGTGAATTAATTCAGAGACAGTATAATGGTTAAACTCATCTATTAGTCACTTCTATAGGCTCTAACAAACTGAGTAGAAGGAAGCACTAATCAGCCCTGAGAAATTAGGGAAGAATGTATGTTCTTATAAGCCAGTTGGGCTTTTTTAGACATGGCAGAAACTAAATTAATTCTGGGTTTGGACAGAAAATTAAGAGTCATTGTAGGTGTGATAAATGACCACTGTGCCAATAGGCTTAGCACCAGTAGATGAGTTAATCATATTTTTACTGTTGTTTTGAGATTTTAGTCATATTTTTTACATTTTGGTTTAAAATTTTTCACTTTCAAATATTCCAGCATTTAATTTTGATAACGTCCCTTAACTGTATCCTCCTTGTTCCACCTTAAATTGAAACAATGAAATTAAAATGTGAACCTTTATTGTATGCCATGACACAATCATATAGATAATCATCAAAATAATTTAAATTATTATTTTAAATTGCAAAAAGGGCCAGTGTTGTGAAATAATTTGGCATTTTATAATGTCAAAACACATAAAGAAAAATAAAAAGTAAACGGATAAAGCAAAAGACATGTGAGAAAAATATGTAGTTTTTTTTTTAAGAAATAAAAATTAATTAATTAAAATGTTTCATTAAGCACAACCTAATTCGTCTTTTCAGACCTGAGACATTTAACAAAATCATTACAAGACTTTGTGTTAAATATTTCGGTGTTGCATAAAATGATTAAAAATTTTATTACACTTTAATCATTTATTTTTATTTATTTATAATGAAAAACTTTTTTTATGATCTTGTTTACAATTATAAGAAAAAAATATAAAATTTCGCCCCTCATTAGAAACATTTTAAATGAATTATTTATTAAATAATACCTTAACAGGACACTTTACCAAAAACGAAACAAAATTAAATCTGTACAAAATTCTATCCATCCACCATTTGCTAGCGGTAATGCTTATGTCCCCCAAACGAAAATTTGTTTGACATTTATTAATTGTTTATGAATTAATGCCTTTAGCAGACATTAAATTCGTCAAACAGCTGTGTAACTTAAACAAAATGTAAAATATCTTTAACCTGCCATTTACGAAGTGTGGGTTGGGGAAATCCAACACCCCTAAGACAAAAAGTTAACAGAAATTTATATTAATATGGAAAAAATAACAGCATAATTTAAAGTTAAAAATGTTGGATTATTACAAGTAGGTGAGAAAGAGAGCATTATGTTTAGCGGTACCGAATTCACCATAGTAAAAACTTAGAGATTTGTAAAAAAAAAGCTTATGCATTAAACAAATAGATAAAAGCAGGCTACACGACTTCATATGATGATAGCTGCAATCGGCGTAGTGAAGTTAGCTTCTGGAACAGAGTTAAAAAAAAAACAAAATTTCATGAAGATAAACTGTTACATGCCAGCAAACTTCACATTTTTAATATCGCCCTGATGTCTAATCTTTAGCCCGTATGTCACAAGCCGCAATCTATTGAATCGTAACTTGAAATCTTCACCGAAGGTTAACGCACAAAAATTAAATATAAACAAATATTACAAATTTAATTGATAGATCTAAAGTTAAATATGATTTAAAAAATTAGTTTTTCAAATCATATTGTTAAAGTCTTTTTGCAGACAAAGAAGCTGCATGATTTAAGAATTAAATATCAACAAAATAGAATAAATGGTGGTGTGTGCGAATATTGTTGTTCTTGTTTCTTTTGTTTCTTATTATAACTTTATGTGGGTACAAAAATAAGTGTTGTTAACTGCTGTTAAATAGGCACCTTTATTGTAGTTTTACTGGTTAGTTAAATATTACACGATGTTTCGGAACCCATCGTATGGACGTTCAACATGCGTTTAGCTGATTTTTTACTTTTATTTTTAATGCCAAAGTTGCACACTCAAAATGAATATGAAATAGTTTGAGATGCCGACACTATTCAAAGCTCAGTGGGACCGAATCAAAATATTATGCAAGTAATGAATCTTTTTATAAATATTTGTTTTCTGATTTTGATTCGAACGCGACCAGTAACTAATACTCGAAGAATACATGCGTTTAAGTTTAACTAACCGTGCCTAAGGCCCAGCAGCCTTGGCCGCTAATACATGAGTTTATAATTTATAATATAATATAGTTTATAGTTTATAATTATTAACTATTACTTTAAATAAATAAAATAAAGAATTAAGTTTAATTGTTTATCGTCTTATCTATAAAAATAGCATTTAATCAAAATTAAACATTTTTAGGAGCTTGATTCTGTTAGTTTTTTTCAAAATTTGAAAAATTTTTTAATTGTGCGTTTTTATCGGCATTAACAAACAGACAACATATAATTTTTTTGAATGTAAAAATTAAACACAGGCTGTTGTCAAACACTTCTACATGATATGCAATACATCATAGAGATCAATAAGATGAATTTTATGATATGGAGTGCCCGTACATCCGTTATCCGATGAATCTTTTTAAGACATAAAACACACGAAGAATTTTCAAATCAAACACAGACAGACCGACATCGCTTAATAGACTTCCTATGTAAAAGGATCCATGATATATATACTTTATGCGGTTGGAAATAAATATGCAATAACAAATATAAGGACAAACTTGTATAGTATACACTCAGCTTTTCTACTCGTGGTGAAGAGTGGAAAGGCTGGGTGTGTACTATAAAATTAATTAAAATGATACAAGAAATAATATCAAAAGCAATATGTTATGAAATATTTTTATTTTATTAGAATTATATACTGCACTCGATCAACAATAGGGTATTGACTCAAAATTTTAAAATTTCAGTAGAGCTAAAAAACTGTGTGATTACATTTTAAGATAATCAAAAAATCCTAACATATTACAGTAAGCAAAATATGTTTACACTGTTTAAATTGTTTGAAATTATTTATTTGGCAATAATGTATTTTTTGAGTTACTACCTTTTTTCTGAAACTTCTCGACTTATTATTTTGTATTATTTTGAGTTGTGTCGCTTTAGTTTAAATTTAATTAAGATTTCAATTTTTTTTTTTTTTTCAACAAAAGGGTATTAACTAAAAACAAAAAAAATTTATATTACCTGTAGTGATATTCTTTCAACAAGATGGTATCAGCTCAACATTTGTTATCTTAAATGCATGTTTTTAATTTCAGATATACTACTACGAGTAGTCTCTTAATTGATATGTTCAACTAATTTTTTCGTTGCACATATAACGCAAATTTTCTCCACAAGCAGCTTGCAACCTCTTTTCCTTGGTTTTTCGTGTAGGATTAGATAGTGAAGTATATTGTTACGTGTTTTAGTTTACGTTAATTGCAAAAATAAAATCAGGCCGATTTTAGTTTTACTGTAAATTACTTAGTATTTAATACTACGTACGTTATATTAATTACGTCAACCACTTTCTGAATTTCTATGTGCGAAGAACTCCTTCGACTTACTAATGACGGATTCAAATCAGAGCTAATTGGATCTGCATAGTTTTAACTTTTATTGTCACTGTGAATCCTCTAAAAGGCACATAATATTGTTGTAAGTTTGAACACTAAATATTAAATTTTAATTAATTTGTTTGTACGATATAAAATGCAATAATGTTTTATATTTAAATATTTTCAATGTTGCTGCAATAAGTAATCAATTCCTTATCACCAAATATTTATATTAAAGAAAATTAAATTATAAACAAAATATCATAAAAATGGTTATAAGTAAATAATGGTTGAATTATTTCATGAAAATAGTTACAATTCAAAAAAAAATGTGAACAATTTTCTCATAAAAAGAGTCTCATTTCGAATTAAAATCATAAAGTAAAACAAATTTTATCAACAAAATAGTATCAACTCAAAATACAGCCAATTTTAAATAAAACAATTTAATCATTTTAACTTGAATAAAGGCTCAAATTAAAATAATAACTTTTTTAAGAAAATAAACGATGTCTTTTTTTGTTTTAACTTTGGTATTAACTCAAAATAATACCTTTTTGTTGATATAAAGGTACTCAAGACACTATCCCGAAAATGGTCTCAGATGTGGGTTTCGAGATGAAAGAGTAATCAGAATACGTTGAAATTTTTACAGTAAATAGATAGTGATGTTGTTAGTTGATTTCTGGCAAAAAGTGAAAATTCAAAAATTTTGAGTTAATACCCTCTTGGATTAAGGGCGATAAAATAAAAATAAAATATTTAAAATGCTATGAATTTTTGATTTTCCGTAGACTAAAGAGCTAATAAAATTATATCTTGCTATTAGCTTTATTAAAGCCAGTGAATTTCTTGGGTCTTAACTCAGTTATTGCCACTTCAGTATCACGAAACTTAAATCTTAGTTAGATTGCAACATTAGCAGTTTTTAGGAGTAAAAACAGTTTTCAAATGAACAACAAATTTTTCGGTATCACTTTTTGACCAATTTTTAATTCAAATAAAGTATATTAATTTTGCTCGATTTTGCATCTTTATGTTGAGTTGAAAAATATTTTTTTTAATTTGTTAATTAAATTAATTTTTAGTTTTTAAAAAATACATATTATATTTCTTTATATTAACTTGTTTTTGATTTTAAAAATATATTTTTCAAATTTAATTTTAAATATTTATGCTATCAACACAATTGGAACGAACGAGGAATTTTTCATTCCGAATATTCGTCCAAAAAAAAAAAAAAAAATACATTTGTGTATATGAAAATATGCATAATCAGTGCGTTGACGAAATTCGTCTCGCGTAAAGATGTCCGCGATATTTCTATTCTATATTTATTTCTATTTCTTATGCCGACGAACGAAGACCAAATTGGTGCAGAGTGCCCATTTTTCTTTTAATTTTTACAAGTCTTTAAATAAATAATGATAAAGAATTGTTATTTTCTCTATTATAGCCTAAAAATAAAATAAAAGTATTTTAATTGAATAATTTTGTTTTAAATTTATTTTATGTTAATATTTCTTCTTTAAATTAGTGATCTTTTTCTGTATAAATGTGACCATATTTCTATCAACAAATGTAAACAAAAATTAATTTATTTGTGAAAGTTATCAGAATTTAAATAAAAATAAATAACCTTGAAATTATTAACGAGGAAGTAAAAAAAATGATTGGTTCTATAATCTGTCGTGAAAGGATATAAAAATATACAGAGAAAACCAGAGATATGGATAAGTGTTCCCACTTCTTACAATTTTGTTCGTACCCATTGTGTTATAGTCCCGGTTGTCGACTTTTTTAATTGAGTTTTTGGAAGCAACTGGGTACAAAACGCGGGTGGAATTAAATCACAGGACAAATAACTAACAAACAACCGAGCTACCAACAGCGCACATTGAAAGGGACCTAGAAAGAGATTTACCGATTTTTTTTAATTGAGTAAAATTTACTGGAGAATGTGTGTGGTCCGGACCAGAGAATGACAAAAGTATCATTTTTAGTACTTATTAAGTATTTGACGCAAAACATGTATAAATGTGTATAGCTACAGCTCAAACCACATACCATACACACATACTCATATCAATTTCAACTTAAATAATTACAAGTATAGACAGAGAATAAGTGCTCGCATACTTGTTCATTATTTTTCGCAATACAACCAAGTATAAGTAAAAGTTGGATAAAGTATTGGCTATACCCATACATATAAGTATAGAGTGGGAATAACTACAAGTATATAAATAATCTAAGTATACTTAGAGTATTTTATAAATATATTTAACTATATGTATTAATTATTTAACAATTTAAAAATACGTATATTCCTTCATCTTAATTATTTTTGTTTTCCATACTTAACCAATGTTCGGTTATAAACAAAATATTGCCAAACATCATACACCGTTTTATAGAGACAATGCCTTAAAGTAGTTGTTTTACTTATAAGTATACTTATAGTATTATAAGTACTTTTCCATACTTGTAAGTATTAGGTAATTATAAGTATGGGTATGACAGATACCCATCACATTATCTACCTACAACCAGTTGTACTCATACATGCCTTACTTATACAATTTTAAGTTTGTTGTGTATAAATAATGTTTGTTATAAGTATTGAGTACAGGTATTTTGAGTGTAGGTATTTTCTGTGTTATAAGTATAGGTATAACTAATACCCAAAAATATGTGTAAATACTTAACTACATTTATTTAATAAGTACTTTTTGTCAGTCTCTGGTCCGGACCCCGCCTGAAGCCGAATTCGTGTCTAAAATTTGGTTTTTCTGCATGTAAGTCAATACAGTCTTTTAGTGAACCGTTTTAAAGGGCAAGCAATTTTATTTTAATTGGGGTAAAATTTAGTGACATATCGATTGGAAGTGGTATCAGACCTCTGGCGAAGTGTTACTATAATCGAAAAAATGTAATTTTGAATCGGAAAAATAATGAAAAATCGGCCATAATCAGTCATTTTGGAGTCACAACAGGTATGTTAACAGCACTCGTAAAAAAACGTTGAAAACAAGAGGGTAAACTTTAAACGGGACTCCTGTAAACAATTACTTGTTTCCCTTAGGTCCATTTTTATTTGCGCGGTTTGAATAGGTTCTCTCAATATCTGATTTTATTTTAAACTGAACCAGCGAAATGAAAAACTATTTTTCGTTAGTTAAATTATTAATCATTATTTTACATAAAGAAATCTGCAAAATCGATTTAATAAATCATAAATGAAATAAAATTGTAAACCATTTTTCATTTAATAAAATTAAAAAACTGACTGCAATAAAAAATAATAACAACTGCAAACACAAATACTTAATTCTTACTGCTGCTGCTGCTGCTGCTGGCTGATACGATTAAACTGTGTGATAATAAAAATTAATTAAATTTAATTATGTTTGTGTCTCATTAAATATTGGTTCATTATTTGCAATAAATGGCCATTATTTGTATTTATTCAGGCATTTATTTATCGTTAATATTTCCTTTTATGCATTATTTGCACAAAGTGTGTCTGGGGCAAATGGTAAAGCAACTTAACTTTTAAAATAAACGCCTGCAAATATAACATTTATTTTTTCTGCCAAAAATGCATTAATTATCATTAAACTATATTTGCGTTTTACTCATGTGAAGAGTGGGGCGGAGTGTGTTGGCATTTGCAATATTTAAATCAATTTTTATTGACACGTGATATACACAGGTGTATTGCTTGCAAATAAAACTCTTCATGTGATTTTGTCAGTTTTTTGTTGTTGTTGTTGTTGTTGCTTTTATTGCAAATTTAATGATGTTTAATGCCAAGCGACATAAAAAGAGGTTTGAGCTGGGCTGTTGTAGGATTGTATAAATAGTCATTAACGATTTTATTAATGATAAGATAATAAAGTATCAAAAATAATATTAATAATGTCATTTACATAAATTATTTCTATTAATTAACCAAATTTGCTTTTTACCATAAAAACTCCACTTAATTTTTTTTTTTAGATAAGTTTTTTATTTGTTTGCTTAGTTTACGAGTATATTTATAGTATAAGTTTATATTTTAAAATTAACAACTTATAAATATACAAAAGGTTTAACATTAAAAAAACTACAACACTGTGCTACAGAATAACATCAATTAGGGAATTTATTGCCAGTAAGGGACAAACCGTATTAATCTCAACTAAATACGTTTGTTTGTATTAAGCTAAACAATTGATTAAAAATTGAAAAATCAATTTTATTTACTGATGTTTTTTACAATAGTTATTTTTTAAATAGTTATTTTAACAAGTAGAAACCAACTACTACAGGTACCCACAGTGAAAAGTTTCTTTTTGATAGCAATGAGCTTTTCATCAAACATGTAAAAGAGAAGATATTAATTAACAGGGAGCAGGGTTGTCAGATATGGCGATTTCTCGCCAAACGTGGCGATTTTTATACTTATTTAGCGATCAAATTTTCGATTTGGCGAGATGGCGATTTTTAAAATATTTGGAGATATTATTGGCGATTTTTCGTTGGCTTTTGGCCAACATTAGAAACTGAATTAAGGAATATCAAAATGGATAATAAAGAAATTAAAGTTATTTTTCAGATTTAAATATGATTTTACTTTTGGAAACAAAAAAACATATTTAAAAATGTTTTTAATTTTGATTTTAAGCATTTTTCGATTTTAAAATGTTGCAATTCTTTATCACGAACAAAATTTCTTGTTTTCAAAATTTTTTATAAATTCTAACATACTTTTGGATACTTATCAACCATAATAGAAAATATTAACTTTTGTTTTAGAAAGATTATAAAAAATATTATGTTCAATCTAATTATGTGCAGCTACATTAGTTTTATATTTGATGTGCTGGTAATTCCAATGATTTTTTTTTTACTTATTTTTTACACACAAAGGAACTTAACACGAACTTAATCCTTACTTCAAGGATTAAGTTCGTGTTATTCTCTCTAAGTTGAAGGAATATTTTTTACAAATTAGGTGATTAATTTTAAAGAAAAACTGGATTTTTTTTATATTTATATGCTGTTAATTACTGTATAGAAAGATCGATTTCAATTAGGAATTCCACCAAAACTTGACTGTGAAAACGTGCTACAATTTTATGAATTGAAATAGGGCATGTGGCACACATCTGTTGATCTTTAGTAATATTGAATAAATTTAATTCCTATAAAACATATTCTAAATTAGAACACTATAACGAATACCTTCAGGTGGGTATGCTCAGGTCTCCATTTATTATAATAACCACTATTTTTCATTGTTTTAAGTAAAAATTTTACCTTTCTCGAGTCTACTAATCATTGTAAATAAAAAACAAAATACTTATATATTTTGGCGACTTTTTTCAATTTTAGGCGAATTTTAGATATAAATAAAAAACAAAATACTTATATATTTTGGCGACTTTTTTTTATTTTTGGCGAATTTTAGATATTTCGGTTAAATTTATTTTTTGTGATTTGTAAAAAATATTTTCGAAATTAAAAAATATTGTATATATTAGAGTAAATTTTAACAAAAACCCGTTTTGGCGATTTTTCACTTCGATTTTGGCGAATTAGGTGAAAATAAATCTGACAACCCTGATAGGGAGATTCTTTAAGCTCTCCTCGGCCATTTGAATACAAAGAAGTATATTGGGACCCATTTTATAATTGTTATATACTTAGGATATTCCAATTATTAAGCGAATCCACACATCGACATTTGCTGACGCCACTGCTTTCACGATGTTTACAAGACCACATACTCTATTCAGAAAAATGGAAAATAAAAGAGAATGAACCAAAATATATACACATAACGTCTACACTGCTTAGTACCCTTTTACATTGGATGCCTCTGTGGGCTAGTAGCTAGTGTGCTAGCTTATCAGTCCGGGGTTGTGGGTTCGATTCCCACCAAAGAATTTGGAATTTATCACTACAAGATGTCAGGGAGACCAAGAGGGAGCTTGGATATAATGTGGGTGCCTACAAATGGGTAAATGCATTAGTACAGGTCACGGACTCTGAAGTGTTATCTGGCCTAGTTAAAAATCGAGGTAAGACAATATGTGCAGACTGTGCTTGGAAAAAGGCTAACACAAAAAAGGCTTTGTACCACTGGCAGCTACATATTAAGTGGAGATGCTGTGGAGTCCTTAGCCTTAAGCAAATATAAGCAATTACCATTGACTCTGTGATGAGAAAGAATGTCGACATGTATTAGTCGCCAGTCTGAAATCACTACAGTCAAGAGTAAAGGGCTAATAACAACACGAGACTCAATGAATATAAGGTATTCGTAACTTTCCAGTCGGATACCAGCATTCATTGAGGAGCGAGGGGGATCGAAAATGCGCCCATTAAATTAGTTTTCTGTTTCGGTAATAATAACCCTTTTACATTATGCAGTTTTTGGAATAAATTGAAATAAATATGGGGTACACATATCCAATAAATGATGCACTTTGTGCACACAATTAAAATTTTAAAGAAGAGAACAAAATTGCAGCGTCAGAAATTGCACAATATAATTGGACATGTAGGTATTCATGCCCCATATTCACATTAAAAAGTAAATGATACCTAAAATTAACCTGGAAAATTGACATAAATGTAGTAAAAACTAGTAAGTTGGCGTATGTGCAGGAACTCAACTCTAAGCTTAGGTTGAAAACTTCTATTGTATAATTCGAACCTTAAGCCAATAAAATGCATTAAAACGAGTAATATTGTTTTACGCAGAACGCCCCTTATGTTTCTTTGAAAATTTTTTTTATACTATTTGGAAAATTTTTTTTTAAGATTTTTTGTTAATTTTTTTTTTAATATTTTTCCGAAATTTTTTGTAATTTTTCAAATTTTTTTTTTAATTTTTTGAAATTTTTTTGTAAAAATATGTTTGAAAATTTTTTGGAAAATATATTTGTAAATATTTTTTGGGAAATTTTCGTTAATTTTTTTTTATAATTAAGAACTTCCTGCATTCTATATTGCGTTAGAATGGTCAGACTAAAGCAAAAAATCCTTTGAAAAATTTGCTCATATTGAACCCACTAATGGGCCTATTGACTGCTCGGAGGGGGTTATTGATCCCGCGATATCTGTATGCACTTCTGGAGATTTACGTGTCGAAAAACAAAAATTTAAAAACGTGAAAAAATATAGGTGGGCGTGATTTTTCACCCGGAGGCTCCACAGAAGAGATCTGATGTTGCTGAATTGCAATCGCGAAATTTTCGAAAGTATGACTGACAGATTGGTGGGATAAAATCTCGTCTGGTGCCTTGGCAAATGACATTACTACCCGATCACAGACAGACAGACATTGCTTAATCAACTTTTCTGTGTATAAGGATCCAGTATATATATACTTTATGAGGTCGGAAATGAATATTGTGGTGAAGGTTATAATAAGATTCTACGGCTGGTCATATCGCTTCCGGGTATACAAAAAAAAAATAAACACTCAGATACAAAGACCTAAACGTGTCATTACCGAGCAGCGTTAAAAAAAGGAGTATGAATGCCTTCATTTTTAATCATTTAGTAGGCATAAGGGCTTCTAGTCCTGTTCCATATTGGTATCTTTTTTACTTATACAAGCGTTCCAGATGTTTTTCCGAAAAGTGTGTGCCAGATGGAATTCAATTTAATCAATACAATATTTCTAACTTTATGAAGCATTTTAAAATTATTTTATGCATAATTCTAAATTTTTGGGGAATTTTTGGGCACTACCAATCAGTTTATCGAGGCATTTAAATGGCACTTAATTAAATAAAGGGCAATTAAATAAACTTTTGTTTTTTATAAATAGAAAATTACAAACAGAATATGTTTTTGCCATGTTTTTCCCTTTTAAAAGAAGGATAATTTAAATGCATAGCAGATCTTTTTGACTTCTAACAGCACTGCTTCGGAAGGAACGGAAAAAAAGAGCAAGAGATAATATAGGGAAAGCCTAGGAGTTAAATCAGAAATAGCAGAATATTCTTTATTTAGTTATAGCAATAGTGATGCGATAGTTGACTTAAATTAAATTTATTTAAAAGATTTCAATAACTTAAATAAAAATTGTATGTAAATAATGTCTTATGTGCGACTTATCTTTGATTTTTTAAGGTATTTTGTAGAAGAGTTTGATGACACCACGAAAATAATATTTTATCCCATTTATAAAAATTCAATTGATTGTTGAAAAACAACAAATATTCCAGACTATTCTTTTTGAGATTTTTCAAAAATCTATCTAGTTGCAAATTCTTAGTTCCTCTTATATGATTATATAAAAATATTTATTTGGACATATTCATTGCTACTACCTTGGAATTCTTTCGCTGTTATGATTTTTTGGGATTTTCTTTCAGTTTTATCTAGATAAAGTAATTATGTGGAATTATTTCTTGAGATTTTTAATTCATTTCCGTGCTATCAAAATTTATAATTATTTATTTTTTTTTTTAATTTTAATTATTTTGTATTTAATTAGTTTTTATTGTAGCAAATCCTTCAGCCCTAAAACCTGCCAAAGTATACAATTTTCTTCCCTCTTAAAAACCCGTAGTATTTTTTAATCCTGCTTGTTTAAAAATTTTGAAATAAATTTAAAAAAAGAAAATAAATTAAAAAGACAAGAAAATAAACATACAAAAATTCATATGTAAATAAACAGATTGTCAAAAATATACAAATAATAAAAAAAAACTGACAGGATTTTAGCATAACGCCATTTTTATGAAACTCAGCCAGAAAAACGTTATAAAATGAATCAGAAATAAAAGAAAACAGGAGCTTTCTTTCTTATTTAGAAATAAAAAGGGAATAAATAAAAAACAAATATTTGAAAATATACAAATACCACACACACATCTATATGTATATGGACGTCTGCATGTAAGTATGTGCAAACATCCCCCAAAATATAAAAAGTTCATTTTACATATACATATGTATGTACAAAACAATATTCAAACAATGATTTGAACTCCTGTCTAAGCACACCAGTTTGTACGCATTTCTTACTCATTTCCAACCAACTTATCTGATTTCCTGTTTATGTTGGTGTTAGTACTGTTGTTAACATGACAAGGCTACAATAAAACAACAGCAACAAACAACAAAAAACAAGATTTTAATAATCATGAAAATTTATAAACAAAATAAACCATCATCATGCCCCATTTAGGAATTTATTTCTATTTATATTTCCCCACATACGCACACACACACTCTTATGTTTACAAACACAGCCAAACAAAAATCAAAGGGGGTTGATTTTGCCACAAAGTTTCCTTTCCGCTTTTACTTTAAGGGGCTTTTGAGTCAGTGTGTGTGCTACTAGAGCGAATTTGTAGGCAAAATATTGTTGCTATTGTTGTACACCTAGTAATGTGGCAACATATTTTTACATTTTCGGAAAAATTTGGCTTTTTTTAGAATTTTCTGTATTTTTACAAATCTTTTTGTTGTCTATCATTTTAAGCAAGTTTATGTAGTTTTGGCTCTTTAGCCAGACATATTTCGTGAAATGAAAATATTTTTAAAACAACATGTTGTGGCTTTACGAGGGGGGTCTTTAAATTATTTTAGCCAGCTCATTGTTTTGGGTGTCTATCAAATCCGTTGTTTATACACATGCAGAATATAATAATGATGCAGCGCTAGTATACTATTAATTTTTTAACTTATTAATTTAATTTTTTATTGCTCTTAATGTGATGCCACTAAAGCTAATTTCATATATTTCTGTAGGAGTGCGCGTTAGCTCTTTCTTTAGTTTTTGCAAAAACGACTAAAAGGAATTTTTCGCCAAAACCAAAAGAAATTTTAAACAACAAACTTAAGGTATCTGGAAATGTATTGCTTACATAAGGTTCATTTTATAATTTATGTATAATAATTCTTGCAAAAAAAAAACCGACTTCAAAACAGACAAACTTAAAAGCATGTTTCTTTAAGACGGTAACTATTGCGACACCCTGTAATTTCCGAATTCAAATTTTATACTAGTTATAGCGGTCGTAGCAATACAGGTTCGTTGTAAATTTCAACCTTCTGTCTGTAACGGTTTAAAAGTTTGGTCATATACATCAAATTACATAAACTATTGCGACACCCTGTAATTTATAATTTTAAATAATTTATACTTATTATAACAGATATAGTAATGGACATTCTGTCTAATTGTTAAGTGTTTATCAATAACTGTTTAAAAGTTAGGGTCATATATATCAAATGACGTCACCTATTGGGACACCCTTTAAATTCAAATTTTAATATAAATACTCTTTAAAGAACACTTTGTAATACATATTCTTATTAAATTTTAACTTTGTGTCCATATACATCAAATTACATCAACTATTGGGACACCCTATAATTTCCAATTTTAAATATTTATACTTGTTGTTATTCGAGATATAGTAGTGAACATTTTGTCTATTTTTCAAGTGTTTGTCTATAACGGTTCCAAAGATGAGGACATAATGGTCAAATAACATCAATAATGGGGACACCCTTTAATTTATAGATCCAAGTTTTATACTTGTTTTAATAGCGGACTAAGCAATATAGGTTCTTTGTAAATTTCAACTGTCTATCTATAGCAGTTGAAAAGTTTGGCCATATATATTACTTTTACATTAACTATTGGGACACCCTTTAATTTCCAAATTCATATTTTACACTTTTTATTTTAGCGGACTTAGCAATACAAGTGCTTTGTTAATTTCAACTGTCTGTCTATAAAGGTTCAAAAGTTTGGCCATATATATATCAAAATAAACCAACTAATGGGACACCCTTTAATTTCTAATTTTAAATATTTATACTTATTATAACAGACATAGTAACGAACATTCTGTGCAACTTTCAAGTGTTTGTCTATAACGGTTCAAAAGATAGGAGAAGAAAGGTGAAATTAAGTCACCTAAGGGGTCACCCTTTAATTTTTAATTTTATTTTTTAATTACTTTTTGTTCTTGGGAGCTACTGTGGTACGCACTTTTTTTTAATTTTAAATTGGTGACCTATAATGTTCATAATACACGTAAAAAACATGTATGTTGTATGGGGACACCCTTTAATTTTTAAAATTTTGAACTTCTTTTAAAATGGGACCAATCTGTAGCCATAACCTTTCTAATAGCGCAAAATTTTTAAAATCGGTTCAGAAATGACTGAGTTCTGCGGGCACAAACATAAAAAAAAAAAAGCAACATTCAGACGAATTGATAACCTCCTTCTTTTTTGAAGTCGGTTAAAAAGAAAAACAACAATTGTGTGCTACTAAAAAATCTGTTTTATTTTAAAACAGATATGAAAGTTTCCTTTGGAAAGGCAACCAGCAGTTGATTGTTATTTGGAGTGTTTCAAAATTATGTGAAAAAGATGATAATCATGGCATAAAAAGAAATATGTAAAAACATTTTATTATATGAAATTTTAAATTTTATAATTTTATGATTTGATAACAAATCTTTTAAACAAAGGGAAATAATGTTGTAAATAATAGAAAACAGGACAGTTTTTTTGATTTGAAGTCAAATTCGAAATTTGCATTTTATTTCTTTAGTTTTTTATAGGTTTCTGATTTGTATATTTTGATTATTTTTAGAGTTTTTTTATTATTGTAATGTTAGAAAAACAAATTTGTTATAAATATGGCAATTAAAGACGATTTAATAATTTAAAAAAGAGAAGGCTCTCATACATACATATATTTAACATGTTACACAGTTAACAGTTAGATGATTTGAAAAGGGTACTTCTTAAATCACTTCTTGTTAAATCAACGTTTTATTGAAAACATTTTAAGAACTTTATTTTGTAAAGGGTACGCCAAGTCACGCAATATTAAGTGGAATAACGATTTTTCTTAAGATTCATGCAAAGAAGAAATATGGTTGAGGTGATCATATTATAATTGAATTGCTGCTTTATTAAATCAGTAAAATTTGCTTACTCTCAATTCCTTATATCTACTTTATCTTGGAAATGAGATATTTTGACGGGAAGCAAATTTTATTATATTTGAACCGAGGTGAACTAAGGATCGAATGATTTTTCAGCAACTTTCTTTGCGGCAACACTGTTTTTGGCTACTCAGTTGTTTTCATGCAACATGTTACTATTTGGCCCATAATTTAACCATGAATCGAATTACAAACGAACAACGCTTTATTAAATTTTATTATCAAAATGCATGCTCGGTTAAGAAAGTGTATTTTATGGTTAGTTTTGGCGACCTTCTGAGGTGGTTATTCGGATTTTTGCGACTGAATTTCGCACCAAATTTACATTACTGGACATTAAGCCACCAAACACGCATACGTGGAGTGCGGAGTGAGGAAAATATCTTAGCTGTATCTGCATGTGTTGTTGATGACAGCGAATTTTCGATTCGGCGCCGTTCGCACTACGTGGAACATTTTGCGGAAGAATTTGAACCCACACGTCCTAACACAACGAGTAACTTTAAGTGAATCGGCGCTGACAAAGTTGGATGAAGATCTATTTTTTCTATCGGAAAATTGTGTTCAATGACGCAGCTCACATCTGGTTGAATGTATACGTTAACAAGTAAAATTTCCGTATTTTGGTGTGAGGAGCATCCAGGAGCATTGCAATAACTGCCAATGCATGCCGAAAAATTTACTGTTTGGTTTGGATTATGGAATGTGGCATTATTGGATCGTAATGTAATCAGCGTGCGGTGATAACAATTTTTTTTTTCCCAAAATCCAAGAGCTGGACTTGGGTGACATGTGGCTTCAATAAGATGGTGCAATATGCCACGAAGCACGCAAAACAATAGCCCAGTTAAGAGGCAAGTTCCGTGAACAGTTTATTTCACGTTTGCGGCCGGTCAATTGGACAACTAGATAGTGCGATTAAATGCCTTTAAACTATTTTTTATGGGGTTATGTTAAGGTCTATAGGCACAAGCCCGCGATAGTTGAAGCACTGAAAGTCAATATTGAAGACAAAAATTCCAAAATTGGTATTTTGTATTCCATAGCGATTCATTACCGATCGCTACTAGAAACAAAATTTTATAAAAATATTTCATGTATAGACATGTACATGGTAAATATACCTTATTATCTTCTATTATAAATCTGACCACATATTCCAGCTTGAATCTTATATCACGCGATATCGTGTCAATTGTTCACCTACAGAGCCTTTAGTTTGCAATCGCGTGCAACTACACATAATGTGCTCCACACTTTCCAACTCTTCTTCTAGGTATAAATTCATAGTGCCCTTTTGCTATTCGCCTCTCAAAATGCCTCAATTCTCTTTACCTCTCCAGGAATAGTAATCTTATTCCTATCAGCGAACCGGTATCTAGCATAACATTAAATTGAACTTATCCATTATTACATCAAGAGTTCTTTTGCACATGGGTACTATGGCTCTTTAAGTCCTTTAGCGTCTTAGATATTCACCTCTTGGCTCCTCGTGCCTAGACACTAAATAAGAAGTTTTAAAAACCGCTATAATCTTGGTCTGGTAGAACTACGACTATCCAAAAGCCAAGACGAGTTTCACACCCCTTATCGGATACCGCCCACAAGTCACTTATCGAGAACTCTATTGGTGGTGTTCTATTAACTTTAAATTCACTGACTTTATAGTCATAATATCCGGTATTAAATCCCTTGAAACCCTAATTATTGCAGTTCCTTGTTAAGCATAAGCTTATTCTACTCTGAGAGAAAAACGTGATTGGCTAGTAAATGCGAACTGATGTCTGAACTGAATTGATGTACTTTTACCTTCATTGATCATTGAGGCATATATGTGTAGGAACTTTATAAGATACCCTGTTCTCTTAGTTCCTTCCACCATTCAGTTCAAGGATGTGGTAGTAATGGTCTCATAACCAACGTGCAAATCTAGTTTATTATCTTTGGAGTGGTAATCAGCAGTTCTTAACTATGGAATCCCTGCACGAATAGTAGACATTCTTCTTAGTTTTAATCTCTCTCCCCTTTTTTTTAGCAATCTGAAATCCTTCACCTTGTACTTTCTATACATCCCGTTTTTTCACAAACGTGTAAAAATCTTTATGTTATTGCGTAAACGGCCTTACACTATGGGGAAAATTAAACCCCAACATGATGAGTTATTATTGTTTTTTTTTTTTTTTAATTTTAATCAGGAATTATATATTTTTATTGAAAAGCATTAATACTTGTTATAGTTTAAAACGACCTTTAATAATACACTTAAACCATAAACAAGCCGTGCTCAATAATTCTAAATACTTTAGAGTTATTTTTCTTATTTTTTTTATTTAATTTAAATCAGAGATATTAATTTATAAAAATAACATATTGAAAATAAAAATGATCAGAAGTGGTTATTTAATGAGTTCAAAATAAACAGACGAATCAACATTTCCTGAGTTCCAAACATCTATAAAAAAAATATTTATTCGTCATAAAATTTCACGCAAGAAAAACGAAGGACCAGTTGGTTTTAACAAATATTTAATGAACTAAACATGACACTGCCATTGATAATAAACTACTTCAGATTTGGATCAATGGCAAGATGATCAGTTCCACAAACGCAACAATAACGAAGTAAATGAATTTTTCATATTTTTCTTTGTCATCAAGTGATCGTGCATCGAGTTCACTTAATGCTCTTGCAATGTGTGTTTGTGTTTGTGTTTGTTATTTTTATATTTTTTATTTAACACTTGTTGAAAAATCTGTAAATGAGGAATAAATTTCATTAAGTTTAATGAGTTTTACATTGATCGGAACTGATGGAAAAGGAGGTGGTTAAATAAAGCATTAAGTTATAAAATGAAAAAAAAGAAAGAAATTTTACAATAATCACATCAGTAACAGCTCATCAGCAGCAAAAGGCTGATCATAAATAAGCCGCTCATTTATTATGCACTACAGAGCCAGAGTTTCTCAAATGAAAGGCTCTTTACACAAGTACAAATTAATAAGGTTGCGTTTCAAACTATTGTAAGGTCTTGTAAAACAGTTGCAATATTAAAACAATATCGTGATTAAATTGCAATTTTTCAAATGGCAAACTACAATTTTTATTTGTAAATTAAAAAATGTAAGTTTAATGCTAGAAACACCAACGAATTCGTCGTGCTGGACGAAATTCATTTCAGTTGTGAGTCTTTAAAATACTTTTTCTGTTTACTGCTTAAGACATTGAGAAACACTGTTGTCTCATATACAAGTGTGTGATCAATAATCGTTTGTTCATGATCATTAGCAAAGCAAAAAAAAAACAACGTAATCATCACTATTGTGTTGTTCCAAAAAAAAATCTCAGAAGTCAACAATTTTTTTTTTTTAAATTTTAATATTAATTTACTACAGTTTTCGTCTTCCACTATAAGCTGCATCTGTTCACACAATAAAGATTATTTTTATATTGAATAACTTTTTCTGACAAATCATCTTTATGTCATCAACTTGAAATAAATACTTGGCTAAATTGATTAATTGGATTTTTTCTCTTAATTCTCATTAAAAAAATTAAATTATGATTTAATGAATCGAAACTAATTTGAAAGTCAATAAAAATTAAATTTTTTTTTTAACCGTCAAGATTTTATATTTTACTTACTTGTATTGGATAATCGTTCTCGCCACGCCATTGGATTTGCTACGAGACCCTGTAATCCTGGCCAATATAGATGTGTTCTATCAACCATATGACCGGCATGAGTTTTCAAGGGCGTACCTTGACTTTGTGACAAATATTGGGCCATGCCCGCTGCTGCCGCCGCTATGGAAAACCGTGGTAAGCCTCCTAAAAAATTTTAAGAAAAGGAAGTTGCAAGTAATTCTTTTTTATAGTAAATTAAATATTTTTATTTTAACTAAAGTACAGTAGAGTAAAGTAGTATTTCTGAGAAGAGAATTCTTGAGACCCGGATACAGTCTCCTTATTTAAAGATTTTGTATAAAAAAGCTTTTTAAATGTATTAAATTGAAATAAAAACAAAATTTTAAACAAATTATCTAATTCTACCAAAAGGAAGCCTGTATTTTTTTTAAATATCCAAATATCCTACAGAATTTTCAAAAACAATTTTAAGCGCTTCTGGCAGTATAGTAAACTCGTTGACTACACATTGACTTGTGCCTGGGTGCGCATCCCGGACGCGTTAAATATAAATGTTTCTATTCATACTAGTAGCATCCTTCTTTGTCGGTACTACGCTATAGCAATTACAGTCGAATTCGATTTAGCAAAAATGAAAAATTGCATAATTTATTTCTCACTTATACGGAATTTTAAATTTTAAGGTCTTCGGATAAGTGAAAACGGGTTTCTTTTAGACGAAGTGATCACTTGACATTAAAAATAAAACAGACGTATATAAAATTTCATTCAGATTCAGATTAATTTTATTAACTACTGCTATGCCCGCCGCTTCGTAGGCGTCCTGACAATATTTTGTTCGATTTTTCTTTGAAAGTAATCCACACAAAATTAGTAAAAAGGTTTCCTTATGATCTGCCCTGAACAACCAGTACAATACGTATAGGAACTAGCTCTTTTCACCCAACAAATAAATTGCATTTTTTTTGTAAAACGTTGTGGTTGATATATTTGGGGTAAAAATCCCAAAAATGTCCAGCAATTAAATTTACTTTTTCGGTATCACTCCTCGCCCAGCGTCCAGCTGAAGTTCGCAAGGGAGGCTTAAGTAAGACTGGCCTTTTAAGGTTTCTACAAGCACGCCATAACGAATAATCTGATTGAGGAGTTGCGTCTAGGTCTCCTAAATAGTTTTTCAGGGATGCTACTCTTGGGGAGATCTCTGTGATTGTCATTCTCTACGAATTTTTCTTTTTTCAGCCAAGAGCCGTATGATATCTGCAGAATAAATTTGATTGTATCTAGCTAGTTGTCGGGTTAATTTTGAATGTTGGGCAGCTAATTTGAGGTTTAGGTCAAAATCAATAAGACTCCGCTCGACGTCTTCAGGTATTCTTAGCGGGATGTTTTCCGAACAATGAGTACTAAGATACTTTCTATATTTCAACCAATTATTGCTTGTGCTAGTCGTTGGTGATATGATGTTTTCTTTGCCCATATATAGACGATAGTAGGGGAATGATCTAAGGATAATTCAAGTGACGCTTCAACTTTAATCATTTCTGTCGGATTACTCTTAATGACGCCAAAATCGATAACATCAGCTATTTTTGGTCGATCAGTAGGCCAATAGGTGGGTTGTTCACTCGATATCACATTCAAAAGCATTTGAAATTGTGTCAAACAAAACACGACCTTTTGAAGATATTAGGCGTGATCCCCAAAACGTATGTTTAGCGTTGTAGTCGCCTGAAGTGATTTGTAGAAGTCGCTATACTGACTTTCCGATATTTGAAATCTAGGAGGTGAATAAATCGATGAAATAACTAAGCTTTGATGAAGTTCTTCAAGACAGATATTTGTTGCTTGAAGGTAATCCTCACTAAAATCACGCAGTAAATAATGTTTGATTCGGGCCTTAATAAGTATTGTCGAGCCTTCACATGATATTCCACGGGGGTCCTTAGTGTCATATAAAATATAGCCATTGATTTTAAAAAAGCAATTTGTTGTTAAGTGTGTCTCAGAAATCAGCATGACATCAATTTGTTGGTCCCTGAGGAAGTATTCGAGTTCATTTTTATGTTGGCGTAAGCCGTTTGGAAAATCGAAAAAAATATTGTCAGGACGCACACAACGTGAAATATTGTAGACAGCTTACAAGTGATTTGAAAGTTTTGTCTGGCGTTGTCTTAATTCAAAAGTTCATATTGAACCTGATTTAGATAACACGAACATCAAAAATTACCTACGACCTAAATAAAATGTCTTCATCTTCAAGCACTCTAAAATATTCATACTTTTCTTACTTTTTTCTGCCACCAATGTAAAAATCTTCAAAAAAGTTTCAACATTCGGAAATACCACTTTCACGTACAATATTTGAAGCTGTTAAATCTATTCTTCTTCGCAAAAGACTACCATAACATAAAATATTACCAGAAAATAAAAGGAATTTATTAAAATTTTGTTCTTCAGCAGAATCTTGCGAATTATAACGCAGAGTATTTTGTTAAAAAAATATACCGCCTAAGTTGATCAAGTCGGCTAACAAATGTTAGTCGAAACAAGCCACTTAGTAGCTCGGCAGCAACTCATTGGATTTAAATCAAAAATAAAATCGGCTGCGGCTCTCAACCATATTCGAGGCGAGCGACTTTTATCAGAGGTACCACAGTGTTACCGATTTAAATGACTTGGCAGCATATTTATTTCTGAATACGGGAAATTATAAACACTAATTTTAGAACTGTAGGTATTTTCTATGGATGCTTTTAAGAGATTCTGAGAAATAAGTTGGTAATTTAGTTGGGGAGCCTTTCATCCCGTTCACTTAATACTGTATAACCTTTTTCAACATTAGTTGTTTGAAAGTTTCAAAACTTGATTTTGAAAAAAAAAATCTAAACAAAAAAATTTATGTAAATTGTGGCTTAAAATAATTTATTTCTTAATTACCAATTTTCAATAAATTTTGGAATTTATATTCACTATCTATTCGAATAAATTTTTGATTTTAATCGATTATTTGATAAAAAAAAAAATCGTTGAACTTTTAAAGACATTTTTGATTTTAGTTATATACTAGAAGTGCCACCGACATCGCCAGCGACCTAATATTTTATTCGAATTTAACTTTTGTTTTGCAAGTAATCCACACCAAACTTTGAGACTCGTATACAGAGGCACCCGTCTTTGGGTAATTTCTCAGGATGTTGCAACATAGGTTTTATATAAAATCCTTTTATTGTGGAGTTCTTTAAATAGTGTCTAAAATTTCCCTGTTCAAAAAATTAAACTCGCTACTAATTTTATAAAATTTTTTCTTCAAAAAGAGATATTTTTACGCAAAAAAATGTATCCTAGTTTTGAACCGACGTAAAAAGGTACATCCCCACGATGGCGTTATGTGGCCTCAAAATTGAAAACCTCACATTCTCTAATTTTTTTTTCGTTGAGTTAACAACTTAAAAATTATTGAATTTTTGTGTATTTTAGCCTAAAACAGGGCAATTATTTTTTTTTAATAAAAGTAATTATTAAGGAATATATAAGTATTATATTTCAAATTAAATTTCGTGTAAAAGTGATGATCCTAGTAGAATATGGAGGTACTTCAATTTGATCTATTTTATAACGAAATTTTGACATTAGCCTATATGTTCTAAAATACCAAAGGGATGGGAAAAAGAAGACGGGAAGTAAAAAAGCTATATATATTCCCAATTATTGCTGAAAGTATTTCATGAACCCTGGTCCATATGTGGACTTTATGCCTCAAAGCCTAAAAATTCCAATTTTGGGATTTTTGGTATTTATTTTAGGAATTGTGGAATTTCCTTTACCTTAATCTTAAAAAATTGAATACGCTTTGATTTTCGTTAACTAATATCCACAGAAAAAAATTCAAGGAATCAAGGTTAATTATCATCGCTTTAAAATACCGTAGTATTAAAGTTTTAATTAGCATCTTTTAATGTCGAGCTACTGTATGTATGTTTTGCTTGTTTTTACCTTAATGTCAAATGTTGGTACAATTGATGCTGAAACAATTTTATTACGGCCGGTACAATTTAAACATTGTCAGATCCCAACACTGGTACATATCGAACATTAATAACATGTCGGCCCTTAAACAATGAAACAAAGCGTTGACGTCTGATTTGCTGTTGTTTATGTTTTATCTGCTTTCTGCTATTTCCATTTGACATTTAATGCTTAGTTTTACTATTTCTGGTTGTAAAGACAATTAGTTCTGGTATTTAATTGATTTGAAGCTAAATACAAATAATAATTACAATTTTTGACAAATGATTGACATTTAGGCAGTTTATGCTTTATTTTTTTAAAAGGTAAAAAAAGACAATGCGACTGTCAAAAATTATAATATTGTATATATTTACAAAAAATAAAATTTTTGGTGTTTTCATTACTCAAAGGCCTTCAATTAATTGCTAATAAAAAAAAGTTATATTTTATATAACGAGTCGTCAAAAAATAATATAAAATCTTAAAAAAAAAAATTTTAATTCTATTAGTAAAATATAAATATCCGATGTGAGGTATATTCAGAACAACAGTTTCCAAGGTTTTTATTATTAAAATTGGCTAAATTTAAAGAAAGATCAGACGTAGTAAATATTTGATGAAAAAAAGTTCATAATAATTATTTTGTCCTTTTGATTTGAAAGAAACACATATTTATTACGTTAGACAAATTTTTACTTATATATCGTTTGCATCACTGTCTTCTTTAACTGGAAATATACCCTTACTGTGGAACTCAATTAGAATTAAAAATTACAACCATGTTTTTAAAAACAATTTATGGCCTGAGTAATTTCCAGAGACGGCTACCTTTATACAAAGTAAATATATAAACGATATCTGCAGCACCATAAAAGTAAGAATCTTTAATCTTTCGAATAAAATATTATTTTCAGGACGCTGCACAGTAAACTGTCTAGTGGAAGAAAATCAAAAAAAAAAAACTTTCGAATTTATCAATAAAATATATATGAGATTAAAGCTAAGACTTCCACGATTCCAGAGGTGGTTTGGTTTTCATGTGCGTTACACCTATAAAAGTTACACAGCTTTAAAGTCGAATTATTTTGATGTTTTTTTCATAACTTTTAAGTAACAAAAAATGGGTTTGGAAAAATAAATCTCAAAAATTCATTTTTCGATAAAAATGCATGCAAATTTTTTTGTTTTATTCAGAAATGTAGCAGAATCAATAAAAAAAATCCTAAAACTCAAATATTTATAACAACACTGAAAAAAAGTTGTGAAGTTTTTAGCCAAAATATGTACTTAAAAAAAAAATAGTCAGTTTCGATGGATGCGAAAAAATAGACACATCAAAAAACTACTTTTATGAATCAATAATCTTATTTTCTGTTATAAAATATGCATGAAAAGGTTCAGGTGTTTTCTATGCCAACTTTTGAAATATAATGATTTTAAAAATCATCCATATTTGATATTTTTATTAAAATTATCAGTTGTTATTTTTAATATTTGAAAATGTATGATATTAGTAGGCTATCCTTTAAACCAGGGCGAACTAATACATGGTGAGTGCAAGGGCGAATGGTTTAGAATGCCTTCACAAAACAATTAAGACAGAACAGACTTGAGCACACTCGAAAAAATAGCAGAGAAAATTGTAATCAAGATTTAATTAATAAACTCCTAATTTCTTTTGATCCATAAATTTTATCTAATAGAAATACAATAATCAAGAAATTAGTAATTACATAATAATGTATTAACACTGATTCAGACTCAGAAACTTATTTTAGTGATTAAGAAGTTGTTTACAATTGTTATGTTATTTGAATTTGTTTGTATCTTTATTATTAATCATATGAATTTTATTTGAACTATTTTTGAATTAATAAATTAATTATTTAGGCTTAAGTTCTTAATTATAAAGAGATAAAACAATTTCAAAAAGCTCTATCTTCTATGAAATATAATGTAAAATTAAAATTTCTCAGATTCTATTTCTTTGATAAGTTTGTTTAAATAGAAAATTAATAACAATTGAAACTACCGGGTAGATTGATACAAAGAGTACTGATGACGGACGTAGCCGTCTAGAAAATGCATTCTGCTTTGCTGGTATATAATTTTTCTCTATCTCTTTATAATTAAGAACTTAAGCCTAAGTAATTAATTTATTAATTTATTATTAATCTTTATGTTAATTTGTTTTGTTCTTAAATAATAATTTAATTTTAAAATATGTAGTGTTGTCCATTTGGTAGCCCTATTCATATAATGTTATTTGAATACCAATGGTTCTCAAAACTTTAAAAAATAAAAATACTAAAAAGTTTAAAATGATGTTATATTTAAAAAAGGTATACGGCAACCCTAAATAATTAGAGATTTTATAAAAAAAAACTATCACGCTTTATCATTTTGTATGTGAAATGATAGGTTAAAATTCAAAAAAATAATAATTACCGAAATGGGGGAATTTTGGGTATTTAGTTGTCCCCGTACCGGAAAATAAAAGGATTTCTAAAAATGTTAATTCATTTTTATATGTGCCAAAAATTTCATTAAGCTACCATAACTCCTTCGACTTTTTTCCAGTTTTACTAAAAAACTCCAATATTTCACCATTTTATATTTGATATGTTTTATACTCCAAGTAGAATTTCGCAATCGGGTTATTTTTTATCATTTGCCCATAAATCATGGGATCTTTTTCTTTACGATCTTAGAAAGACGTCGAACTATACCTTGTTCGTGTTAAAGATTCGTGTGTAAAAAAATACATTTTTTTATTTTACTTCAGAATTTTTTTTTATATTAATAATAAAAATATATATTAATAATAAAAATGTATAATAATTATGTAATTTTTAAATTTACATTTTTTACAATATTTGAAAATTTTTAAAGAACTGGACCTTGTTACTGAAATTTTCAAAAATTCATGAATTGTAATGCGTAAAACTCGTCCATTTTTTTGTAAGTCTTAGCTAGATCTTTAAGAAAAAAAAAATAAATAAATAAATAAAAATACATAACCTTCTCAAAATATATTCAGATGTGCCACAGTGATACGTATCAAAACTTTCGAATTAGGCTCCTTGAGTTTCTAGCAAGTCACTACAGACGTGTGTGGTCTGGCGTTGTTAGCTAATTCGGGAAAATTCTATTCAATCGATAGCTTTAAACGGTCCAGTTGTTGATAGTAGAGATCTGAATTTGTTTGGCCATATGGAAGTAACTCATAATAAATCATTCCCTTCTAGTACCACCAAATATACAGTAGAACACCGTTTAAGCTGCTTCAGCGCGCTTTAGCCACTATCGTTTTCGCGCAATATTTGACCCATTTCTTTTCCCCAGCCACCTTTTTTTTTAAAGAGAGTTAGCACTCAGGCAATTAATGCCTATATTACTGTTTTACTTCCTTTGGAAAGGGATAGTAGAAGATAAGGCAGATGGTTAGTGTAATTGCAATTGCACGTTGTAATTATTTTTAGAACAGTGTTGCAAGCGCCTCTGGTATTATTTAGCCGAATTAATTTGAAGCTAGCATAGCCAATTTAAAATTATTTTAATTCTTGGTTTTTGCTATGTGGTAATACCTGCGAAGGAGGGCGCTGTGATATGCATTATTATAAATAGAAATTAATACATATCAGAAAAATTGATGTTGCCATGGCTGAGTATTGAACTCGTGACCATTGCTCAATAGTCAACGTGCTAACCACTTAAGCTACAGCACCCTCAGTCACCTTTCATTTAAGAAATGAGTCGAATTCATTCCCTTTGGCCAAGGTTTCGCAGACAGAAATTCGATCCATCATGTTTTTTTGTGTTAATTGGTGTGGCACCCTAACATCGAGCTTATTTTTAAATCAAACTTACCGCAAATGGTTTAAAACTATTAAATTGTCGACCTTTAGCTCCCCATATTAATATTCATAGTCAAGCAAAAGAGAAACTGGATAGGAACAGTGGGCGTTCACATATAAAGTAAAAATTATTATCGTGTGCTTGGGGAACTGTAACACGTAGAATGTTTGAATTTTGCACAACTTATACATATACAAAGTTAAGAAAATACTGGTTGGCACGCCCACTGTCGTGCTACCTCTCATGCAAAGTGAAAATTTGTTATGGTGAAACTAGGGAACTATAATAGGTAGAGTGTTGAAATTTTATACTTTGATTGTGATTCTATATCTAAAAAGCCTATAAAAAATTTACAAAAATTCACGAGAAAAACGTCCGTTTCTGAGTTTAAGCTTGACTATACTTTTACTTCAAAGTGTTTTTAAGGAAGGTGTAGCGAAGCGCACCAGGAATAGCTAGTGTATGCATTTCCATAAAAATTTTAATTTTAAATAACAATCACTTCTACTATTTTTAATTATTAGAAAAATTAATTTAAACCAAAAAAACAGTGGTATCGGCTTCTTCCTGTTGTTAATTTACGACTTTAACAAAATTTAACAGAATCCGACGACTTAGTACGCCTACAATAGGTAGTGAATTGAACACTAATTTAAAGCACGGCGCTACAAAAAGCTTACATATAATTCAAGGATACATTTTTTTTTTCGAATGAATTTTTTGAATATTTCTATTAAATTTGTAAAATTAAACAAACATTTTCTTGTTTTAAAAAGAAGAAAAGTAAAAGCTTTTTAAATTACATACAATTTACAATTGAAGAGTAGAAGCGATAATTCGTATCGGACAAATGTTTATCTCTTAAAACAAAACAAGAAATTTTGAATTGACTTACCTCCCGTTAAAGCACTTAATCCCGCCGATGTAACTGGTGGTGGTTTTGATAAAATCGTATCGATACCATGTGGATTTGCGGTGCCCTGTGTCTGTGTATTATTTGTACCCAGATTCGTACCACCCAAAGAATTCGAGCGGTTTTCACTAATCATATGGGAATTGTGTGTGCCACTGTAGGAACCATTTAGCGTAGCACTACCCGCCACATTACCAGTTTTCATTTCGGTCATGGAATGTAAGGCGGCCAAGGGAGGACCCAAAAAACTCAAAGGCAATTTATGTTCCAAACCAATATTATTATTATTGTTATGTATCCCTAAGGGATGGCCCGTATTGGAAGAAGTAAATTTACGACTTGAAAGATTTTCGGGACTATAATCCGAGGGCGGAGGACTTGACTCACTATTGTTGCCGGCCTCTTCACTTGAACGCTGGCTAACGGAAAATGATTTTGAACTATCTACACCGGGACTAGAGTTGTTGTCATAACGTGATCTTTGATTCAAAGAGTTGTGACAATTGTCGGGTGATTCAGACTGTAGGCGGGAGGATGCTTGTGAGTTATTGGTATTATTATTATCGATACTTGTCAGCAGAGGTGGCGGTGTTGAGGAGTCGTCAACAGACCTGGGAGATTTGCATGCTGAGGGCATTTTATCCGAATTATTGTTATGGTTGTTGTTATTTTTTAAAAGCATAAGGGGTCCTGTAAAATGATTGTTATTATTGGCTGCATAAGCAGCAGCCGCTGCAGCGCTATGATAATCCAATATTTGATTTTGATAATCCATTTGTGAAGGATCTGGAAACCCATTACCTAAATGATTTTGATGATGATGCAAAGGCGGACTCCTATTTAACAGGTGTGGAGGTGTGTTGTTTTGTTGGGCAGCTGCGGCCGCAAAGGAGTGATGTCTCATGTAGGGATTAATCAAATCCATATTATCGTTGTTGCTAGCAGCGCTATGGTTATTAGCTGTGTAACTAAAATCCGAACTTTCTTCACAACGATCGTTAAAGCGAGAGTATAAATTAAGCGGTGATTGTTCCGGCAGCGTTTGTAAGGGCGATGAGAAACCGTTAATACCGGCGGCTACAGCAGCTTGAAAGGCGTTAAATGTTGTCGAAGAACGTAAGGCTAAATTGAAAGCGGAGTTTTGTGACAAATGAAACGATTTTGTGCCAATCAATGCTGGAGTTGCTGTTGAAGAGGCAGAAGATAAAGGTGAAGCTATTTGAGGCGTAGATGAGAAATCGTTATGCAAAGCGAGCGGACTTTCCGAGCCCGTGGGCGTTTGATTTGTATATGGACTACCCAGGTTGAACTTTTATTATAAAACGTATAGATTATTTATTTATTTTTTTTTTTTTTTTTGCACTAATAAAGTTTCACTTCATTTAAACACTTTTTTCTTAAATAATATGTATTTTCTTGTTAAAATTTTTATTTTTTTTAATTTGTTCACCACCTTGAATTTCCTTTCAATTATTTTCTAATTAATTTTAATTTCTTGCTAATCTCTTTAAAATTCACTTTGAATTATTTTTGCCATTATTTCTTTCTTTCTTTGACTTTTGTTTTAATATGTTTCTTGTATAAATCCGATTTACCGTCCGTTTGTTTAGGCCTATAACTACAGAATGATTTCGAAATGTAATTGAATTTTGTAGCCGAACGAGTTTTCACTGCTTTTACTATTGAGTTTAGTAACCGACCGGACCATCAACAACAATGTGGTAAATGAACCCATAATAAAATTATTTCAATTCAAGTCTTCCAAAAACCAACCACCACTTTCTGGCTCTTATTACCATCAACAACAACAAATACAGAGTGAGAAGACGAGAGTTAAAAAACATGACAGGCGTAGCAATTTGCCATTCTAAACAAAACTTCACTCACACATGCTTACATAGGAAATCCGGTTTTAAAACATGCTCAATCAATTCAGTCCATACATAAATGAGTTTTAACTCCACACTACCAGTAATTACGTGCTCTCTTTTTCTTGCTTACGCTCTTTGGATTGAATTTCTGGGGTATTTGTGTTGTTGGTTAACCAATAGCAAAGGTTAAAAAGAGACAAACAATAATATTTGTATTTTTACTCTGTGCACTTATTTAATCAAGGTAGAAGAAATCCAGCAACAACACATTGGTATCATAAGCAAAAAATAAAAGGGAATAAAAATATATTCAATCTGATTGTCTTTACAAAATCTCTGTTATTTTCTTTTCTTTCAAAAACTACTACAACTTTTCTATGGTTCCTGGCAAAATCGGAGATGTCAATTGAAATATTGTAGAAATAAACGCTAAAATTTGATTAGGCATTTTTGATGTAAAGCATCACATTTTTTTAATTCAGCAAAACAATACTCCTTTTTGCCGCTATGATACCGAAACCGATTCGTTAAGTGAATTTAAATTAGAGATAAAATAAATTAAACCATTTTGTACAGTGTCCGGCAGAAATAACTCTCCGTTTAGAAAGTAACATGAAGCCGTCGAGAGATAGAAAAGAGTAATGGGGCGCGTTTTTGAGTAGCTGCATACCTGCCGTTTTCAGTGTACACCAGAGCGAGTTCCTCCAGCCTGAACTAAGGGAGATTTTTGATGACATTGAGAGTGTGGTTCCAACAAGATAACGCTACAGCTCACACAACGCTGCAATCACTAGCACTGATAAAGAAAATGCTTCCTGGACACATCATCTCTTTACGTGGTAACAGTGGCTGGACACCGCGTTCGTCGTACCTAACGTCTTGTAATTGTTTTCTCAGGGGTAGGGGCTGTTTAAAATCCAAAGCTTACAAACCCTAAAAGAAGTAATAACACGTGAAGTAATAACAGGTGAAAGCCATTTCACCTGAGCCTTTATAATAAAAATAAGCAACATTTTTATTTACTTACCTAAAATTACACTCTAAGGCCGAGGCGACGCAGTGAGCGCAAAGTGGTGAGAGGTGTTGCGGTATGCGGTATGCTACTTTGAGCTGCAAGTGGCTTATTACTGAGCGGCATTTTTCAACGGTAGTTTGTTAAAATATCATTGCCAAGAAATATTTGTTTATAAGTTTATACAAATCTGAACAAATTTTTAGACAAATTTTGGCAATATCGTCATTTGTCTGTAAAACCCGTTACATACAGTAAAAGTCAGCTTGAAAATACATAGAAAAGCAATTTCTGCCCACTTGTTCCAACTCTGTTATCCACAATCACATTTACTATTTATTATTTTATTTACATTTACTATTTTTATTTATTCCTAAGCGGCAACGCTCAGCCGTTTAAAATTGCCACCATTGTGTGGTCACTTCAACAGTATTTCGTACGTTTTAGTTTTTTGATGCTCACTGATCTAAGAGATTACTACTACTCGTATAAACAATATTTATATGGTTTTTGTTTAAAATGTATTCTCAATTTTGCGCAAGAAAGATGATTTTGCAAGTCTGTTTAAAAGATACCTGCTGTAGAAAATAATCAGTCTGAACAAATTTGAAAACTAGAAGACTGTTGAGCTACTAAGACGCCAATGCGGAAGGATTAAAGCTTAGAATGTACAGGGGAAGTTTTTTTCTCGATCTCTTTAATAATTTTATTACAAACACGCCAACACCTACTAATCCTAGTTTTGGCAGACTTACTAAAATTATGTAATTTTTGCTTTTGCTCGGAAAAATAAGACATATGGATAAACCACAATGCCACATCCCGGAGGCATTGTTGACTGCTAACACCTTGACGCAATACTTCCGGGGCGTATAGGGGTACTAGGCCTGAAGCTGGAAAATAATAATCTTCATAGCCTGGCCAGTGTCCGCCAGTCCGGTGACCGGTTATTGGTGAGGTCCTTCGGGAGTAACATTTTAGCTGTGGTTCGGGTCTAAATTGGTGCTGTTGCACTATAACAAAAACCACCATTGTTATGGCTAGAGCTTAGATGATCTCTAACTCCTAAACAAGGGATATGAGCATGGTCCTGACATGTTCTAAAATTGCTACTTGTTGTCGCACTAAGCGCAACAAGAGCATTTTATTCACCTAGTGGTGAGACTACAGTCAGATTATGGCGCCGACCCTGACAAATCCTAGTATTGGCAGATTTTGTACCAAAACTTTTTTTACTATAATTATGTAATATTTGATTTGTTCGGAAAAATAAGCATTGTGGATAAACAATTCCCCCGGAGGCATATTAATTTCTTCCAACTCCTCGACGCCCGAATGCTCCCGGGGTGTACGGGGTACCAGGGGAGGGACTGACTTAAATCTATATCACTTTCTGTAGATAAACAATATGTTTCATTATTTTTCAATCCATCAGATCCAATACATATTCAGCAGTGGATTTTTATAATTCTAGTACATCAGGATTTTTTTATGTTTTTTTTTTTAATTTTCGAAGACTGGCGTCTGACAATTAAGCAGTGGATTTGCTATTTAACAATATAGCTTCACCGATGTAAAATTTTCACCAGTATCTTCATCGGTAATGCGATACTTTGAAAGTATCGAGAATAAAAATATCGCCAGTAGTAATATATTATATATAAGCAAACACGTAGTATCGCCGATATATCGATATAGAAAATAAAATAAGTCCTTTTAGGTAGAAAAAAAAATGAAGAAATCATTGACATATTTGGTGAAATTTAACGATAATGCAGAAATCATTGACATATTTGGTGAAAATTAACGATAAACATTTTTTTTGTATTCCACGCAGAGAGTCTTTATTGATTCTGCCCGGCAGAGGAACTACCGTATTTACATATGGTATTGCCGAGATATGAAAAAACATTTATATCCTTGATTTAATTTAATATTGTTTAATGGTTTTTATTGCCTTAATTTCTAACCTAACTTTATTGGGTTAAACATTTAATGCTGCAAATCATCACAACGGCATGCGAAAAGTCAAATATAGTGTGCGTAGGATATACTGTCGTGTAGCTCTCTCATATTTTACTGGACGCAATAAGCCGCTTGACATTTGTAGCGTAGTCTGTATTCGGCATCTACATATATCTCTCGAATTAGATTATTTATTTTCGGCGGTATGTGTTTGACGCTTAGCGGGTTCCAAAGTTCCGGCCTTAAACAGTTACTAGCAATTAATAGAGACTGCTTGATGAGAAAGAAGGCCGACAGTTACCAGTCGACAGTCTGAAATCACTATAGTCAAGATTAAAGGCTGGTTGTAACACGTGACTCAATGGAATTAGGTTGTCGTAAATTAGATTTCGATTGCCTGTAATCATAGGGGACGGAAGGGGGTCGAAATGAGACCCATTATGGAAGTGTTCTGCTTCGATATTGCCCCTATATTAATAATAAAGGATCAGGGTTGATACCCCCAGTTGCTACATTGCCTAAGATCACCTTTCTTCGAAATTATCACTACTATACCCTCTCTCCAACATTTCGGCATAGATTCCTGTTCCCATAACTTTCTGCTTATCAACATTTTGACAATTGGTTACCCACCATATTTTAGCAAGTCTGAGAGGATGCTGTTTGGTCGTGGATCGTTCGAGTGCTTGGGTATAATTCGTAGCTTGAGATATCGTAAGCAGATTGGACGGGTGTTAAAGAAGTCACGCCACCGTGTTAGCTCGTTGCTGGTGGAAGAAAGATCACTGCCATTTTCGTCCTTAATCACGGTATCAGTAGTACTTGTCTGTTTCCCATCCAACTTTTTGATGGCATTCTATACACCTCTCAAACTAACCACCGCTGCTGAATTTTCCAACTCAGCTGATATGTTATTGTAACCTATAATAAAGCCAAAAAAAATTGTAAACTTATTCAACTAAATCACTCAATTGACAACATTGTTGACAACAAAACTCTAAAATAAAAATTCTTCTATGTTTATAATAGACCCATCTGTTAGATTGGAATTTTATGGAAATGGTACAAATAGAGTGCAATAAAAAGCAACAACAATAAAAATACTAACAAATAGACTGGGAAAAAAACAATGAATGTGATTTTTATTATGTACGTCATTAAAATGCACTAATGTACGGTTATAATACCCACTCATGTTTTAATACAGCAACCAGTATATGTATGAGTACATTCTCTTACTCTACAAGAAGAAAATAACAAAAAGAAAAGAGGTAAGATTGCCGTTGTTAAATGTTGTCTCAATGTGTGTATGTTCATGTGTGTTGTTAAAAAAAAAAATAGTAACGGGCAAAAAGGAGGTGTTTCAAGATTTTTTCTGGTTTTTGGTTTATTTTCAGATTTTTTTCTTTTTATTTGAAATTGTATTTCAACTCTACTCTTCTCATCGACTACGTTTTGTGTTTATTTGTTTAAAATGTAATAAATATTGAGTGGCAGTCAATTTTATTTTCTTTTTTTTTTATTCTTTGTCTACGTACGTACTAAATATAATTTGTTTTTGTAGTGTCTCTAAATGTTTTTATTTATATACATATGTATATACTTATGTTTGCATTTGTATGTGTTAGTATGTGAAAGCTTATACACATACGTACATAGATACATATGTGTGTATGTATATAAAAGTTGCTTTTTAATGAAGTACAACATTTTTTATTTATATACACTTTTTTACGAAAATAATAATACTTTGCTCAACAAACACCAACTAAACATGTTTATAATTGATTTATTTTATTATAATTGTCTTTGGTATATTAATGTTTATGCATATAAATAAATAAATGGCATATTTTAACTTTTATGTGTTTTTGTTTGTGTAGACGAAAATGTAAGTTTTATTTTTATAAAAAGCGTCGGCATTTTAAATAAGAGATTTTTTCAGGGGTTTTAAGGAATACTTCTAAATAGATATACATATGTATGTATGTATTTCTAAAACCGAGTTGTTTATAAAACCAAGGCGAATTCATACCAGTAGTGCAATTCACTAACCCGTTTTAACGAATATCGAATTTTTAAAAAAATTAAACAACAAAATTTTGAATTTTGCTACGCAGCAACACTTTTTAACAATAGTCGTTATTGCTTGAAGTCAGCTGTTATTGTTGACAAGTCTATTGTCGTTAAATAAAAGGACATAATTTTTGTTTTGTTTATTTTGTCGACAAGAACGTTTTTATTTGTCGTTGTAATGGCTTTTGAATATTTATTTTTTCAAAATAAGTCTGGTTATCATACTCGCTTAAATGCTAAATTAATATAAACATACTCGTATGTATGTATGTACATATTATGTACATATTTACTATAAATTAACGCAAATTAAATTTACATTTTATTTTATTGAAACTAAATTAATTCTTTCTATACAGCATATTTGCGTATTTATTTATTTAAATATATCAAAGTCTACATAATAATACATACTTTAGTAAACCAATTTAATAATAATAATTTGTTTTCTTTTCTACTCCTCTTTGTGCTTTTCGCTTTTTTGAACGGAGGTGCCACATGTTACTTTTTGTGTAGGTAGGAAAATAGTCTTGTCTACTATCGTTAAAAAGTAGTTAGTAAATCGTGCAGTTGTTACTGCAAACAACAAAAGCTGTTGACTATTATAGCGATTGTCGTATTGTTAAAAGTTAGTGAATTGTACTACAGGTGGAGTTGATAGCCCAGATGATTGTTTGCTCTCGTTTTTTTTTGCTAATGTCTTGTCAAAAGTACATTGTTTCATATCTGCTAATCTAATGTCATAGTTATTGTTTTGTTACAGTTTTTTCTCTACTGCTCACACCTGGTATGAATTCGCCTTGTATAAAACAAAAGAATGTGGAATCTGATGGAAGTTTTGTCATTTCGTTTTAAAAATTAATCGAGCAACTTTTCATGTGCAACATCATAAGAAGGCTTTATAATTCAAATAATTATTCTATTTTATTATAATTTATTAATAAAATTTATTTATTTATAGCTATATAAAAAAAAAACTATAAATAGAAAGTTTACAATTTGAAGTAAAAATTTACAGTGAATAGGCATATTAACAAGGTAGATTCATTAGTACAACAACTACAACCACAAGCAATGTATTTGTGTAAAAAAACCCTTTGTGTCATACACATAAACATATGTATGTGTACATTTAGCTTTTTTTAAATAAATTATTTTAAGAAGAATTAGCAAAAAGTTTTATCACAGCATTGCAGTCTAATTTTATAATATATCAATTTCGATCTCTTGCTTTAAACTCAATCAGATGTCTCTTATTGAGTTTAAAGCCTCATTGGGCAGTTCACAAATGCAGATAGGTAAACGTAACAAAAACGAGGTATACTCTGTACAATTTCTGAACCATCTAAAAAGTCTTAAACCAAATTAAAGTTATTCCAAAAATTATAATACAGATATGAATTAGAGTTTAATAAAAGAACTACTATTTAAATACCACTCTTGTTGCCGTGTTTGAACAATATCTTTTAAAAGTTAGTGCCCGCTTCCGGTTAGAGTTACAGTTAGAGTTTCCGGTTATGGGAATGCATTTTTTATGAAAAAGCTAATGAAAATGTTGGATATACAAAACTTGACCAGTTATTAGAGGTGTCCGCTTATGGGATGTGTCCGTTATGGGATTTTTTATTGTATACCACTTACCACAGTGGTTTAAGACACATACTGGGGGTAAAAATTTAAAGAAAACTTTTTTTGAAAACTCTATTTTATAGTTTTAGATTTTTATTCACAAGAGCTTTTTGTAATTAAAAAAAAATTTTTATTAAAACTAAAATTACGAATTTGTAATTTTTGTTTTTTTATTGGTTTTTGTGAAGAAGTTTGTATTTTAATTTTATTTCTTTATGTCCAATAACCTATACTCTTGAGCAAAGTCGCCTAACAATTTCTAATTTAATTTTCGGGTTATCTGATGAAACTGGTAATTTATTTTTTTTTAATTTCCATTTTCCAACTTTGTAAAAATAATGTTAATGTACATATGTGTGTATCCTATGTATATTTTTAATTAAGTAATGAATCAATCTATGTAGCTTGAGCTATTTTATGTTTTCAAATGTGTTATTCCTTCGCTACTCCTTTGTGAAGCATAATTGATTATTGAATTATTATTAATTAATGAATTAACTAATTTTTTAATAGAAATTTAAAAAATATAAGCATGTTAACCTAATGACGCTGCGAAAAGGACTAGCGAAAATTTGAATTTAAATATGAAATTAAAAATACTCTATTCCCACCAAAGATTCTTGGTGACTTATTACACCGGATAAAGGGTATGTGTTACTATGAAAGATAAAATAAAGTTAGAATATAATTTTTAATTTTATTGGAACATTTAATAAAAAACCACTAAATAAATAAAAATCACTTAATATAAATTAAGAATACTAGCAACATAGCAAAAAAATCAGTTATTATTGAAATTTTTTTAAATTTTGGATTTTTGGTCAAATTTTCATTCTTTTAAAAAATTTAGGTTTGAATATTTTTATGAAAATTTTGCATTTTTGTAACATAGCTGTCGCTAAAATGAAATAAAATATACGTTGCAAGATGGTTGGCCGCGATGGTTGTGCAAGAATTAAAAGGACCCAAATTATATACGGGATGACTAAAGACAAGTATATTTTTGAATATAAAAAATGAATTAATCTTAATTCGTTTTGGTATATTATGGCTTGATTAGAAATAAAAAATTATTTATTTATGGATCACGATTTTATTAACGTTCTTAACGTTACCCACCACGAGAACGACTAAGGCCTTCTATTATAACTTGCTAATAGACAGAGAATTTTATCAGAGACATAAGTAGTTTTTTGTTATAATAACGAGTATAAATTTCGTTATTATACGTTGCCTTTACAGAATGTGATAGGTAAAGGTTGTTTTTGGCTTACTTATAATAACGATAAAGTACTAGTTTTTCCGATAAAATTCTAACTTTAGCTATTGACAAGTTATATTAATGGACTTAAAGTGTCTTGCGATTTGTCCAAACAGCCAATTAAAATCGACAAGATAGCTGATAACAATAACGTATACCAGACTTAGTGCACCACAGATCGGTTGTTTAATGAGATGTGTTACATGATTGGCCATACTACTGATATCGAAGATTATCCAATTTCATATCTTCCACTTCAGGCTAGAAAAAGTCCGTAATTATATGTCTTTAACATACGCCTTCGACTAAAAAGGCGCTTCTAAAAACCTTTTTCGAAAAAAAGGGCCAATGATGCCGCCAAACTCCGAAATTCACACCAAACTGCCAATCTCTGTGAATGCATTGGCCTCGATCCCTAGACTCAAAAATAATATTTGTTAACATATAGTGTCCATCGTTGTTACCTTCGAGTACAAGGAGACATTTTCAAATAAGTGGCTCTATATGTCTTCACATTTACGATGTGAATTCAAAACACATAGGAGAGTAAAATTTTTACTCACATTAAGACACTATTATGCGGTATATCGCTGCATTTTCCATGGATGTACATAATTTAAAATTTTGGAAAAAATTTATTCAGAATTTAATAAATTTTAAATTATTCAACACTAAAATAAATTTCATTTTGTTGACATTTTTTGGGTGAAATTTACTTCTTCGCGGTATTCTATTTTTTGCCTTTTAATTAAAAGCAAAAGAAATGTTAAACATAACATCTAAAATTTAAAAAAAAAATTGTTTGTGGGGATATTTTTTTAAAAGCCAAAATTTATACAAATTTGTCCACCAATACATTCTTAGTCTTAGTTTTTTTGACAAAAGACTTACATAGGTTTTTGACAGTTCAGTTGGAGCTCTATGTATTCTATGATTTCTATGGTTGCAAATAACTTGAACAGAGGTTTTCATTTTTTTTAATTCTTTTTTTTCGTTTAATGATTCACAGCATTTAACAATCTATATATATAAAAAAAGTTGCATTGTGTTAGAAATTGATGTTCTCTGGATTGCGTTAACCGATTTTGTTTCTGCAAAGTTTATATGAAAGGTGACGTCAATACCAATGTTTTTATGTACAAACGGTCTCTGTATGTGTATTGGTCCATGAGTTATAGGCGGAATAGTTGGCGTGGTACCGCCCATACAAAGTAAAAAATTATTATCGTGTTCCTGGCGAACTGCAATAGATAGCGCCTTGAAACTTTGCAAGAGTAGCCTTTGTGCTAAGGCGCATAGTCTGCCCAAATACAGAAAGAATTGGGACAGTAGGCGTGGTACCTCCCATACAAAGTGACAAATTATTATTGTGTATATAATAGGTAAGGTCTTCAAAGTGGGTACAAGTAAACCCCATACCCATGCGAATACTCTAGAAAAACTTAGGCTGAATTGGGACAGTGAGCGTGGTACCCCCCATACAAAGTAAAAAAATATTATCCTGTATCTCGAGAACTGCAATAGGTAGCGCCTTGGAATTTTGCATCAGTAATCCCCATACCTAGGGAACTACATTAGGTATCGTCTTGAAACTTTGCACAAGTAACCCTCATACTAATATGCATAGTCTAGCAAAATACAGACTGGATAAGAATACTGGGAGTGTCACATCCCATTAAAAGTATAAAATTGTTATCGTTTTAATACGTATATAGGTTTTTTAGTTTAATGTAATGAAAAAACATTACATTTATATTGGCAGGTGTTTTTTTTTAATTCTTTTAGCAATATATTGCTTCTCTTGGCCGAACATCAGAGAGGTGATCAATTATATTATTTACAACCATGTCATCATACAGTTTTTATATAGTACTGGCTGGTTTTCAGTATATATATTTTAATTTTATTTTTCTTTTACTTTTAGTCCTAAGATTTGAGCACTTGTTAGTTCATGTAATTTGAAGATACAATAAATAATATGAATAATTCTTGCAAAGAAGAAACGACTTCAAAACAGATAGAAGGGCATCAATTCTAAACTAAAAATGTAAGAAGTAATCTGTAAGAATTAGATTTAAACCAAATAAAAGATGCGCTAAAATTAGAGGGAAAAAAGTAAAGACTATGTGAATGTCAAGCCTCTCCCTATTACTGTTCAAAAGTTAAGCTATTTTCACCAGCATCCGTCTTTTATGGGGACACCATTCAAGCCTTCTTCTATAACGGTTTCAAAGATAGGGTCACATAGATCAAATAACATCACCTATTGGGACACCCTTTAATTTACAATTTTAAATTAAAGACCTGCTGTTATAGAGGACTTGGCCATAAAAATTATTTATAAATTTCACCCGTCTATAATGGTTCAAATGCTTGGCTATATATATCAAATTACATGAACTATAGGGACACCCTTTACATTATAATTCCAAATATTTATACTTGTTATTATACCAGAGAAAGTAGTGGACATTCTGCCTATTTTAAAGTGTTTGTGTTTAACGGTTCAAAAGATAGGGCCACATAGATCAAATTACATAAATTATGCGGACACCCTTTAATTTCTAAATTTAAATTTTAGAGCTGCTATAGTAGACTTTGCAATACAGGTTTTTTGTAAATTTCATCTGTCTGTCTATAACAGTTCTAAAGTTTGGCCACATACATAGAATTACATTAACTATTGGGACACCCTTTTATTTCCAAATTCAAATTTTATACTTTTTGTTATAGCGGACTTAGCAATACAGGTTCTCTGTAAATTTCAGCGGTCTGTGTGCAAGTATTCAAAAGTATGGCCATATACATCAAATTAAATGAACTATTGGAGCACCCTTTAATTTAAAGTTTTGAATATTTATACATTTTATTGTAACGGTCATAGTAATCGACATTCTTTCAAATTTTCAATATTTGTCTATAACCGTTCAAATGATAGGCCCAAATAGGTCAAATTACGTCGCCTATGGGGACACCCTTTAAATTTATTTTTTTTTTTATTAATTTCCGCTGTTGGGAGCTATTGCGATAAGCAAATTTTTTAAATTTTAAAAACATGTATGTTGTATGGGGACACACAGCCTATAATTTTTGATATAATGAACTGTTTTTAAAACGGGACCAACCTCAAAGCATAACATTTCAAATAAAGAAAAAAATTTTAAAATCGGTTCGGAAATGGCTGAGTTCTGCGGTTACATACATAAAAAAAGCAACATTCAGACGAATTGATAACCTCCTTCTTTTCTGAAGTCGGTTAAAAAAAGAAAAAATCCTTTTCCGCTTTAGTTTTAATGATCTTCCAACTGGTGCCGATATACATATGGTTATATTTCTATATAAATGTATATGTAACATATCTTTACCTTATACTGAAACCAAAGCCAACATATTTGAAAAACTGTACAAAAGGTCAGTGGTGTGGTAGTTTATCAATCTGGGGTTTGTAGGTTCGATTTCTACCAAACACCTTAGGTATTTCAATACAACGGGTGAAGGTCTATAATTTGAGTTAGTACCTATGTATTTAATTTGGAATTATTGTGTAATATTTATTAACTGTATGTAAATTTTACCAATACCAGAAAAAAGGTACATACTTATTTCATTATTTGTTCCTGCTATTCTACTCTCTTTTTAAAGAAGGTAAACCCCAATAACAAAACTTAAATTTTTATTTAAAATGCATTCATAATTAATAAAAAAATTTATCTATTTCAATTACTTATCTAACTCAACTAAAAAATCAATTCCTATAATTTGTAAATTGCCAGAGACATACATACATACGAGTAGGTATAAAACACATCCTTCCATTATTGTTCTTCTTGTTTATTGCAGTTCATTATGAACTATAATAATTATTACATTATTTTATGTTGCTTCAGATACCTATTACTGTTTTCTTCCGTCTGTAGCTGCTGTCTTTGTTAACTAAAGACGACTTTTGTACATGTAGGTATGTAGAAACATGGCACTACTGCATTTTTAATGTCTGGAAATTTATGTTCAAAATACATACAATCCGCTTACACATACAACTTTAAAATATATTAACTATGTTAGTATCATCATCAACTGTCTTTATAGCTACTAACGTTGTTGCCATTAAAGTTTTTGTTGTTGTTGCTGATTCTGCTTCTGCTACTGCTGTTCATGTCCTGTACATGTAGCTCCATTTAATAATAAACTTCTTGCATAAAATTTAATTTACTCCTCTCATAACATCTACGTACAACAAAAAAAAAGGATACAAAACACATTTATGCACTCATGCAAACACACTACAACATTTTTTATGTCCTGAAAACGAAACTTGAATAGTTAAAAAAACAAAACAATTGCAATCTATAAAATACTTGAATATAAACGTTTATTAAAATTCTTATTGGATGCGCCATTGTTATTGAAACGGAAATGAAACGTTACGAATGAGTATATTTGCTATAAGACACACCTCTTTAAGTTAATTAAAAATATTCTTCTCTATTCACAATCTTTCTCTTTTCGTTTTTACTTTTATTCTCTTTGCAATTGATGTAAGAAGCTACCCGCCATTGTTGTTTATAAATGCACTCAATTTATGTACTCAAATGTCGTCCATTGTAGTTGGCTGGAGAATAAATTTATATTCACCTCGGTAAAAGTGGAGTTTCAATCAGGGCTGGCAAAGTTGGTTTTCTCCTTTTTTACAAGTGGAACGTGAAAAGTAAAGGGTGCCTCTTATAGAGGTGGAGAACTTTAAATTATAATAAAACAGAGAAACCCGTTTTTAATATAAATCCAGTTAGATATATTAATTACATATACATACCTACATATCATGTTATGGCATTTATGTTTAAATATGATTTTGGACTACATAGCCGCCACAGCATTTTGCGTTCCAATTGAGACACAAAGAAGTAACAAAGCATATCTCCATACTGCTCACCGTTAACTGGATCGTTCTTATCATTAGTATAATAGTTAAGAGTAAACATATTTATAGTTTCTCAAATTAGGCGGTCTAATGGGCGATTATTAACACAATAAATTGACCGTAATGCGCGATGAGTTTATCGAATTGAACCATGATTTAAAAAAATAATTTAAACAATTTCTAAAAGTTGCTCAGTCGTGTATCTATCCATAAATTGCTAAACCAAACTTACCTCAATAGAAAAGTTCTGCCCATTTTTAATTATCTGCCTCTAAAAAAATATGTTACAGAAAGTTACACCAATGACTCATTCGGTACGATGTTGTAATGCTTTATTTTAAACTTAAAAACATGATATTTAACCGTTTTCATTTTTACATAATTGTACCAATTTACGAAAAAGTTTCAATACATAACTTTACGATATTTTAGGTTGAGTTTACAAGTTTGACTGCAAAGTTCGAAAGTCGATTAAAATAAAATTCGAACTAACATAAAAAAAAACGCCGCGATAAGGGTCTTCTAATTTAGCCTCAATTTTTACTCCTCACTCTTAGACTCGACCTAACTTTTGCTAACTTGAATTTGTTCCACAGTGTTATTTTTGTTTTGTTTTAAATAAAAAATAAAATATGAACATACATATATATTTTGGCGATTTTTTTCGTTTTACAGCGATTTTAATAAATAGAATTTGTTTTATGATTTATTATAAATATTTTTAAAACTAAAAAAAGATATACATATATATATTGTTATCAAAATCTAACAAATATCACGATTTTGGCGAAGTAGTGAAGAAAATCTGACAACCCTGCTGCTAAACAATGACTATTGCTTATGCTTATTATCGTGACAAGATAACAGAATTTTGTCTTCCTAAATTGGATGCTATTAATGAGGACGAAGTGAAGAACAATGTAACGACGTAGTGTATTTTTGGATAAAAATAGCCAACGTGATCCGATGTGTACCAAATTTTGCACAGAAGTGTTAGCCATCACCATTAAGAAAAGCGTAGAAAATGGGGTGTTTACGTCCATTCCCATGTCACCTACCCATACAAAGGAATTTGGGGTTTCTTAAATTGGGCCAACTGATTTCGGGAGATGATCATCCTTATTATAAGGAGGAAAAATCCCCACAACAAGGGGGATCTAAAAGTAAATGTTTGGCTCGAATGGAAAAATCATTTGTACATACCAACATCATAATGATCCTATTTACACTACAAACGAATTAAAAAATCCATTTATTGCATTAGTCAATATGAGTCCAAACTACCCACACCTAAATATAATAGAAATCGATTGGGTGGGTTAGCCCGAAAATTTTATTTACAATTAGATAAATTGAAATTAGATAAATTTGTTCACACTCAGACGCCTACTGTTATTGTTCGGAACAGATAATTCCTATTCAAATATATAGTATTAAATTAAAGTTTATTAAATCCTCTTTCAAATGAGCTTTTGCTCAACTCCGTAGGTCTTATAGAACTGCAATTAGATTATATTTCAAAGCGCATACTTGTGTATAAAAGCGACATTTTTCTATTTTTATAACTGTATAGCAAAAAAAACTGTAAGAAATAGAGTTTTTTTTTAAATATATTTGGATTCAGGGAGTCAAGGAATATAAAATCTGAGATAGTAAATTGAAAAACAATTTTTTGGTAAATTTTGGTTAAATAATTTTGGTTTAATGTATGTTTTAAATTTTTAAAAACGTACACGCCTGCCTTCTCTGGCCTTTTTTATTTATTCACTTTTAAAATTTTTAAAACCACGCATAAACCTTTTTGAGAAAAACAATTATTTTAACTCAACGGAACGAATTTCACCTGAAAATTCGAATTTTTTTATGGAAACTTTCATTTTTCGATTTGCGTCAAAATATTTTATATATTCTTATTTACACTCAAGGCACATTCATCAATTAAACAAACTAAAAGTAAAAATATAAAAATATAAATAATTCTTTATGTATTTTTAAATTTCCGTACCCAAAGGGTAAAAACGTTGCCCAATTGTTTTCGGTACAATGTGTGTCCGTCCGTATGTCAGCGCCTTCTATCTCTGGAGGCGTAAGAGGTAGACTCTTGTAATTTTTACACAAGTTGTATTACTGTGTCCGCTATTGTAAGAATTACTACAACTTATAGGGTGTTCCGCAAGTGACGGGTATTTCGCGTATATGGCCTTGTTTTTTAAACTGTAATAGGTATACTCATGATATTTTTATAAAAAGTGCATTACCGTTTCCGACATAACAACAATTATTAAAAATTAAAGAGTTTTGTGAAAATGACAAAAATTTACGTACATACATAGATGTAGCCTTGTTTTTGAGCCGGAATGAGTAGACACTTTCAATCTACACAAAGTATAATAAGTAAACAAAAATTTTAACCAAGTATTAAAGGGAGTTTTGATGGTGACACGATTTTGCTTTGATCATTTGTAAAGTAATATATACATATGAATGTACATGTTTTATTTTTTTCTTTACAATAACTACAGTCATAACAGCAAACGAAAATAAAAAATGAAAGGGTGTGCCCTAGATGTGGCCAATTTAAGGAATTTAGATTTATCTCCTTAACGTTATAGGCAGATGCTAGATATATAAACATACATAGGATTTTTAGTACTATGCTCTAGTACAGTTAATAAATAAAGTTAATAATTAAAGAGTGTCCCATAAGCAAGATTTAAACTTGTACTTTTATAGTTATATATTGATGGTAGTACAGAACCCTACGTATGTCTGACTTGCATTTGACTGATTTTTTTTTTAAACGAGATAAAAATTATGTCTTGAGTCAAAAAAGCAATTGCAATAATAAAGTGTGGTAAAAAATTAAAAACTACTGCTTAAGGTATGTACAGACGGTTGTCAGATTTTTGTCTGACAATGTTGCTAGATAAAATTATTGTCAGATAATTGTCTTACAATGGCATTGGCAGTTTTGTGACAAATTTCTTGCAATCGTGTGAACTGACAATCTACATTGTGGTGGCAATTTTGCATTGCCTTGTCATTGTCAGCACATTGTTCGGTCTGACAATATTGTAAAATCTGACAACCGTCTGTACAGAGCTTTAGATTTTAAAATTAGAAAAAATAAGTAAGAGAGCTATATTCGGCCATGCCGAAGATTCTATACCCTTCACCACGGTGATTTTATTTATACAGAAATGTACAGCATTATCCACATTGTTGACTCTACATAGATTAAAATAAGTCGTATGAGAAAAAACTCAGTATTCATTTAGCTGATTAGCCGCTGCTAAGTGAAAGCAAATTCCGTTGGCTTAATGATATTGAAGACGTAATGATATTGAAGACGACAGCTACATCGTAAACTCTGACATTGTTGTAGAAATACCTATTTTGCTTTTATAAAATACAATAACTGTTTAAAAAAATAATAAATATTTCCTCCAAAACTTTTTGTTTTTGAAATTAGCAGCCACAACGATGGTCTTGTCGCCATGTAGCTTTGCGGGCTTCAAAATTAATTGTTTACCTATAAACGTGTTTTTGTATTTTTGACAGTTCGTAGTCGGTATCCTGATCTTTTCTATTTGTTTAATGCATCTAGGTTTTAAAACAGAGATCTTATCTATTTAAGAATCAAACGCATTTAAAAAAAATATGTTACTGTATAAACATATATTTTTACTACTACAAATATGTTATGTTACACTCATGATTTTCTATTTCAAAGAAATATTAAAATTTTTGTTAAAATATTTTGAAAATAGTTTGTAAAGATTGTTTGCAAAAATATTTTTTTGACAACATTTTTGTAAAATTTTATTCGAAATTTTTTTGGAAAATTTTTAAAAATTTTTTTCGATAATTTTTGTGTAAAAATATCTTTTTGAAAACGTTTTGTAAATTTTTTTAAAAATTTAAAAATTTTTTTTTTTTAATTTTAATGATTTTTTTAAATTTAGGACCTGTCTGCAGTCTATATTGACTTAGAATGGTCAGACTAAATAAAAAAAATTCTTAAAAAATTTTCTCATATTTACCCACCCTATGTGCCTTTTTACTGCTCCTGTTTAACAGTGGGCACCCTGTGGTCTGTAACACAAATCAAAGCAAAAAAAAAACCTACCAACCTAAAAACAAACTAAACTTGCCCCTCGCAGGGAGTTATAGATCTCTATGCACTCCATGCGATATACTGGTAGCGGTCTAATATTTATTTGACAAAAAAAAGTCAAATGAGAATCATTAAAGCCGAAAAAATGAAAAAAGCGTAAAAATATAGGTGGGCGTGGTTTTTGGCCCGCAGCCTCCAAAGAAATAATCCAATGTTGCTGAATTGCAATCCCAAAATTTTCGAAAGTATGTCTGACAGATTGGTGTGCTTAATTTTTTTGTATCTCTTCTGGTGCCTTGGCAAACGACATTTCAACGTCAACATGGACAGACGGATAGAGGGATATCGCTCAATCAACATCTCCATGTATAAGAATTCAGAATATATTTACTTTATGAGGTCGGAAATGAATATTGTAGAAATTGCACACGGAATGAGAAACTTAAATGTGCCCTTTCCTCCTGTGGTGAAGGGTATAAAAATAAATGAGAATTACTTAAGACTTAGAGTTTTTGTAAGTTTATTGTTATTTTTATTTATTTACGGGGGTAAGTATTTATTCTATTTATTTTTATTGTAGATTGTCTATTTTATAAATTAATTTAAATTTGCAAAACAAATCAATGTAATTGTCATGTTTGACATGACAGCTAACTAAGAATTTATGACATATTTAAGCCATTCTTTTTTAAAACAGAAAAACAAACAATCTGTCCAGAAAAAAAAGCCATGTCAAACCGAAGGTGTTTTATGGCATCATATGCATATAAATAAGAGTTTGATTGTTTTTCGAGGAAACACATCACATCAAAACAAATCAAAAATATGCAAAATGCCAATTTTTTAAAATAGAAACGTGAATAAACAACAACGTTAACTGCTGCAATAACAATAACAAAAACAAATAATAATTTATAAATGACAACAAATTCGACATATCAAAAATTGAAAACTTACGTGACTGGTGGTCGGTCGGTGTTTTTGAACAACAAAATTTGCAAATCAAAATAAAATCCTTTTTATATTCCAATAAAAAGGTATAAAACTGTAATTGCAGGATAAAAAAAACATACAAATCTAAATATTATTCCTAACACATGAGACAAAGAACCCTCTGAAGGGATACAAATGCCAAGCAGTTTTGTAGTTTTAGAAAAGAAATTTAAGACAATAGAAATTGCGGGAGTTAGAAGAGTTTAACTTAAACAATATTCACACGTTGTTTAAAAATGAATTGATTTGAAAGGATCATCATACTTTCCATATTTGTAGTCAAATCCATTCAAAATAACATGTCAACTTTAGTATAAAAAACACACGTAGTTCGTGGTAAAAAAAGCTCAGAAAAAAATCTTGGTAAATGTATAAAGGAGGAATATTTAAGTTTTTGTTTTTAGCTTGAGATGGCTAAAACAAATTATCTGCTTTTAAAAAAGCTTTAGAATTTTAATTGAAAAATATAATTTTTTAAAAAAAGTCTAAAAGAAACGTGACAAATATTATACGATCTGTTAAATGTGTATTAAATACAATAAAAAACAAGTCAGAGTGATATATTCGGCTATGCCGAATCTTATATACCTTTCACCATATTAATGCTATATATTGTGTTACCCTCTTATGTTACCCTCTTTTGTTCGAAAATTTCTTGTAAATATTTTATTCATTTTTTTTTACTTTTCTTAAAAATTTTTTTAAATTATTTTTGTAAAAATATTTTTTTATATTTTTTTCCATAAAAAGGATTTTTATCAGAATTTCCTTGTTAATTTTTTTTGTTAATTTTTTTGAAATTTTTTTGTAAAAATTAGGAACTTTCTGCAATCTATATAGAATTGTCAGACTGAAGCATAAAAATCCTTATATTGACCTCTCCTAATTGGCCTATTTACTGCTCCTGTTTAACAGTGGGCACCCTGTGTGTCTATTGGATACCTCTATATGTATTTATTTTAGCGATCTACCTGTCGCGGTCTAATATTTACTTAACAAAAAAATCCAAAGAGAATTATTAAAACCGAAAATAAAGAACAAAAAACTTTAAAAAATGTAGGTGGGTGTGGTTTTTTGCCCGCAGCCTCCATAGTAATGATCCGATGTTGCTGAATTGCAATCCCAAAATTTTCGAAACTATGCCTGACAGATTGGTGGGCTTAAATCTTCTGTATCTCGTCTGGTGCCTTGGCAAATGAGATTACTACCCGAACACGGGCAGACAAATATTGCTTAATCAACTTTTCTACGTATAATATATTTACATTCTTTATGGGGTCGGAAATGAATATTGCAGAAATTATACATTGACAATAACAAATTTATATATAACCTTTCTAACTATGGTGAAGGGTATAATAAAACTGTAGGTTAATGTATAACATATGACAACAAAGACCATAGTGCAAGTAATTTACCTATTTAGCAGTATTCTAAATACTTTATTTTACATCCGACATACTCAACTTATTATACCCTTTACCACAGGAGGGAAAGGGATAATATAAATTTGTCATTTGTAATTTTTGTCGTGTGTAATTTCTACAATATTAATTTCCGACCCCATAAAGTATATATATTCTGGATCCTTATACATAGAGAAGTTGATTAAGCGATGTTCGTCTGTGTTCGAGTTGAAATAGACTTTTCCAAGGCACCAGAAGAGATACAAAAAATTGAAGCCTACCAATCTGCCAGGCATAGTTTCGCAAATTCCGCTAATGCAATTCAGTAACATCAGACCCTTAAATTCGAATATGTAGGCAAAACCCACGCCTACTTGTTGTTTTTTGGTTCTAATGATTTTCTTTTGCTTTTTTGTTAAATAAATATTGGACCGCTACCAGTATATCGCATGGAGTGCATATAGATCTCGGCGAATCAATAACCTTCTGGGGGGGGGGGGAGATTTTTGTTTGTTTGTTGGTAGGGCTTTTCTGCTTTGATTTGTATTAGAGGCCTTTATAGAAAGCAATACTCATAGTAGTAGCCGATATGCCTACATGGAGCCCACTGCGAACCCGGGGGTCAGTATGAACCCCAATGTGCTTTAGTCTGACCATTCTAATTGAATATAGATTGCAGGAAGGTCCTAACTTTTGTAAAAAATATTTTGAAAAATTTATACAAAAATTTTTCGATAAATTTTTACAAAAAATTTTCGATAAATTTTTACAAAAACTTTTCGATAAATTTTTACAAAAAATTTTTGGTAAATTTTTACAAAAAATTTTTGGTAAAATTTTTACAAAAAAAAATGCGATAATATTTTTACAAAAAAAGTTCGATAAAATTTTTACAAATAAATTTGGATAAAATTTTAACAAAAAATTTTCGAAAACATTTTTACCATAAATTTTCGATAAAATTTTAACAAAAAAATTTTTATAAAATTTGTACAAAAAAAAAATCTATAAAAAATTCTTTATATTATATTTGTAATAATGAAGTTGAAAATCGTAAAAGTAAAAACCAAATGTATATTATTGTGAAATTGGAAAATATAACAGAGTAAGGGAATACTTAACATAACTATGGTTTTGGCATGGCCGAATATACCGCTTTTTCTTGTTTGATGTACTCTGGTGATTTCGGTATATAAATGTTCTATGGTTTTAAAAGAAGAAAGTGAATTCAGCTGAAAGCTTAAACTAAATTTTATTTCAAATGCAAATGAATGAGAAATTTTGTAATGCAAATATTTTTATGAGTGTAAAAAAATGCCATACAACAACCCTTTCTTCCTACTTTATTTTTTGGCCATATGTGGAATCAATACAACAAAATTCACATAATCTACCATTTTTTATAACTATAAAATAACCAATCAATTTTTTGTTTTTATAAAATCGTACACACAATTTTGTTTTTGGTCACCTTTTTCCATTATCTTCATAATGTTTCATTTAGTTAATCCTAATTTAATATGTACAAATGTTCCTTATCATACACAGATTGTTGTTTACTCCTCATAACTCATTTTAATGGTCAGGAGTATAGGGGAATGTACAACTGTGTTGGTCATATTCAATCATTTTAAAAATAAAGTTGAAATTTTTGTTACCCTGAAATGATTATAAACTGATGTTAATTTTTTTGCATGCCTTTGAAGGATTATAATTGGTTGTCAATAGCAAAGGGTAACAAAGATTTCAAAAACTAAATTTTAGATGTTATATTTTGAGGCCCTAAGTAATGTAACAAATCTACGTGTTGATATTTTATATATAGTCTATCTCTATCTAGCTGGTTTTATTTTATTTGTTAAAGTTGGAGCTATTTGCCTCATTAAATTTCTGATGACCTAGTTGTCCTGGTTTAATTCTAAGACGTTGTTACTTAACAAGAAAGAGACCTCGTTACAAGTAGAATGTCCCGCGCTTACATGAAAGGCGTGTTTGTAAAATTATAATTGATAGAAATTTCTATAACACTTCAGAAAATTTAAGAATATTCGAGAGCATACAAAACCACTGTGAAATACAATTTTTTAGAAGACTCAGAAGAAGGTAAAGCGGTATATTTAATTTTATATTTCGAAAAACTAGGATCAATTTAACAAACCGGATGGGCGGATGGAAGGCAGTATAACTCAGTGTACTTTCTGTAGTTCGACTTATCCTTACGGTAGCAGTCAGTCACAGGCTTCTAGCAAAACTTGTCCCTCTAGGAGTCTGACTTAATTTGTCAGAGAGAACTGTGAACACCTCTTGACCTTCAGTTTTAATATACCTTACTTACATGCGTTGTGATGGAGCTATGTAGGGATGAACATATTTTCCTCATTACTATAAATTTTGGTATTTTAGAAAAGAAATCCTTTTTTTATCGGCCGGATTAGATGGACACAAATACCTCGCCAGATGCGAATAGCGGAGGCAATAGCCCCTCGGTAGGAAGTCCAGAATTTGCGTGGATTAAATATAGGTAACTAAAGCTGGAAAATTGCTGGTCATGAAAATTTCAGGTCTGGCCAAAACGAAAATCAAAGAAGACGAGTTTTGCTAACTGTGCTTGGATGAGGCAACGATAGTAGCGAACATTAACTGCAAATGTGCACAACTGGCTAGCATAAGGCTTGATACCATCAGGCAGTTACCTAGTAAATGTGGATGATATAGGTACCTTTGTCAAAAGTTAGCAATTACCAGACACTCTATGATGTAGAAGAAAGTCTACTGTACCTAGTCAACAGTAAATGCTAGCGGCAGTCAAGAGTAAATGCTAGAGGCTGCATTAGACTCCATGAATGTAAGGTAGCCTTAAATTACCTATTAGGTGTCAGCAATCATTGATTCAGAATATTTTGATTGATGAAAAGTGTCCAAAATGAAATATTTAGATTTGAACAACCACAAATAGAAAACTCAAAAAAGTGCAAAAAACTATATAAAGTTTAGAGACTGCAAAAATTTTGAATTTTCAGTATGGGCAATATAGCGAAAGAAAATAAAAAAACAATCTTAAAGAGAAATAAACTAATTTAAATATAACTTTTCTGTAGCCTAGTGTAAAGTGAACCTTAATCATAGAACATACCGTAGCCACAGTGTAACAAGTGTGGCTTCTGTTTTTTAGTGACCTAAAAAAGGGTTAACAATTTAAATCAATTTCCTCGCCCTTTTTTTCAATCATTATGTGGTCAATTGGTTGCGGGAGGTGGTGAGGGCAAGAAGTTGGTATTTGTTGATTTTTTATTTTTATGCGGTCTCTAGTGTTTTGCTTTTTTTCCAACCCACATTGAAATTTGTATGCCCTAATCCTTAAAATTGTTAAAACGTGCGTATCAAATTTTATTTCCTCCTCGTATTGGAATGATATTTAGTTGCTGATTCAAGGTAATCAAAATAACCCTTTGCTTAACTACCCATTTAAAGTAAAAGGACATGCTCGTAGAAAGACATAACTGCATGTTGTTTTAGCCATTTGAAAACCATAAAAAATATTTTAGAATTTTATTTATTCTGTTGTTTGTTGCTGTTGTTGTTGCAGGAATCAATAAAAATATTTTAAATGATTTTGACACCCATCGCAAATAGTTTTTAGTGAAATATCAATTTCATAAATAAGATTTAAAAAAATAAAAAACTCAACAATAAAAAGGAAATCAACAATATAAAAATGTTCGATGGCAGTAGTAGTTAGAGAGTGAGTGGCAGCATGTTGCACTAACAGTGATGAATGATGGCGAAAACAATATGTTGGAAAAATACATATGTATATGTTTTTAGAGTTTAAACATTTTTATATTTTTAAATAAATATTTTAACATTTTTAAAAATATTTCTTCATTCTGCCTATAACCAACCAATATAATTTATAAAGAAATGTTTTTTAGGATTGCATTCTACCACAGGGATTAAGCAGTCATAAAGTTTTCAGATCTGGCAACTCTATTATCAGTAATGTTGGTCATAGTCGTTTGAAACAATTATATGAACTAGATCGTAATTTTCGTTCATCGTTTTCTTTTCATGTGAACGATGACTGAAAAATGTACGCATGAACACCGGTTACCGAATCGCTAGATGTTATTTTTATGACTTTAAACAGTAATGAAAATAATTAAATAAGCAGAAACATTTTGCAAATAGTTCAGTAAACTGGACACCAAGACTTTACGCGTTTGGATTATTTGCTCTTGGATTACAAACAAACCAATAACCTAGGTCGACTTACAATACAACATTGTGTAGACCATAGCGGTCCCAAATGGTCGAGACATCCAATTAGTAATTATCTATGTCTCGCGAAGTGGGAGTGGGCTAGGAAGGAATTAATCCTGTTTGGTTCCAGTATTAGAACACAATAAAGGCTCTCGAAACATCCCCATCCCAGGTGCTGAAGATGTCGATGTTGAAGAGCAAGACATAGGCAGATAAGGTGTTCAAGCGTTTCCTTCTCTTCCTCATCCTGACAGCTTCTACAGAAGTCATTGTAAGGAAGACCCATCCTTTTTGCATGGATTCCAAAATAGGCAGTGACCGGTAACTGTTGCTACTAAGTCACGTAGCTGCATTATTGGCAGCCGAAATAAAGAAAACCGTTCTCTTCTGGTCCAGTAAGGACCATATTGTCTTTGTCGTTGAGTAAGTAGACTCATAGGACCATCTGATCTGATCCAGATCGTGGAGAGCAAAGCTAATGCGGTGCCAGCAGGCTGAAAGGGGGATACCAGAATAGATTTATATGGCGTCATCATGTAGCACTATCCCCTTCTTGGCTAGTTCATCAGCAACATAGTTGCCTATGAGGGTCTTTTTGATAGCAGATATTTCTGCTTGTAAGACATTGCAGTCATTCGACTATATAGACTCCGCCACCAACTCTCTCCCTCCTTTTGGAGCCATCTGTATGAACCCTGAGAGTTCGAGATAGAAAAGAGTGGCCCTCCGTCAAATCGAAGTGAAATCTTCTTGTGAAGAAGGGTATCGGGGTGAAATAGTCCAAGAATAACATTTATTGTTCCTAGAAGGCTGGCATATACCCATAACCTATGGTTTCATGCACCTATAACATTTAGTCTAACAGCTGTTCTTAGTGCCGCTTTCCTGGCCAGTAGGTCTACTGGTAACCGATTGTGTATATCAAAAAGCGCCCTCGTTGGCGTTGACCTAATGGATCGAGTTATAAGGATCGCCTTATTACGCAGTACCCTCTCTACAATAGAAGTATTTGACCTAGTATCCAGTGCCTTCCACCAGACAATTATTCCATAGAGTAGTATTACTTTGATTACTGCTTTAAGTAACCAATTCAAATTCCTTAGGCTAATTCCCCATGTCATGTTAATATCTTTCCTGCATACGTATATTGCCGAAATGGCTTTAGACGATCTAGCCTGAATATTTAGTTTCCAGGATAATTTACTATCTAAGATTATGGTGCCCCATTTAATGTAGGTAATCAAATGGGTGGAACCTTGTATTTCCTGGAGAATAATACAAGTTTCGTTTTGGTTGGATTGATACTTAGCCCATTCTGCTCCCCCCAGGTGCAGATCGCCTTGAGTGCCATCTCCAATCTTTGTGTCATTGTGTCAACATGAGCTCCTGCAATTGCAACTGTTTTGAAGTAAATGGAGTCCAATTCCCTTACTAGCTTTATAATAGCTATATTCCATAGCAGCGGTGACAAGACCCCACCTTGAGACGTTTCACTTATTGCTATTTTGGTGACTTTTGTCGATCCGAATGAGGATGATCTATTCCTATATCAAAGCAGGTTTGTTATGAACCTGATGATCGATTGGTCAACCCTTACCTCCGTAAGGGATCGAGTTATTGCCATCTGGTTAATATTATTAAAGGCTCCTTAAATATCCATGAAGGCTACCATAGTGTAATTTTTTATCTCTAAAGACTTCTCTATGTAGCCCATGAGCGAGTGCAGGGCCATCTGAACAGATTTACCCTTTGTGTAGGCGTGTTGAGATGGTAAAAGAAGGTTCCTGCCGATTGTCATCCATATGTGAATTTCGATAAGTCTCTCTAGTGTTTTGAGTAAGAAGGTTGTTTGACTGAAATCCTTTGCTTTCGTGTGAAACACTTCTCCCCCTTTGGGAATAAATATCACATTGCCTTTTGTCCACAGATCTGGATTGTAAAACCAGGACAGGCAGGCTTGACATACATATATCTAAGAGCCTTGGTGTTACCAGATCTAAATTGTTTTGAAGATTTTTTTTTTGCATTTCATAATGCATTTATTGCATCTTCAATATTTTGAACTAACAATAATTATTCATATCTTAAGTCTAAAATAAAAATAAAAATATACTTAAGTCCAGCCAGTGCTAGACAAAAAATTGTATGTTTCACGGTTGCTGCTGTCATTTGCAGGTCATCCCTCTGATATGCGGATGAGAGAAGCAGTGTCCCTCCTTCTTAGACGAATGTAACCACGTTCAGTTTGTGTGTTGCTGGCCAGCGGATTTGGATGTGTTTCAAGATTCTTTAAATATGTTACTGTATATTTAGCTATTTCTTTCGTTTTTGGATTTTTTAACCATTGATAGCTGAGGCAGTTCCATATAATTGAATGCCATAACACCAAATTGGTTTTAGAATTGACTTTAGAAAATGATCCAACAAAATTGTTTGTTCCTTTAATAAAATTTAATCCTTAAACCATAAATAATAGATTATAAGTATTATTTATTTAACATCACTGTATCAAAATCAAAACGAAGAATTTTGTTAAGCACAAAAGTCAGTCACAATTTTTTTCTGACGCCAAATCGAACGATCTTGATGTCTCTTAACAGTTTTGATCTTTCAAAGTTATAAATTCATAAATTTTTTCAATCATGAATACAAGACCCTATGAAATAATAAAAATGGTAATATTGAGGGATGATGATCTTAACAAAAAAAAAAAAAAAAAAAAATAAAAAAAAACATTTTATTCGTATTATAACCACAGTTGGTTTCAAGCAACAGGAAAATTAAATCGAATCATTAAAATAAATACTTTGATTGATTTATGAATTTATTGCTGCAAATTGCAGTATATTTTCCATCAGTCGTAAGCCAAAGAGATAAAAAAAAAACTAAAACTAACATGTTGTAAATTTAATTTAGAGAAGAATGAAAAGTCTTGTTTTTTAAATTCCTTTTATTTAATTCTTTCGAATGATTAATACAATGTTAATTTTCTGTGATTTTTTGTTAATTAAATTTCAAAGAAATGGTTGTGACGTGTCAGAAATCTCGTTATTTTTATATTTTACTGCAGTCATCATAAATTATGACCCAAAAATATTAAAACAAAAACGAATTTAATTATGCCAACGAAATTTAATTACTAAAAATCCCCCACCACCTCCTCCTCCACCTTAAAATGTCCTGTGAGAAAAATAATAATTAAAAATATGATTTTTTTGTTGTTGCCAAAACAGAGAAAATATTTTGCTTTGAAGTACCAGCTCTCAGGGTTGGTAAATGAAATTTTTAAAATTGTACTAAACGGCATCATTTTTTGGATTCAAATTGTACTAAATGCATATTGTTTAAGTAATTATAATTGAAATAATTAAAAATTATAATTGAAGTAATTAAACTGAGAATATTTTTACATTATTTATTGTTAAATTTAGAATGTTTGGTTTTTTATTTTGTTGCAATTTTTTATTAATAGAGAACAGAAAAAAATATTTAATATTCATAAGTTTGTCAGATTTGTTCAACATAGTGTATTATCTCAAAATTTAATTTTTACATCAAATAAATATTAATATTGAATATTTAATTTTAAAAAAATCATTTATATGTCAAATAAATAATTTTAGAAATGTTGGTTTGTCCAGTTTTAAGAAAGAGTAGTAACAACAATGAATGATTTTAAGGGTGAATAGTAAGTGCTGCTTGTCGATTTGTGGCAAAAGTAAAAATATTAAAAGTGAGAGTTAATACACTATTGTTGAACATGTGCAATATAATGTAAAATCAATACAAGTCCCGGAACTTATGGTATTTAGAACATATGTACATTATTAACTGTTTCTTTAACCCAAAAAAGTACACAGAAAATTTTGTCTGCAAAAATTAAAAGTTTTAATTAATTTCAAAATAAGGTTCAATTAATTTTTTAATGGATTTAAATATATATATATTTGTGTGTTTAAAACAGAATTTAATTAAAAAAATAATTGAATCAATTCATTATTTAATTAAGTTTTAACCTCAAACCAATTAAAACCTTTCACTGGTGAAAATTTTTTTTTGTGTGTTATAATAAATTAAAAAAGTTGTTGCTACTACAACTAAATATTGCTCCTTGGTGGTAATTGTTACAAAATCTATATAGTGTAAACAGAAGAGAATTATACTCATCTGTTTGCATGGGCACGGTACCTTATCCAGTGAGCAGCAAATAGGGTAATCACCAGAGACTCGTTGCTTACGGCTACTCCGATAGTCGATAGTGACTACTTGCAAAATCAGCTGAAAAATCTGGTTTAGTTGAATTAATCTTTTAACTGATCTAAGTGAGCTGATCACCACACTGAGCTCATAACAGCTCCTTAGTTTAGTTCAGCACTTTAGTTCACTTCAGCTCATTAGTCCATATTCCTTTTAAGGAAACGTGTATGTGGAGTTTGACAGTAAGAGTAGCCGCAAAATTGTTGTGCGGTATAATCGCGATTAATTGTTAGATATTTATATTATCCTGGCGTTTTCACAATGATGATTTATTATAACATTTTTAAAAACTATTTTTTTAGGATTACGTACCCAAATGGTAAAAACGTAACGCTACACTATCTGTCTGTCTGTCTGTCAGAGCCTTCTTTCTCTGGATCCTTAATAGATATAAATAAATTGTAGATATATTGCTACGGCGGCTATAACAACAAATACTTAAAATTTAACGGTAATCCGACAGTGACGTGATTTTATATTTATATATTTCCGTAATGGGCAGACTCATTTAAAACCGTGTTCGCTATATAAAGAAGTATAAAAAATAAAACTAAAAATTAAAGGGTGTTCCGACAGTAATGTGATTTGCATGTATATGGGCAATTATGCGAAATTTTCACAGAAGATCTATTACTATGGCAACTATAACAGAGCTATGGAGCAAAAAAACTAAAAGACCGACCCAGTTCAGTAAAGTGATCTGAAGTGCAATTCAGTAATTTTAAAGAATACGACAATCGTTATATTAGTCAATAGCGTTTGTTGTTTGCAGTACGACCGCAGGATTTCCTAACTACTTTTAAACGATTGTAGACTACATTATTTTTTCATCTACACAAATTAGTAACATGTTGCATCTCTGTACAAAATACCGAAAAGCGCAAAGAGAAATAGAAGAGAAAACGAATTATTATTAATTTGCCCTTTCAAAAACTGTATGAAGTTGTTATGTAGACTTTTATATATTTAAAATAAATAAATAAAACTACTATTTGCGTGATGTATAGAAAGAATTATATATAATTTATACATAGGGTTATTCCATGTCAAATCAACCAAATAAAATTGTTTTCAAATTTACCACTTCCGATTTTATTGAAACTTTTGTTGTTTATATACTTTGACTTTCCGAAACCAAATATAATTTTAAAAAAATCCTATCTCTTACAGTTTTTTAGCTATACAGTTATCAAAATACGAAAATATCGCTTTTTGCATATGAGCTAGAGGATTACATATATTATTATTCCAGTTCTATAAGCCCTAGGAAGTTGTGTATAGCTCATTTTAAAGAAGATCTTATACGCTTTAATTTGATATCAATCATGAAAAAAAATAATTTTTAAATTTTTTTCTTATATTTAAAAAAAAAAGTTTTATAAAAATCTTTGAGATAGTGTTTTTTTTAAAATGAGCTATTACTCAACTTTCTAGGGCTTATAGAACTGGAATTAGAATATATTTAAACCTCGAGCGCATATGGACAAAACCAATATTTTCCCACTTTTATAACTGTATAGCTAAAAAACTGTAAGAGATTAATTTTTTTTTTAATTATATTTGCATTCAGAGAGTCAAGAAATATAAATAACAAAAGTTTCAATAAAATCTGAAGTAATAATTGTTGATTTGGCGTGGGATTACCCTATAATTATATAATTTATAGGAAATATGTACATATTATGAACATACAGATGAAATTTTAAATCAAGCTTAAGTTCGTGTTTATTCTCTCTAAGAAAGAATAAATTAAATTACAAATTAGGTGATATTATAGATGATGCTTACGACTAAACACTACCCAAAGTAGATAGATACGAATAGTGCTGATGACGGACGTAGCTGTCTAGAAAATGCATTAGACTCTGCTGGTGTCTAATTTTTTCTTTATATCTTTATAATTAAGAACTTAAGCCTAAATAATTAATTTGTTAATTTAAAAATAGTTCAAATAAAATGATCCGATAGTTTAGTGGATAGTGTGATAGCCTATCAGTCTGGAGGTTGTGGATTCGATTCCCACCAAAGACTCTAGGTATTTCACTACAACGAGTGAAGGTCTTCGTTGCTATACTCGCTAATTTAAAATAGAATATAATTTGTAATTGTATTGTAGTATTTAATAAATAAATAAATAAAAATAAAATATTTTATTTTAACATTTTAAACAGACTCAATTTGAAAAAAATCGTTTTTTAAATATTTAAAAGCCATTACAATGAAAAATAAAAATGTTTTTTTGTCGACAAAATAAACAACTCAAAAATTATGGTCGTTTATTTAACGACAACAGCTGACTTCAAAGAATAACGATATTGTTTAAAAGTGTTGCTGGGTAGCATAATCGATCATTTCGTTGTTTAATTTTTTAACGTTTCGATAAAACAGGTTAGTGAGTTGTACTACTGAACTGAAAAGATCGCTCACTTAAATGAACTAACCAGCACAACTCTAATTTTATTTTATTCGCAATTTTTTTTTGAAAAAAGCTGACAATAGCAAAAATTTGCCATACTTTTTTTTATTTTTTAAATTACCTAAGGAGTTCATCCCCACAATTTTTCGAACCGAACATTCCACATGATCTTAACGGGTTTACGTCTACTTTTAATAACTTCATTCATTTACTTAACTCTCCGGATTAGAGTCTAGATCTCAATCCTATTATTATGATTTTCTTACAGGTAACAAAAAAGCGACCATTGTGAAAAACCACTCTCAAACTTCCTGGAAATCTGTAAACATTAACTAAAAATTTAGACATAAAGTAGAATAAAGTGGGTTAAAAGTTGAGTTTTTTAAATATATGAAATTAGAGTAATAGTTGCAGTTTTAAACAGTCTGCAATATGACACTGGGAAAATGTTTGCATGGTGCCAAATAAGCAGTTGTACTTTTATGGTTAAATTTGTTCCATAGAAAGTAGTATTGTACCAACTTTAGCTACAAAGCTATCCCTTTTCTTTGGAGACAAATTAAAAGCAGTGTTGCCATATAAAAAAATAATGTATTAGAAATTTATTATTTAAAAGTGATAAAAATAAAAAAGGTGCTTTGAATTGACAAACTCGTGAATTACCTTAATTAATTTTTAAGCGCCGTTAGGTCCGTTTTTATATCTACCCCCAAGAATTTCGTTGTCTAGCTACTGATTAACCATATCTTACAAAAAATTTAAAATGTAAAAGTATTTAAAATGTACCAAGTATTTAAAATGTAGCAAATAAGACATCGGTATATCATGATACTTTTCAGGTTCAATTTGTACCAAACATAGTACCTACTTTACCATCCCTGCCATCTTTTGAGACATATTAAAAACAGAGATGCCATATAAAATAAAGCAAAACAAATAAGCAACAGGAAAAGTCATTAAGCAGCTTTGGATTAGCAATCAAATCACGGGTCATCTTAATTAATTTTTTTTAAAGTCTATCTCAACCCCAGTAAGTTTTGTAGTCTCAATCAATTAGAGCATTGATTACTCATTTACATTGAATTAGCGTATCGTATTGAAGAAAAAAAGTTGAAGAAAAAATTACGCAATTTTATAACGTGTTGCATATGTTTTATCTATATCATGAAAACAGATGTAACAAATTACAGAATTGGCAAAAGAGCTTGATGGAGAAACAAAACAAAAATACCGACAAATAACAAAATAAATCAAAAACATACAAAACGATGAACTTTTAGAGTTGAATGAAAAAGGTTGTGGAGAACCCAAAAAATTCACGAGTAAAGTACGTCTCACTTGTCATACCTTTCGGTAAAGACCGTCGTCACTGCCAGTGACGACTGCTGGGTCTCAGCCAGTGACGACGGTCTTCACCGAAAGGTATGACAACAGTATTTTATTTACTGACGGAATAAATCCAATCAATTTAATACCAGACGTCTCACTTATTTGACGTCTTTTAATGCATTGGGGTTTCTAATAGTAACAGTGACTGTTACTCAATGTTTTGACTTGTTTACAATGTGCTATATCATACATAGCCTACTACTCGTGTGCTTTACGAATTAATAAAACAAAAATCTAGAGAAAAAAGGTTTTGTTTTTAATTCAAATCTTGAGTATGTTTTTGGAACAGACGTTATTAAAAATAGATTATTTTTATCGAAGAAGTTCAACTAGGAAAATTTTTAAAACACAAGAGGTGTTTCAGCCAATTTTTAAAATTTAAACTGAACTAAAACAATATTGGCAACACACTTTTGAAGCATTTTCATTCTAATTGACATTACTTACACCCCCCAACAGTGAAAATTGTACAATTGATACTGCACTCATGTAATTTCAATTATTACCGATTTTCTTTTGTTTTACTTTCATGAGTTTAAAAGAAGAAATAAAAAAATAATATAAATAAACTTGAAGTGAAGCGAAAGAAACTTTTTTCATTTACACTTGTGATTTTATTTCTCCGGCTTCAGATTTAACGCCAACAAAAACAACAATTGTTGCAATTGGCTTCGACAGCAAATGACTGCTGGATGGAGTTCAAAGTTCTTAACGTAACATTTCAATTGATTTTGTTGTTATTTTCAATTGTAGTTACATATTGTTTTTTTTTATATATAATTTTCCAAATTAATAAAAACTGAAAATTATTTGGAAAATGTCAAATACAATCTTGTTGTTTGCTGCAAAAAAGCTGTTATTTGAGTTTATTTACATATAAATAAATATTTTTGTAATTCTGTGTATAAAAGAAAGAAAGCAATAATGGAATATTATTTTATTATTTATGACTTTTTCAATAAGTTTCAAAGCGAAATATTTATTAATTTAAATACTGTAAAAAAAAATTAAATCAAAATAAGAAAATCTTAGGTAAGTGAAATACGCAGAGATATTATTTCTCTTTCTCTCTTTTTATTTATTTTATTTAAATGTTTTACTACAGTTAAAACAAATAAGTTTTACTTTGCTTTCGGTGTAATGGACCGTACTGTATCCTTACAAAGCAATAGAGTTTTTTTAATCTTCTAAGGATTAAGTAAGTTTTTTTAAGAAACTGAGCTTTCATTTTTTCGGAATCTCAAAAATTAAAATTTTTTCTTAATAAAGTAGAATTACCCGATCAGCAAACAAGCTAAAAGTTTGGGAAATGCTGCAGTTTTTTCGAATGTTTGTTTGTTTTAAAAGAAGTATTATAATTAGGATTTAAGTACGATTCTAATTTAGTAACTATTGAATACCGTCCGGATGTTATCAATACATATAATAAAACAGTAACTTTGTTCTGTCTGTGTTCGCATAACGTAAAACTTTTAATAAAAATTTGTCAGAAGCCACCTTAGTATCCATATTCAAATATAGGATACTTTTTTCCGCAAAAATATCTTATTTCAGTGAAAGTACGCAATATTACCGATATGCATATATATATATATATATATATATATATATATATATATATATATATATAATATATAATATATATATAAACTGAAACAGTATCATTTCTGTATATAAACTATTTTTGGAAAATTTTATTGCTGGTGCAGATAATCGAAATAGAATACAAATCGAAATGGAAGCAAAACAGCAATCTTGAAATTGCTGTGTTCGCATAATGTAGAAACTAATGGATGAATTTTAATACAATTTTTTTTATAAAATAAACCATCAATGCGGCTTCAGGAAAAACCATAGTACGATCGAACAAACTCACAGGTTAGTCTATGTTGTTAAGAAGACGTTTGAAGAGAGAAAATACTGCTCTGCATTCGATAAGGTATGGCATGAAGGCCTAATTTATAAGCTAAAACTGAATTTGCCCGTAAACCTATATAAGCTGCTAGATAGTTATTTAACCGAACGAAAATTTATTGTGAAAGAAGGAGATTTTTTGAGCTCACCCCAGCCAATCGAAGCCGGAGTTCCCCAAGGCCCTTTTTATACTTATTGTATAATTCAGACATGCCAACTAGTAACCGAGTTCACACATCGACATTTGCTGACGACACAGCTTTTTTGAGCATTCACGAAAGACCCGAAGTAGCATCACGATATTGACAAGACCACATATTCAATTTGGAAAAATGGTTGAAGAAATGGAGAATAAAAGTGAATGAACAAAAATGCCCCCCTATTCGGATAAATAACCAAACGATACCTCAGGTTTCAGACGTCAAATATCTCGGCATACATCTTGACCGGCGCCTTACATGGAAACGCCACATAGAAACAAAGTTAACACAAATGAAGTTGAAAGCAGTCCAACTAAACTGGCTTATTGGCAGAAATTCTTTTATTATACAAGTCAATTCTAAAATAAATAAGGTGTTATGGCATTCAATTATGGAGCACTGCCTCAGCTAGCAACGTTAGAAAAAATTCAAAGGCGCCAAAATAAGATTCTTCGTATAATTACATCTGCTCCTTGGTATATAAAAAACTCGAACATCCATAAAGATCTAAACGTGCCATCAGTTAAAGAATCCACTGGCCCGTAACATACTATATAAACCTGGTTACATTCGACTAAGAAGGACGGACACTGCTTCTCTCATCCGTACGTCACACACTGTGGCCGTGTAGTGTATTTAATGGTCTTAAATCAAGGAGGTTGCGGAGCTTCATGAAATTTTGCACACATTTATTTTAAATTTTTTAAGAATTTCAGTTTCTTTTTTTACAAAAATACGCCCACTTTTACGCCCACCTCCCATACAACTTGAATAGAAAATGTGGCATAACTTCCATGATTTTAAATATATTAACTCAATTTTCATAAAATGTTAATATTATAATTGTAGAATGACCTCCTGAAAATATGAACTTAATCCGCCCACTTTTACGCCCACCTCCCATACAAACGATATTTCAAAAATGCAATATCTTTATATGCAATATGTTTATTTTTCGCAAAAATGCATATAACATCCGTCCACTGTAACACCCACCCCTCATACAACTCCAATATAAAAATTTTCCATACAAATCAATGTACAATTTTGGCGTGTCTATTCAATATATTTGGAATTTCTCAGCGTCTATTGCCTGACTGCAACTAATTGTGGATAATATAATTTTCAACCGAAGATTTCGTTCTGGCATTGCTCTCCCCAAAGCTTTTCGTTGGACGTCCACGTTTACCATCCACTGTATCATCCACTACTTCATCAGTCAACGTATAATAATGTGTTAGCCATTCTTCATTGTCATTAAAAATCTTTATGAAGTACGCTGACTCTTGTTCCACTACTTTAAAAATTGAGGCATAAATGTTTGTTTCAAAAACCGTCTGAACTTTTCTTGAGTTTTCTCAGACTGTTTTATAATTCCGAAAACTACACGAGTTATAAGATCAATATCTTTTTTACATTGAAAAACAATTTCCGAAAGCGTGCTGAAAGATATTTGTAGCTGTTCCATTGTATATTATATAAATTTGCTTTAATTGCTTAATAAAAACTTACTTATCACTATACCACTCTCAAATATAATATAAAAGAATGTTTATAACGGATAACGGAGTTAATTTTTAAGAGAAAAAATGTGATCAATGTTAAGTTATTGATTAAGTTATATATAAAGCTCTTCATTTAATGTGTAGTAAGTTTACTTTTAGATTTTTTGTTGTTTAGTCAACGTAAACAATATACCGATATTACTTTGATAAATACTTTTGTGTACATTTGTTTTTGTAATCGGGACTCAAATCTAAGTTTTTTCTATATAGTACACATGCAATGAAATTTTCGTATTTCTCGATCCCAAATTGGCACCGGCTTCGTGAACGAGTAGCAAAGAAAGGAAGAATGCACAGTTGTTTTTGCACCTGTAAAATAACGCATAACGCATATTTTTTACTGTAATTTTTTGGTTTTTCATTGTTTTTTCGGCGGCGGGCAAATTGGGGCAGTTTTTTTTTTTTTAGTCTGTTAGCTGAGACTCTCAGCTTTAATTTGGTATAGGACTCCATGTGTCGCACTGCTTCGCACACAACTAAAAGTCTAACGGAAAATCATAAATGTTTTTATTTTTGGTTTAAAATATATTGTCAAAACTATTTTTTTTTTGCAATTTTTAAAATTTTTTTTTAATATACATATAATGCTTAATGTCCATTTTAATTGAAAAAATACTTATAAGGTACATTCGGTGTATAGTTTATAAGTAACAGGCTTTTGAATATGACATAGAAAACTATCACATTTGAGACTTGTTTACATACTTCAACTTTGCGCTGCTCGGGACAGAAAACCAATGGAGATATTTGCATGAAATTTTTTACACATGACCTTTAGATAGTTTTTAACCATCTGTGCAAAAATCATCAAAATCGAAAAGCAGATCCAAATTGATTTATTGCCGCAGTGGCCACAGTGTGCGTCAGAGGGATAACCCGCAAATTACAGTAACCGTTAAACATACAATTATATTGAAGATACAATAAATAAAAAATTAAGTAAAATAATGGGTGCTTTTTTTCCGTAAAAATAGAATATATAATATATAAAGTACCGATTTAAAGGTACAGCAAAATTGAAAAATTTGTTGAACTAAGTAGAATATAGCAGAAGCACAATAAAGCAATTCATAAAATGCATTTTGCTAGTGTCTGAAATAATATTATTTCCCATTTTTTTTTTTTTTTTTGATTAGAATAATTCATTTGTATGTAATAAATTTTCTTTTTACTTTAAATTTATTTCATTTTTAACCGACTTCAAAAAAAGAAGGAGGTTTTCAATTCGTCTGAATATTGCTTTTTTATGTTTGTGCCCACAGAACTCAGTCATTTCTGAACCGATTTTAAAATTTGCTTACAGATTGTTCCCATTTTAAAATAAGTTCAGAATTTTGAAAATTAAAGGGTGTCCCCATACAACATACGTGTTTTTTACGTGTATTATGAACCGTAAAGGGCACCCTTTTAAAATTTTAAAAAACTGCATATTACTATAGCTGCCTATAACAGAAATTAATAAAAAAATAAACTTTAAAATTAGAGGGTGTCCCCATATGTGACGTCATTTTAAATATATGAACAATTTGAACCATTGTAGACAATCACTTGAAAATTGGACAGAATGACCAATATTTTTAATCAGAAATTAAATATTTATAATTAAAAGTTAAAGGGTGTCCCAATTGTTGATGTAATTTGATGTATATTGCAAAACTTTTGAACCGTAACAGAGAGACGGTTGAAATTTGCAAGGAACCTGTAAATGTAAGTCCTTTATAACATCAAGTATATAATTTAAATTTGGAAAATAAAGGGTGTCCCCATAATTGATATAATTTACCTATCTAGCCCTATCTTTTGAACCACTGTAGACAAACACTTGAAAATTAGACAGAATCTCCACTACTATGTCCCGTATAATAACATTTATAAATATTTAAAATTTTAAAGGGTGTCTCAATAGTTGATGTAAATTGATGCATATGGCCAAACAGACATTTGAAATTTAGAAAGAATCTGTCCTTTAAAATAAGTGCTTAATTTAAAATTGTACATTAAAGGGTGTCCCCTAGGTGATATTGTTTAAGCTATATGGCCATATCTTTGGAACCGTTACTTTTTATTACTGTGTCAGTAATAATAAGTGTAAAAAAATAAAAGGTGTCCTCATATCTGACGTAATTTGTCGTATATGGCTTTATCTATTGAACCGTTATGGATAGACATTTGAATGTACAGAACGTATATTACTTGTCCATTAGAGCAACAAGTATAAAAGTATTTGATTTGAGTACTATTTCTTACAGATTACTCCCTTTTAAATTTTTATATTAGGTTATTGTTTTACATTAATTTTGCTATGACACTCAGTTGAATACTGATCTTAAGAAATTCCTTAAAATAAGTATAAAAAATAAAGGAATGCGGCGGTTATTAATTATATATATTTATTCCTCCAACTCCCACTAGAGCATAGGGCGCTATATTCTTATCTGTATAAGAAAACCTATAAATTTGAAAATGGAACTTATAACAAATTAAATAGAATTCTGTTAAATTAATAAAAATTTTATTAAATCAGTAGTAAGACATTTTAATACATTTTAAGAAAAACAACCTATAAAATTAGTTAAATTTACATCCCCAGAAGAAGTTAATCTGAATAATTTATCCGCTGATTTGACATAATTTTTGTTTATACTACTAAGTTTTTTATATTATTATACGCATGTAGAATTGAAGAAAATTCGTAAATTTTTAGTGTATTAATAATACATAAATTAAGTTTTTTTAAATTTATATTTACTGTAAAATAGTCAAAGTTTAGTTAAATTTAACATCAGAAAAATTATTTCAATTGACATACATATAAAATAGAAACTATTTTCAACTTATAATTTTTTTTAAGTCTTAGTGATAATGAATAAAACAGTTTTTTGAACAAGTTGCGAAAAACATTAAACCATAATCAATGCCCAGAAGAGAAACGCAAGCATTATTCGTTTATTATTTCTCTTATCTATACATATAATAAAACAGTGACTATCTGTCGTTTTGTCTGTGTTCGTATCAGGTAAAAACTTCTTTAACAAAATTTTAAGTGAGATACCTTGGTATCCTGATTCCAGCACAGGATATTTTTTCCTCAAAAAATCTTATTTCCAAAAGAAAGTGGAGAAAAAGCTGTAAAAGTACGCTGATTTTTTGACCGATTTAAAGGTACTGCCTTCTTTAAGGCAGTATTTTAAACAAGGTTCGCAACAGGCGACGCTGTTTCAAAATAGTGACAAAATATAAATTGAAAACGGAGTATTTTAACCTTTATATCAACAGCAACACATCCGGGTGTGTTTTGCGTTTTAAATCCAATATATATCTCAAGTAACTATCATATTGATCTGAAATTTCAGGAAATTTCCTTAACACATTTGTTTTATATCATATTCCCATGTTTAACTGGAATTGGACAAGTCAGGTCAAAGATATATCCACTTTTCAAATCCTACCCCTTACGGCAATAGCTGAATATGTATGTATGTGTAGGAAAATATATGAAAATATATTAATATTGCATACATACTAATTGCGTGACATTGAAAAGCAATCTTTATTTTTAAGTACAAGTCACCTTTACCTTTGTTCTAGTCTAATATTATTACTGGGTTCTTCTTTAGTCCTGCTACTTCATTTCTGATAAGAATTGTGGAAAGGACTACAACTTTGATTTGTGTTTCTTGGTCAAGTAGAATACATTGTAATTTTGTTGCTAAAAAGGAATATTTTGGATTCCACTATACGTCCTATTGGAATGGAAAATTTTGGTGATACAAATGTTCTTCTTTTAGATGCTGTATCCAAAATCGATAAATTATTGTTCAAATTGTGGTTGGTAAAAAATTGTCGAACACAATGTTTCGTCTTCTTCTACGAAAAAGGTTCACGTAAGAGGCCTTCAACACTTTTCCACCTAAGTTTTTTTCCTGTTTACTAGATGCCGCCATTGCCGTGTAAATTTTTCTCTTCATCAGATAAGACGAAATAAAGTCACATACCCACCACATTTTTATTTCGTATTTGGCGGGTTTTGATGGTATGAATTAAGTGAAAACAATATCACCACGGAAGGCATACAATTTTTCATCAATAATGACGTAGGCTCCTGCTGTATAATTGCTGCTCTTTTTATTATTTAGCATAAAAAAATATGACCGTTATTGCTGCCGCTTTGTTTATTTACGTTACTGGTGGATGTTTCCGTTGGCAAAAACAAAGGTCAAATACGCATAAAAATCACTCTCACGTCCATGGCATTGGTTCGGTTTTGTATTTATTTCCCGAATAATTATGTTGCACATTTCATCAGAAATTATGAATGGGAATGTTTCCAGAATGGATAGCTCTTGTATACTTCGTCCAGATCTCAATATGTTGTGCGCAAAGCACCAGGTAGTTTGTGGTGGCACAACAGATCAAATAGTTTCATATTTACCGGTATATCCAAAATTCAAAAACACACTTAATACCAAAAAAATGTCCATATAAAAAGTACGTGTATACCCGGGTATGCTGCTGTTTACGTACGTATAATTTTTCTGCTTTTTTCCCTTTAAATAATGACAAAATATGAATCACTTACTGCCAAATAGTCAATTGAATAAAATCTGTGTTCGATTTGTATTTTTACTTTGTGGAATTACATTGTTATTAAAATGTTTCAACCATCTTTTTTTTAGAATTTTATAATTTGATGTAGGGATGGGTACCTTTATCTAAAGTAAATACGTAGGAGTCTTTAAATTTGGTGCGGATTGTCAGGGCGCACACAACGTGTGTGGGCACAGCACAGTATGAGGAATAAAACTAATATTACATTAATGTTATGCAGTTGTTATTTTCAAATTACATTGAAGATTTTTATTTAATAATGATAAAGATCTTATAAAGATAAAAATCAAATAAATAAGTTAACAAATAATTTGAGTTAATTTAAGTAAATTTTTAATATATTTACACCCTAGTTTTCAACGAAGAGAAAATAGTAATACTGAAGAAATTTATTCAATATAAGGAATTTAATATAATATTTTTTTTACGAAAATCGTCTGTTGATTTGAATAAATATTTGTTTGATTTATAACAGCCCACTTTTCTGCACTTCTACACCCCATTTTTATTTTATTTAGGTAAATTTTTAGTTCAGTTCATAATTAGATATAAATAATGTTATAAAAATTTGCATTTAAAATAAGAAAAAAAAATTCATACACTTATATGCACATATTTGTTAAAAAATCATTCCACTTATCTGACAAATAGAACTCAATCCGTGGTCAATAACGATCATATTTCTCGGTCTTTACCTGTAACCAGAGGCGTACCGCAAGGTTCAATTATTGGACCTTTACTTTATTCTTTATTTTGAAACGATCTCCCTCAACAACTCCGTTTTTCCAGTATACAGATGTATGCTGATGATGTCCAATTGTATCTTAGCAGTACAAAGGACTCAATCACATCAAAAATACATGAATTGAACTATGATTTAGACCAAATATTTGTATGGGCTTCAGCTAACGGATTAAGAATTAATCCAAAAAAATCTGTATTTCTTGTTATATCTAAAAATAGTACTAAATTAGAAACTGATGTTAATCATTTTATTGGGGGCTCGGAAATAGAACCTGTGAACATAGCTAGAAACCTGGGGGTGACGTTTAATGAGGCACTAACTTGGTCTGATCACATAAACCAAGCTTGTGGTAGAGCATATAGCATGTTGAGAAACTTGTGGGCTACTCAGTATTTAGCGAAATCCGAGCCATTTAGTACCAAACGAGGTTTCAGACAAGGCGATAGTCTATCGTGTGACCTTTTTAATATCCTGCTAGAAAAGGTTATACGGGATGCGAATGTGAATAGAACTGGCACGCTATACACTAAACAACAAATGTTACTCGCCTATGCTGACGATATAGACATCATGGGTCGAACATTGCGAGCGGTGACTGCCACCTTTGAAAAAATCCAAAAAGAATCTGCCAAAGTGGGTCTGGCAGTAAACGGCGATCAAACCAAGTTGATGGTATCAACGCACAAGACGTCCAGTAGACTCGGGCAGACAGTGGAAGTTGAAAACTACAACTTTGAGGTAGTCAGCGATTTTATCTACCTCGGTACCGCCATCAACAAAACAAACAACATCAGTTTTGAGATAAAGAGAAAAATAATACTGGCCAATAGATGCTACTTTGGACTAGGTGAGCAGTTTAAAAACAAGGCCACCTCTCGACAGACAAAAATCACTCTCTACAAGACACTGATACTACCCGTGCTATTATATGGTTCCGAAGCATGGGTACTTGCGAAAGCAGATGATGCTGTGCTTGGAGTGTTTGAGAGAAAAATTCTTCGAAAAATCTATGGAAAAATCTGAGCTGTATGAGCTGTATGCCGACATAGACATAGTCAAACGTATCAAATTACAACGATTGCGTTGGCTAGGTCATGTTGTGTGAATGGATGAAGATGCTCCAGCTAGAAAGTCATTTGAATACGAACCTGGTGACGGTTCACGCAGAAGGGGAAGACCGAAACTTCGATGGAAAGATCAAGTTCAGGAAGACATCTCGAAACTTGGTGTCAGAAACTGGAGAAGAAGCGCAGAAGATCGAGGCGCATTGAAATCTATTTTACGTTCGGCTACAGGAACAAATGTTCTGTAATAGCCACCTAAGTAAGTAAGTAAGTGTTAGCGAAATCATATCTTTTGCCAATATTATTATATGGGTCTGAAATTTTTTCTGGCTGTTCTTCTCGAGATTTGAGAAAGCTTAGAATGACCTATAACAATATTGTTCGTTATATCTATGGTCTGAAAAGAATTGACAGAATAACGCTTTATTCGACACGTTTTCTCAACATTTCTTTTGATAATTTCTTAAGTATGAGATGCTCGCTTTTTTTACATAAAATTATTGTCACAAAACTACCTGAATATTTGTTTGATTACCTCAAATTTGCAAGATCCCAAAGGGGCAGATATATTATTATGCAACTGGGACATCGTAATCATGCTTCGGAGTGTCATCTTTCATTATGACTATACGTCTCTGGAATCAACTTCCTTCACATCTTCAAAACACAACCAACGCAATAAGGTTTAGGAAATTGCTTAAAGAATATTTAAGTGACTAAAATTACTTAATTTTGTTTTTTTCTCTTTACATAAAATTATATTAATTTTTAAGTAATAGACTGCTTATAATTATATACCTAATCGTATTTATTTTGCTATTGTTTATATAACAGACTACTTAATAATTATGTATTTAATTGTATTTTGTATACTGTTATTAACAATTTATTATTAACAACTTTTTTCTTTTTTCTATTAATATTGTTAACCTAATCTAATTAATTTAAAAATTTCCGTTAACTTTGGTTTTAACTTTACATTGACCTGTCTGATTCTAATACTGTAACTTATAAGACCACGCGTCTTGTTGTATTAGAAAATCTTTAATAATAAATAAATAAATAAATTATATTTATTAAAGAGTTGTAAATCCCTTAATAGCAAGTATACCGTCACCAATATAACAAACAATTTAAGTCATCACTTCTTCGTCTGTAGCGTTAGCTATAAAAAGAAATAATTTCTAGAACGCCATTTCACTTGCCATGAAATATAAAAAAAACTAGAAGTTTTCTTTGCTGTTTGTAATAAAATCGAAATGTCGCATATTTTTATGACATTTTCACCCCTCATGCCCTTCCTTGTATTTCAAATTCGCGCACTTTGTTCACATTCAGCTGGATTTGTTTTTTTACGTTTTTTTTTTTCAATTTGGACAAAATGCACCAATCCATACAAACAAATGCTTTTTTTCAAATGCAAATGGGCATAAAACATCATTGAACTTTTAATGGTGATTTTCAATTTATTTTCTTTTAAGAGCAGCAGCGCATTATTTTCATCTTTTATTTTTTTTTTTGAAGTGCTTTTTTTGTTTTTATAAATGACATATTACGGCTGCAATGAGAGATATTAAAAAATAATATTGGTGTGTTTTTAAGATAATTTTTCTTAGGAATTTCATTGATTTAAAGATCAGTTTAACATTTTGCAGAAGGTGCAATAATTTAAGCAAGAGTATAATTTATATTGTGTCGTTAGGAGGAAACTCTTTGCAAAAAGGCCAACAAATCGCGGTAAAATTAATTAAGAGTCTTAAAATTTGGTGCGTAAAATATTGTCAGGACGCATACGACTTTTGTGGGCACAGCTAGTTGTTTCTAAGACTATTTTAGATGTGTAAATATCTGTATTGCTAATACTATTTTATTACTGCTAGTAGTTTAGGCATTTTTTTCATAAATCTTAACGAAAACTTAATGGAACCACGTTTTATAATTGTGTACTTTATATGCAAATAGCAGTGCCCGCAACGTCGTCTACATCCTGACAATATTTTTTCGATCTTACTTTTATAGTGCTGCATATGTTTTATATATTGACTTTGTATAGAGGTACACCCATCTCTGGTAAATTACTCAGGATATTGCAACATAGGATTAATATAAAATTCTATTATGGTGTAACTTTGAAAATAGTGTCTTAAATTAGTCGTTTTCAAAAATAAAAGGAGCTGCCAAGTCTGCAGTACCATTAAATCGGGAAAATTGCGTGCTTTTGCTATTTTATCCCTATTTCCTTTTGGAAATGAGAAATGAGGTACTAAGGTACCTCCACACAACATTTTATCAAAATTCATACAGTAGTTTTTACGTGATGCGAACACAGACTGACAGATGGAGAGACAGACAGACAAACAGACAGTCAAAAATTCCAAAAATTCGTGTTTTGCATTCCTTATTGATTACTATCTGCACCAGCAACAAAATATTCAAAAAATATTTCATGTACAGAAATGTTTTACTGTATGTACAGATACATATATTGCAGATCTAAAAATTAAGCTACAAAAAGATACAATTTTCTATCTTAACATAATAAAAAGCACTTAAAAATACCCAACTTACACCTAATAAAAAGAAGGCTTTAAATTTTCACTACCAATGGAGGCAGTATGAAGTAATGGATTTTGTAAAGCCATTGCCAAAAATAAAAGACTCATGCACTCAAAACAACACCATTTGTATATAAAAATTAAATGTATAACAACAAGCTTTAAAAGGCCATAATTGCAGATATAAATATACGAGCTGTTAAATGGCCTAAACGGAAACATCATAATAAACGTATGAATTCCAGTAATAAACTTATTGCCACTACAAAATAAAAGGGAATCAACCAGGCCAAATTTATTATACTTAAAAGCAAAGCAATACTCTTGTACTTGTGCTTGCTTGTGTTCCAAGAAATGCGTACAAACAACCCTTCCGGAAAGGCAGCAAATAAATAATTTATGAAAGAAAGACTCATATATTAATATTTGAGGGAATATAACAATAGATGCAGAAAAAAACAATTGCTTAGAAAGTCCCAAAGACCATAAAAAAGAAACAAGTTAAAGAAAAGTTATATAATTTAACAAAAACACAAACACATTCGCTAAAATATCTAAACCACTATTCCCTTCAACCCATAAGCGAGTTTTTTCAGTTTTTGTTTATATTTGGTGGTTGTTCTTTTTAATTGCTCCCCTGATAAAAATTTAAAAAGCGTTAATAATAATGAAATTAAGAGAGATGGTTATCAATGTTGTCAAATTTAAGAAAACAAAACGTATTAAAATTATCTAAGCAATCTGAGTAATATTTTTAAATATAAAATAATAAAAAATAAGGACAGGTAGAACTGTGGGCAATTATATTATTTTACTTGTTTTATATTTTTTATACGATTTTAATTCGCTTGATTATTATAATAGTTTGTGCCCAAAAAATTGAATTCATTAATTTTGTCCGAAAAAAGCGCATAGTTGGCATTACTGCTGATCATAAATAAGGAAAGAAATAACAGGACCCAGTTATTTGGGAAATATCGTAAAAATTTACTAATTTTTAATATGATTTTCATGTGATTTTTACACATATGTACATATATACCTAGGCAGATTTGTTCTGGTCGTATCATAACCAGGGCTGCCAAAAGTACCGATTTTTCGGCATTTTGCCGATTTTTACACTAAAAAATTACAAAATGCCGATTGCCAATTTTTGGTAAAAAATGCAGATTTTATCAAATCAATTGATTTGAGAATTTATGCTAAAAATTTAATATTAAAATATGAAATTCACAATATTATTAATAACTGCTTAATTTTTTTATAGAAATGCTCACGGAAACGGTTTGATTTTGAAACTAACTTTAAATCACTAAGTTTATTAAATCCATACTGAATCCATAATGAATAAAAAAATTAAATCTATTTTAATTCTAAAGGTTTTTCCGAATTTTTTAGATGAAAATGACAAGCAAGCGTTAGATTCGGAGTACCGAGAATTGCATTTTCTTGAATTTGAAGAATGATTTACAAAGAACGAAATTAATTTCAGTAATTTTTGACAACGAATTGCTGAAATAAAGCGAGATTCTACAAAATACTGCTCAGCGCTTTTTATCGACGTTTCTCAAGCATTCGATAAGGTATGGCATGAAGGCCTAATATATAAGCTAAAACTGAATTTGCCCGTAAACCTATATAAGCTGCTAGATAGTTATTTAACCGAACGAAAATTTATTGTGAAAGAAGGAGATTTTTTGAGCTCACCCCAGCCAATCGAAGCCGGAGTTCCCCAAGGTAGTATATTGGGGCCATTTTTATACTTATCGTATACTTCAGACATGCTAACTACTAACCGAGTTCACACATCGACATTTGCTGACGACACAGCTTTTTTGAGCATTCACGAAAGACCCGAAGTAGCATCACGATATTTACAAGACCACATATTTAATTTAGAAAAATGGTTGAAGAAATGGAGAATAAAAGTTAATGAACAAAAATGTACTCACATAACCTTCACACTGCGTAGAGAATCTTGCCCCCCTATTCGGATAAATAACCAAACGATACCTCAGCTTTCAGACGCCAAATATCTCGGCATACATCTTGACCGGCGCCTTACATGGAAACGCCACATAGAAACAAAGTTAACGCAAATGAAGTTGAAAGCAGTCCAACTAAACTGGCTAATTGGCAGAAATTCTACTCTAGCTTTAGACTGCAAACTTTTATTATACAAGTCAATTCTAAAACCAATATGGTGTTATGGCATTCAATTATGGGGCACTGCCTCAGCTACCAACGTAGAAAAAATTCAAAAGCGCCAAAATAAGATTCTACGTATTATTACATCTGCTCCCTGGTATATAAAAAATTCGAACATCCATAAAGATCTAAACGTGCCATCAGTTAAAGCAGAAATAGCGAAACTTGCCATAAGGTATTTACAGAAGCTTGAAACTCATCCGAATCCACTGGCCCGTAACATACTAACTGAACCTGGTTACATTCGACTAAGAAGGAGGGACACTGCTTCTCTCATCCGTACATCAGAGGGATAACCCACAAATTACAGTAACCGTGAAACATACATTTTTTTGTCCAGCACTGGTTGGACTTAACAAGTATATTTTTAGACTTAAGATATGAGTAATTATTGATAGTTCAATTATATTGAAGATACAATAAATAAAAATTGCGAAAAAAAAATTTAAACAGAATTTGTGAAACAAATTATGATTCTATTCATGCGCAAATATGGTATGAATGTCGAAAATTTCGATGTTCCTTAGAAACTGAAACTTTGGATGGAATATTGTCTAAAGATTATTTAAAACTTAATAAATCTATTATAATATTAAATACGATTTAACAAAAATGTAAAATTTTGAATGCATTTCTTACTATATACGAAACATATATGTGACGCAAGCTGACGAAAGAGACCTTATCTTACCAGGATAAAATTTTCAGTACCGGACAAAACAATATTTTATGTTTCTGTTGCACCAAATGATATTTTGAGATCAACTACAAAATAGATTTTATTTCATATTTAACATATTTAATTAGGCAATCTTAACAACAAATTTACTTGTCCAACTTTAACCTCGACTATATCAAAACTATACTTTTGAACTGAAAACTTCAAAACAACATAACTTCGTTAATTTTTCAGATTTGTGCCTGATTTAAAATCATCGATATTAATTTTAACGCCGGGCAACATAAGGTCCCTTTCGTCAGCTGGCGTCATATATTTAGCTTATAAAATTAACTTGAATTATGTTATGTATGTTCATAAAATCCATAAAAGTATTACAATTTGTCATTTCTTTTGTTCTTTTATTAATAAAAATCAAAAAAAAACTCAACAAGTTCTTCTTTTTATTTATGCCGAATTTCAGAACCGAAGTGCCGAAAATGACGATTTTTTTCCCAAAAAGTGCAGAATTTTTATCAAAATCTTCTGGCAGCCCTGATTATAACTGCGCGAACCAAAATGAATCGCTTAATGCTAGTAGTACAATTGGGACGAACGACGAAATTTTGGCCGCGAACATTCGTAGCCAAAAATAAAAGACATTTTTGTATATGAAAATGCACACAATTATGACGTCTGTCGAAATTCGTCACGTGCCGAACTCTGAACTAGATTTATTTTTTAGGCTGATGTCAGAGTGCGTGCTACAAGCAAAACGAGAAGATGTCAGAGTGAATGCTATATTGAGCAAAGCGATTTTTTTTTTTCGTTTATAATAATTTTCAGTGTATTGTAGTGTATTCAGACGAAGAGTTTTTCAAGTAAATTAATACTTTTAATGCATTTTTTTGTAGAGAAGAAAGGAATACATCGAATAAATAGAAAACGATCAGAAAATAGCGAGTTTCACAATTTGTACTGTGAACTGAGAAATTATCCTGGAAAATTTTTTTAATAGTGCAAAAATGTAAATAGACACTTTCGATTAAATTTTACAGAAAATTTTTATTTTATTTTAAATACCATTTTTAACCAACAAAATTTTGATCTCAAAATATGAAAAACCGTATTAAAAATGCATACACACACCAAAAAAGTTATTAACGCATAATAAAAAATAAACAAAAGTGTAGAACTACAACGCGCTACAAACCAATGCACAACCTCCTTTTTAGCACGAACTCGAATCAATCTTCGCCCTCACGCTGACATCTTTAGAGCGAACACATAAGAAAAACGAACTCATGCATTGGTTTATAGCGTGTTGTAGCGTAGCGCGCACTCTGACATCAGCCATACGCCGGCGTACGACGAAAACAACAGTAAAAAATTACCATGTTTGGTTTTAGTTTCAAGTATTTTAATATAAAGTTTTTTTTTACTTGTATAATTAATTTGGTTTTATTTTATAGCATTTTAAATATATAAGTGAGCAAAATAGTATTTACTATAAAAATTGTTTTTTGTTGTGGTTTTGTTAATGTTTCGTTTTATAAGAATTATTGTTTTATATGGTAACTCTGTCAGATCGTTTTTTTATTGATGTTTACTGGCCGTACCAGCCACCTCATTCCTAAACATTTACGTACAAGCAAAAAGCTATTACTATACTAAGCAATATGATTTACACCAAAGTTTTTAAGTTTTTTGATTAATTTTTTGTATTTTTTCTTTCTTTGCACAAAGATATGGTAACTTTAGCAATTATAACAGCTGTTTTATTTGCTTTGTTATTGTGCTTCATACGACGAATTTACACATCGAATTTTTACCGATGAAATCGTCGTGTTTGGACGAAATTCGTCGTTCGTCCCAATTGTGTTTCCTGAACTAAGCTTGAAAAACGTTTTTTAGTTTTGGCCTAACAGGAGCCAACTCAGACATCGAATTGCAGAAGTAATACTTTCCGACTTGCCGCACCTGCTAAACGGAAAAACCACACGTCATTGTTGAAAACCCAATGCATCCACAGAGTGTAGCAGTTTGGTGTGGATTATGGAATGGTAACGTCATTCACCTACCTTTTCTTAGAAATGGAAACTTAACTTCAATCAACCGGTTTCAGTAGGATGGTACACTATATCACAGCTCATTAAAAAAATAAAATAGATTTTTGTTAAATATTTCAATGAAGACCAATATTTTTCTCAATAATTGATAGGTCCTCCTTCCATCTGGATTCTTTCCAATTCGCCAGAGTTGTTCCACGAGATTCAAGTCAAGTGGTTAAAATTTTTAAGTATATTTGATGAAGGGGTGCTTTTTTTAACATCTAATTCAAAGTTTGTTAAATGCGCTCACGTTTCTGTGTTTTTATTTTAAGGGAATCGCGTTAATAAATTTATTTTTGGGTCAATCCATTATTTGGAAAACTTATCTCATTGACAATGATTCTGATTATAATTTAAGTATTACATTTTTTCCAGTGACGGTATTATGAATTCCCCTACTTATTCTTATGAGATGTAGATAATAAATCGGGTACCCCGGTGGACTACTAGGTAGTGTGGTAGTCTATCAGTCTGGGCTTGTGGGTTTGATTACCATCAAGAACTGGAATTTTTCACTACAAGTTAGCAGGAGAACCAAGAAGGATCTTAAATATAATATGGATGCCTACAAATAAACTTTTTATAAACTTCATAAACTTTTTTAATATAACTTAGGCCATGACATAATAATAGAGGAACCAGCGCACAGAGGAGTATTTTGCGAATGTAGCCGGATATTAAGCCAAAAATTAAATTTGGGAAGTGTAAAAATTTAAGTACGCAGCTCGGCAGAAAACATAATTCTGGATCGTATAAGGAATTTTCAAGGCATTTGCTTGAGAATTGTCGTTTTGGGACACTGTTAAAATAGGGAAAGTTGAGTAAATAGCCGACGCACAGTGGTCAATTTCGCGAGATAGCGGTCAAAACTCTATAACTTTTGACCGGATTGGTATTTTTTTACGCAATTTGTTTTGTTCAATAGGAGGGACTTTAAGCTTCAATTTGCGTGTTCAAACGTAAAAATCGACTGATAGGAACGTAAGTAGTGTAGAGTTAAAAATGCATTTTAATTTTTTGTTGAATTTCCATGTAAAAGTTGAATATTTAGACATTTTAAATAGGTATTTTTTTATAATTTCTTATTTTCTTCAATCGAATTTTACAACCAATACTTATTTATTATTCCAAAACTTAATTTTGGTCAGAAAATGCCAACATTTGGCCCCTGACATTTATTTAGTCTCAATATTCACAGGGGCCAAAGGTTGGTTTTTTTTGGAAGAAAGCTAATTCTTGTGAGGATTAAACTGAAAAATAACACTGAAATTCCCAACAATATCAATACCATTTGGATATATTATATACAGAACACAACATCGATAAAATTTTAAGTAAACTTTTACTATTGATTTAAAGTGCACATATATCTTATTTAAATGTATTAATAAAAATTTATACTAAAATTAGAAACAAATTATAATCTTTAAACTAGTATTAATTAAACAATATTAGTAAAAATTTCTTCCAAATAGCTTTGATTTTCATTTTGCAGTAGTTGTTTAGCTTCTTCTTCTAACTCTAATGAGGTTGATTTCCATTTTTGTCGAATACTGGACATATATGGGTCTGATGTGCACAACAAAATATTAATAAGATCTTCATTAGTACAATATCTGGAAATTTTTCTTGTATTGTGCTCGCGAAAGAATCTGTAGTCTTTGTTCCTTTTTTCTTGCGCTTCTTCTGAGAGATCTCCAATTGGAAGCATATTGTGCTGAATTATTTGTTCCCCATGGAACAAAATTTTGTGAACTGTGGTTAGCATATGTCTCCAAGAATATTTTTGGTTATAAAGGGTTGCTGTGTCATTAGCATACTGACCAAATTTTTTTGCATCTATCTTTTTGCTACATGCTATAACTTCTAATGTGATTTGGAATCGTCGTATTAAATCATAATCTACTCCAGTTATAGAAGCTGCAGTTTCTGGATCGGAAAAAAATATCCTTGCTGTGTTTCCATCATTAGAATTTCCTTCTCCTTGCTTTGGCTGGTCAATTATAAGGCCTATCTCACGGTATTTTTCTTGAATATCTTTTTTTTTTTTGCTTTCTTTTTTTTCCAAATTTTCTTTGTTGTTTCTCACTGTTTCGCCTAACGGGCCAAATTCCAAATCGTAGAATAAGAATATGCTCTATAAAACGAATTCTAGCATGAAGAGGTGACATTCCAAATTCATATGCTTCATTAAAACTATCGTCTTGTGTTGGTGGTTGGCACAATTGACTTGATGTTTTTTGGCATATGGTGCAGCTTGACGAAGCTTGTGCAACTTTTCCATCGATCATTGTAAGTGACATTTTAAAGTTAACTTCGATGCATTGGTCATTAAATTCAAATATCACTGGTTGAAGTTCTTTAATTTCATCTGTTATTTTGCCAACTTCTTCAGTTATGACATCTTTAGTTTCTTTTTTGTAAGCAAACTTTATTGGTCTACAAAATTTTGTTGACGAGGGAATTTCATTCTTCCATACATCTATCTCTGCAGCTCTACTAGTTGACGGCTCTGAACCAATATAAGTTTTTGTTAAACGTAATGGAACGAAAGAAATCATGAATAAATTGGCATCTGATGAATTTTCCATTTAGAAATTAAAGTCATGCTACAATTTTTAAACTTCTTTAAATAGTCAGCATCAAATGTCTTTAATAATCGTTCTGCAGTGTGTTCAAGAAGATCCTGCAATTTCATTTCTGCTGAACTTGAAGTTACACTAATAGCAGTTGGTGAAGGTAAGCAACCTTTTTTGGCAGAAACTATATCTCGATATGATGGAAAAATTCCACAATGCATGGATTAATATACAATTGCTCGAAGTTTCAACTTTCTTTTTTACCTCTTTGAAACATAATATAACAGGTACTTGGTTTTACCAGTTATTTCCATTGGTTTTAAATTAATTTGCAATTTTCAGGTATTTAAGTTATGTAATATTAGATGGCAATACAATTATTTTTTACCTTTTCCAAATGAATTGCCAGATACCACATAATTTGAGAGTTCTATTGTCATTTTTGTCAAAATTTTGATACACCCTTCTATGTGGACTAGGTCCAAATATGGGCCAACTTCTCCTGATTTCAACAGAATTATTTTTTGGGTCAATAAGAACTCTTGTACAAAATTTCATCAAAATATATGCATAATAGCCACTTTCAGATACAAATAACTTCTCAAAAAATATGACGTGCATTTGTACCGAATATCTTACCTTGCGTCAGAAAAATTACTGTAGCTCAAAAAGTGCAGTCCCGATGCATGGACATGTATATATAGGAATGTAGGAGAGAGTTAGGACTACAAAATAGTAAATTTGTGTTTTGACTCAGCTTGACTCACAGGAGTTGTGCTCTATGAAGTAGGAAATTTCCGAGAAATTAGACCTTTTAAAAAAAAATATTTAAATTGTTCTGAAAACAGCACAGCTTCAATTTTTTTTACCAGTAATAGGAAATAATAATAAGTTACAACACAAAATTTATTTCGTCCAAAAATCTTGAAAAACAAAAAAGTTATGATCATTTAAACTTTAAAAATTAACTAAAAATATCATAAATTTACTAAATTCTGAAAAAGCCCATTTTGGACCACCCTGTTCTCAGTGAAATAGTTGAAATAGAGTTCTAATTTTTTGGCTCCCGAGGTTTACTACTGTCTACTTTCATATGAGTCTAATAACTTTAAAATCGGAGAACAAAAACCAAAAGGAGTTTTGGCCGCTATCTCAAAATATTGACCACAGTGCGACGTTTTTATTGCCTTTTTACGATTTTGAGAGGTTTGCAATATATTTTTTTGTTGTTATACGAATAAAGATTTTATATTGATATCTTTTTTCTCTGAAAGGCTATATTAGTAGCTACTATTAATTTTTATAAAATTTTTATTTTATAAAAAATTTTGTTCGAAATTAAAAATTGGATTTTTTGAGAGTGAAGACAATCGCGATCACTATAAAATTTGAGATATCTACTTTTAGAATGTAGAAAAAACATTGCACGTTTTTAGGTTTTTTGCAAATTTCACATTTTTCCTGTGTATTCTCATCTTGCATAGGTACCCCCGTAGATACGAGTAAGAAACCTTTTTGTCGGTCATAAACTGTTTTAGGTTTCTAAGTTGATTTAAAAATATCAATTGTTATTAATTTAAATAAAATTTATTGTTACTAATATAAATAAGTTATTTATTACACAGGTCAACAGTAAAAGAGACGTATTTAAATCACTATACAAAAAATATATTTTTTGCTTGAAAATATCAAGTTTTTTTGTTTAAAAAAATCATGAAAAATCGAAACGTTAAAAATTGTTGCAATTTATTGCTTTATCGCTAAGCCATAAACTTGAAGTAGGAACAAAATGAGGTATCGAACATAAAAATCGATTGATTATTTTCGAATTTATACACAACTAAGTGAATTATGTGTTTTACATGTTTTTTACAATAAAATGTGAATAAATTCGAAAATAACACACTGTGTAATTTTTTAAGTCATGGCAAAATAACCATATACGGACACCACTACGTCATAAAAGCCCAAAAAAAAGACCCCTGTCTCTCAGTGTTGCCCAAAGTCCTCCAGGTTTTTTTTATGGGCCCTCAAAGATGTGGGGCCTCGATGTCATTTTTGCAAAAAAAATTATCATTTACTCAAGCTGAGATTTTGCAAACCGTTTGAAATTTTGATATACTCTCTGGGGCAAAGTTGTAGCTCTTGTCATAAAGAACAAAAATTGTTAACATATAAAATCAAAAAAAACTTCATCTTCAAGGTCAAAATCGAAAAAACTTAAAAAAATTCAATTTTTTTACCTTTTTTCCCCTGTTCAGGTCCATAGGTAGCAAACCGTTCAAAATTCAAGGAAACAATTAACTACAAAAATGAACCTAAGATCTCAGTAAACAACTTTCTAGAACATATGAACTTCCTAGGAATGATTCTTAACACAGTTTAGGTAGCGCTTATGTAGCCGCAAAAGTGAAAAACTTTACAACTTTGCCTCAGAGAGTATATGAAAATTCCAAACGGTTTGCCAAATATGAGCTTGAGTAAATGATAATTTTTTTTGCAAAAATGACATCGAGGCCCCACATCTTTGAGGGCCCATAAAAAAAACCTGGAGGACTTTGGGCAAAACTGGGAGACAGGGGTTGTTTTTTTGGTCTTTTATCACGTAGTGGTGTCCGTATATGGTTATTTTTTTCCATGTTGCACTGTGTAATCAATCGATTTTTATGTTCGAAACCTCATTTTCTCCGTATTACATGTGGCTTTGCGATAAAAATATAAATTTGAACAATTAACAAAAAAAAGGTGGTTCCGGGGGGTGGAATTGGAGGGTTACCTTCTCCTGCTGATTAAAAATCAAAAATTTTATTTTTCCGATATTAAGACGTATGTAATCCATTTCTTTTAATAATTACTTTATTCTTGCAAATAATATTTTATGTCACCGCCCACAAAAAGAGGCATGGCGAAGAGTAGCATTTTAGAACCTTTGGACCCAAGAGGTTCTAAAATGCTACTAGGTTTTTGAACATTCGATGACTATTTAGGTTTTTGAACATTCGATGACTATTAAAGTTACATTTGCTAAACAAAAGTAAGGGAAAATTTATAAAAAAAAATAATTTTTCAGAGGTAGGATTAGTTCTTCTAAGGGGAACTTTTTCTGCTTGGTCTGATTTTTCTTTTTTTTATCTTTAACAGCCTATGGCCATTAGAGATTTCAATAAATTTTCAGAGCCAATATAAACTAAAAAAGTAATGTCCGGCTAGATTGCCAAATTAGCCTTATGTGCAACGTAACAACATGACAACATTTTTTACATTTTTTTTTTTTTGTTGAATAAAATATATTTTTTTCTGCAAAAAAGTGCCATATTTCCTAACATATCATCCTTTTAGTTGGATACATTTGGTTCCATAAAAAGATTCCTCAAGCCCTTTAATATAAACTTCTGCTTCAATAATGACTTCTTCGATTGATCCGACATTTCTTCAAACTTGGAAACAGGAAATGGTTACAAGGAGTTAGTCTAGAGAGTATGCTAGATGAGGTAATTTTTGCTTCAAATCATTTTACCCTATTCTCATGTTATCGAAAACTGTGGCCCTGACCACATTGGCGCTGAAACCCACATTAGCCTTCTTTGTTGCACGTTCAGTGGAAGCAACCTACTGTTTTTCTTATTCTTTTGATTTTGGTGTATTGTGTTGCAGAAATGTTTCGTCCACAATCACAAAACGGAGCAACAAATCGTTTCGAAACAATTAAATTTAAGACAGCTGGTTGGTCATAACCAAGGCGAATTCATACCAGGTGGAGGCGTTAGCCCAGCTGACTGTCTTTTGCTCTCCTTTTTTTTATAATGTCTTGTCAAAATACATTGTTTTATATCTGCTAATAGAATGTCAAAGTTGTTGTTTTGTTGTAGTTGTTGCCGTGCTGCTCACACCTGGTGTGAATTCGTCTTGCACTTAACAAAGAAAAGCAAAAAATAATTAACTTCATAGTGCTGCCACCTAGTAAAATGAATTCGCCTTGATTATTTTAAACGATCTTTTAAGACTAATAAATGTTTAAAAAACGATGTATTTTTTTATTCATACAACCTTCTTCTTCTGTTTGAATTAGTTTGAGAATGTTCGTTTTTTTGTATTGTATAATAATTGGCGGAATATTTAGATAAATAAAATATTGATTCAAATACATTTTACGGGATCATTAATATTATTATCATTAGACATTTTAATGAAGAAAAAAAGTGGGAATAAAGCCATTAGAAAAATCTGTAGTCTGAAATCCTTTACAAATTTTAAGCCACAAAATTCATATTTATTAATTAAAAACATTTATTTTCATTAGAATAGAATTCATTATTCTACAATTCACACACACACACACACAAATATAGGTATTCAATGTGTGGTAATAAGTTTTTCTTGGCGCCATAATACCAATAACCCGTTCTATTAATTACCACCCCATCCAAATACTTAGAAGCTAAAAGAGGTAAAGAGCATAAGGATGGAGACAAAATGGAAAATCTCTTATTAACTCCTTTTTATTGTAAATTAAAATGTTACAAATTTTATACTTTATAATAATAGCAGTAACAAAAACAACAATAATTAATTTGGTGTATTTAATGGATTTTATTGTTGCTGTTGTACGCTATTCTAGCTGTCTATTTGTTTTTCGTCCTTGTTAAACAAAACTTATAAATGTTTTGCTTTTCCTCAATGAGGCCCTGTTCGTTGGCAAGAACTGATTGTTTTTATTTGGCAATGAATGGGTAGAAGAATGGGTGACAATAATAAAGTAGAGCGGGTCTGAGGTTGAATAAAATAAGCGCAGCAGGTGAGTGCCATGGTTTTGTATGATTAATTATAATTTTATGCCACATTTTTAAATAATTAAAATAATTAAAAACAATTGGTTGGCTGATGTTTCAAAATTTCATTTGCATTCGCATTTATTTTTATTTTATTTCATTTTTAAATGAATGATTGTGGTTGAGGTTAAAGTAGTATAAATTTGTTTATTTAATTGATGGTTGTTAAAAAAAAAAACAAATTAATGATAATAACAATAGTTAAATAAAAAAAGAATTTTATGTTTATTTATGTTTTCCATATTAATTTATTTCATAGTAGTTACACACACAATAAATATTATGAGTGGCGTAGGAGAGTATTTTTTGCCGTTGCATACCTTAGGGCGGCATTATTATTATTGTAGAGAATATTAAAAGTTGGCAACTTTGTTGAAAAATCTATTTGAAATGTTCTTTAAAGGAATTACTGTTGTAAAGGCGGGCTTGAAAAATTTAAATGACAGTTTCTACAGGTTGGCATTGTTAATTTTTAATTTCTGGGGTTTAGTTAGTTAGTTTTGATTTGAAATGGATTTCATTTAATCGTGATTTGATTAATATAATTATTATATACAAAAATCGTTAACTTCACATGTAAGTGTTTATGTTTTTGTGAACAATATAACCAAGGCACATTTATTTAGTTATTTATTTTATTAATTTTATTTTATTTATTCTATTTTGTTTTATATTATTTATTTTATATATTTTATTTATTTTATTTTTTTTATTTAGTTTATTTTTTTATTTATTTTATTTTATTTGTTTTATTATATTTTATTATATTTTACTTATTTTATGTATTTATTTTATTTATTATCAAATGACAATAAGCCTTCAAGACCATATCTGTCATACATATGTATACAATTGGTAATATATGTAAGCAATCTATCCACGGTACGCTTCGCTACAGCATCCACAAAAAATACAACTAATACTTGGAAGAAAAATATGGCCAACTATTAATTCGAAAACGGACGCTATTTTTACTTATGTGCAAGGTACGATGCCCACTGTTTTATTAACACGATAATATGGGAGATGGCAGTATGGGAGATACCACTTTAAGTATCCTAGTCTATATTGTATTTTGCACATTAGTATAAGGGTTACTGGTGCAAAGTTTCAAGAATGTACACAATAATAATTTTTCACTTTGTATGGAAGCTAACACGCCCACTCTCCCAATCCAGTCTAAATTTGCTAGACTATGCACATTAGTATGAGAGTTACTAGTGAAAATTTTCAATCTATTGTAGTTCTCTAGAATGACGATAACAATTTTTACTTACTTTGTATGGGAGGTACCACGCCCACTGTCTCAATTCTGTTTGTTTTTTGGTAGGCTATGCACTTGAGCAAAGTTTCAAAACTCTACCTATTACAGATATCCAGGTAGACGATAGTAATTGATCACTTTGTATGGCAGGTACCTCGCCTACTATTTCAATCCAGTTTGTGTTTCGATCTAAAATATTGAAGGCAAAATTTTATGTTTTTTCTATGGACTATTACATTTAAGACAAACTCTATATAAAAAATCTTAAATTATTCCCTTAATTTTCTTAGTAAATTTACCTGTTATAAAAGTGCCTTTAATGTAAATTCACAAAAATAATAAAATAGCTGCTAACGTATTTTACGGAGCGCGAAATTTTGACATACAAAAGTTTAATAAGAAATTTATGTCAAAATAATCTTATTTTCAACCAGTGTGCGCAACTGATCATCACAACTAATATTTATTTTTTTCCAATCCACATTGATTATTTTTACAATCTACTCAGCTTAGCCAAACCATTCTTTTTAATTAAAATTTTTGTTTAGTACAACGAACAATGGGACAGAATAAAAATATTTTGGAAATAATAAAAAATTTGACATGAGTATAGCAGATGAGTGTCTAAGCTTAAGTTTTGACGCTGGGCACCATCCACTTGCCAGGGGTGGCGATACGTGGTCTCAAATTTGAGTTCCACGGCTCTGTAAATTCTTTTAGAGCTTAGCATTTCTTCAATTTTTGTGGATCAATCGGACTAGCCCTTTACAAATGGATGAATTATTTCGAAAATATTATGATTTTTGTCGAAGGTCTTGCAAAAATGACTTGTCAGAGTTGGCTACTTTGAATCTTACATATTAAATCAAAGCAAATGACATTAATGTTAACATTTAAATTAAAATCAGTTTTAAATGTTGATTTAAATAATTTCTTTACGAAATATAATATAATAATTTAATTAATTTTACAATATTTTATAAGCAATTTTTAAAAAGGTAAAAGTTTTTCAAAACACAAATCAAATCTTGTATGAAAATCAATCATTAAACATTTTTATTTATTGAATTTTGTAACTTGCACTATATTTTTCGTTTATTTAAACCAACGCCTTATTTAATAAAATACAAAAAAATTCCATGTTTAATAAAAAAGCTTGATTATTAAAATGTCGTATCGTGTATGAAATACAAAAAAATAAAATTTTTCTTGACCTTGAACTTGGAATTTAATCTCGTGTAAATTCGTTTGTATATATTGCAGGCTATAAATTAAAAAAAATGTGGCCTAAAATAGAAATTATCTTGCAAAGAGTCTGTAAATATTTTAATAATATTTATTTCATTTAAATTTTATTTTGCTTAAATTCGTAATTTTGAAAGTGACGCCCAATTTTTTTATATATATTTTAAAACTAAGCTAAAGTTTTGCAATTAGAAAATTTAAAAGATCATTAAAGTGATCGCGAGCGCTGTCGAAGGAGTTGTGTTCTAATAAACAATAAATCTAAAAATTAAAATTAATTTTTTTTAATTGCAAGTTTTACGGGGTACTGAGATTCGCGGGAATCGTTCCTTAATTGGAAGTGTAAAGGCATGTTTTTTTAAATTAAAAATTAAAAAAAAACACAGAACAAAATTAAAAAAAAAATCGACTTTTTACTTATACATTTCCAGCAAAAATTTTAGTTTTACAAATATCGCAAATTAAAAAAAAAAAGGTTTTACCAAAAATCAAAATTCTATAAAAAAAAATCTTAATCTGAAGGCATCAAAGAATATAAATTTTGCAAAAATATCACTAAAATTCCATCAAAAATATAAATTTTCCAAAAAAGATTCGGAATTTCAAAGAATTAATCGTAATCTAAATATCACATGGTTTCCGTATTTTTACAAAAAAATTTTTATAATTTTTATTTTTTATTAATAGCTTTAATTAATTAATTAATTAATAATTAATATGTTTCAAAAACAGACTTAAAATTTAATTGTAAACCGTAAGTTCACGAAAAAATAAAATGATAAAAATAACCACCAAGGTTTACGAAAAAATCCAAGTTTTACTGAAACTTGGATTTTTAAATTTAAGAAAATATTTCAATATATACCCCCCGTATATATATAAATCACAAAATATATATATTTGATTTTTTGTCGGAAAGCTTTAACTGCCTATACAAGTGCACCAGTCTGCCTGGAATTTTTACAGTTTGCTACGAGATATGTGGTGAGTACATTTTTGACATTTCTCATAAAAAGTAAATATTTCTCACCGCGTTACTTGGGAACTGTAATAGGTAGAACCTTGAAATTTTATGCAACTAGCTTCCTTATTAATGTGCATAATGAATAGTGGGCGTGGTTCCTCCAATACAAAATGAAAAATTATTACCGTGTACCTAGAGCACTATAATAACCAGACTTTTAAGATTTTGTACCAGTAAGGTTTACATATATTAATATGCGCAACACAGACTGAATTGAAATAGTGAGAGGTACTTACAAAGTGAACAATTATTATAGTGTAACTAGGTAGTTAAAATGTAGGTAAAGTCTTGATTTTGCAAAAGTATCGCCCATATTAAAATGTATAGTCCAGATCGAAAATCAGATTGGATGTACATACCACAGGGAGTTTACTCCCTGTATGTGGTACATACAGGGAGTAAACAATTATTATTGTGTACATATAGAACTATAATATGTAGGAAGAATCTTAATATTAAGTACAAATAACCCCATTATTAATGTGCATAGTCTAAAATAAACTGGATTTAAGCTTGACCCTATTTTGACTTACATAAAATCGTTCGGTTTTATTTTTTTGAGAATGGGGCTAGTGAAGCGCACTGGGGACAGATAGTTTCAATATAAATCACAATTTCACAAAAATTCCCAAATTCTAAAAAGGTAAAAATAAGACACAAATACTAATACAAATATTAATATATTCATAACCACCAAACCAAATGTTCCGATTACGTTAATAATTCGAAACGACTGTTCAACAAAATCTTACGATTGCGGAACCGAAATATTACCGAAATCGTAACGGTTTTTATATGAAATGGTTAACATTACTTCGCAACGATATGAAGTTACGAAACCGTAACGATATGTAGTTACGAAACCATAACGATATGTAGTTACGAAATCGTAACGATATGTAGCTATGAAATCGCATCGATATGTAGGTAAGAAATCGCAAGGACATGTGGGTAGGAAATCGCAGCGACATGTTTTCTGTGAGTAATTCCATATAAGCTATAACTACGTTCTCTGAAAGTTAAGTGAATATAATGATTAGTTAATAGGGTAGTTCCACGTTAAATCAACAAGTCACTCAAAATGATTACTTGAGATTTTATTGAAACTTTTGTTATTTATATTTCTTGACTCTCTGAATCTAAATATAATTTTAATAAAAATTTAATCTCTTCTAGTTTTTTATAAAAGTCGGAAAATACCGCTTTTTTGCATATGCGCTCGAGGATTAAATACACATATTCTATTTCCAGTTCTATAAGCCCTAGGAAGTTGATTAATAGCTCATTTTAAAGGCGATTTGATACGCTTTAATTTGATATTAATCAAATCAAATGATATCAATTGAAATTTTTAAAAAATTTTTTTCTTATATTTAAAAAATGTTTTATAAAAATCCTTGAGATAGTGTCTTCTAATTTTTTTTTAAATTCATATATGTTTTTTAAAGTGGGTTAGTAAGTACATCATAAATATTTCAGAGTGGGACCATGGTTTGATCAGAAGTTATGTTAAAAAATCGAAATTCCACCAAAAATTGTATTATCACCAAAAAATCTGAAATTCACCAAAAAATCTTATTTTTGCAAAGACCAAAGACGTGAAAATATACTAAAATTTCAGCAAAAACTTTTTATTTTATTCAAAAGTTGAGGCTTTAATATTCTGTAATATTGTGTTTTTTAGAATTTTATTACTTATGGAGTATTATTGGCTTCTCTAAAATTAGGAAAAAGGTTTGCTGATGATCTTGCCTGAGCAACCAGTGAAATACGTATAGGAACTAGCTCTTTTCCCCCAACAAATAAATTGCATTTTTATTAAAAAACGTTATGGGCAATTAGCATAATGTTAAATAACCAAAATTTTGCTAAAACATTAAGTAAAATAACATTATTATTTTAAAAAGCGCATAACTCCTTCCATATACATAGCTATTTCTCTGTTGCTTAACCAGATCGTCAATGGATTTTTAAAACTTTCCGAAAAAAAACCCAGATTCTTATGCCCAAAACTTAACAAACCAAATGAGAAGAAAATCAAATTTTCTAAACAAAAAACCATAGTACTATTTCAAATTAAAAAAATTTACTTTAAGTAAAATGTAAATTAAAAATTAATTTTTCATAGAATATTTCAAACAAATTTTGTTTCACAAATCGAAAATTCACAAAAAAAACAGTAATTCATTAAAGTATGATATTTTTACCACAAAAAAAGTTAATTCAGAATAAAAAAAGAATTTCTTAAAAAAAGCTACATTTCTGTTTTTGGCGATGATAAGTGCGAACGCGATTTTTTTAAAGCTCGGATTAACAAAAAACAAAACATACATTGTGTGAATAACTTCAAACAAAAACAAACCAGTTTTAATACAATACAATTGGTTGAAATATAGAAAGTATCTCAGTACTCACTATTCGGAAAGTATACCGCTAAGAACACCAGAAGATGTAGAGCGGAGTCTTATTGATTTTAACCTAAACATCAAATTAGCTGCCCAATATTCAATAACCCGACAACTAGCTAGATACAATCAAATTTATTCGGTAGATGTCGAGCGGCTCTTGGCTGAAAAAAGAAAACTTCGAAGAGAGTGGCAATCACACAGATCTTCTGAACTCAAATCTAAACTTAAAGATTGCTCGAAACGGCTAAGACAGCTACTAGAGTCTCGAAAAGTAGCATCTCTAAAAAATTACTTGGAAGACCTCGACGCAACTGCACAATCAGTTTATTCATTATGGCGTGCATGTAGAAACTTTAAAAGACCAATGGTACTTAATCCTCCCTTGCGAACTTCTTGTGGAGACTGGGCAAGAAATGATACCAAAAAAGGCAATTTATTTGTTGAACATTTAAAAAAGGTTTTCCCTCCAAATATACTGATATAGTTGAGTTGCCACCAGTAGAGACTAGTGCCGAAGTACCCCTAAGATTTGAATTTAGCGATACTGAAAGGGCAATAACGGATTTAAACACCAAAAAAGCCCCTGGCGTTGATAAAACAAATAACAAGATGCTATTTGTATTGCCCCGTATAGGTCGCAGAATTATTCTTTTTGTTTTTAATGCCATATTACGTCTTGAGTACTTTCCCACAGAGTGTAAGGTCTCCTTGATTACTATGATTCCTAAACCAGGAAAAGACCACACAAAAGTAGAATCATACAGACCTATAAGCCTTTTACAAGACCATGTACTCAATTTGGAAAAATTGTTAGAAAAATGGAGAATAAAAGTAAATGAACAAAAATGTACTCACGTAACTTTCACACTGCGTAGGGACTCATGCCCTCCTATTCGCATAAATAACCAAATGATATCACAGCTTTCAGACGTTAAATATCTGGGTATACATCTTGACCGTCGCCTTACTTGGAAAAGCCACATTGACTTCAAGTTAACACAAATGAAACTAAAAGCAGTACAACTAAATTGGCCTATTTGCAGAAACTCCACCCTGAGCTTAGATTGTAAACTTCTACTGTACAAGTCGGTCCTCAAACCAATTTGGTGTTATGGGATTCAGTTAGCAATGTAGAAAAAATTCAAAGGCGCCAAAATAAAATACTACGTATGATTATATCTGCTCCCTGGTATATAAAAAATTCGAACATCCACAAAGACCTAAACATGTCATCAGTTAAAGCAGAAATAGCGAAACACGCAGTCACATATCTAAAGAGGCTTGAATCTTAGCCTAACCCTTTGGCACGTAGTATGCTAAATGAACCTGGTTACATTCGAATAAAAAGAAGAGATACTGCTTTTCTTGGTCGTACAAACATTATTTTTGTCTAGCACTGGCTGGTCTTAAAACGTATATTTTTATTGTAGACTTAAGATACGAGTAATTATTGTTAGTTTAAAAATATTGAAGATACAATAAATAAATTATGCAAAAAATAAAAAAAGCGGAAATATTTAATAAAAATCAAAAATTTTTGAAAACAAGAGAAATTTTACACAAAAAAGCATAATTTCACCAAAAAAAATATTTGTTACATTTATATTACTAGAATAATTTCACAAGAAAAATTCGAAGCCATAATCGAATAAACAATTAATTTTTCTTGTTTTCCAATGGACCCATATAAGTTTGTTAATCGAACTCTTTCTCAACTTCAAATGGAACGGTGAACTCAGAGAAACCCTAAAATTTCTAAATCGACTGACATGTAAAAATAAAAAAGAGAGAGCTGGAAAAACAATTATAAAGCCCATTTAGATAAGCCCATACCATAAAGCCTCTCTTTGCCTCTCCCTGCTGTTCTAGTTACGAAGGTTTTTGAAACATGGAAATATGATAAAGGATAAAAATGTGTTCATTTCCATATCATATGATAAAGGATAAAAATGGACACATTTTTATCCTTTATTTCCAGCTCATTGCTTTGTTGAACACTTCGAACCAGTAAGCAACTTTACTGAGGTAAACACAGAAAACACTTCCCCCTCCGATAACATTGCTACACTGCCACTTCCCCCTGATGTCGAACAGATTAGTGCCATTTTGAAACTAAAATGAAACAAGGCCCCTGGGGAGGATGGTATTCCACCAGAACTTCAGACATACTCTGCCACATTCGGTGAAATACTAAGACGCTATAATTATATCGCTTCGATAAATGAATTATTCCCAAATACATGGACGAGAGGCGCCATTATAAAACTTCCTACAATAAAATGACTTGAGTGTCTCTGATAACTGGAGACAAGTTAATCTCCTCGATACATCATACAATTATTGCAATAATAACAAACTACAGACTAGAAGGAGTCCATTAAACACTACGGGATGAGCAGGAAGGCTTTCGTCGACATCGCAGGTGCTAGGATCATAATAGAACAATCAGTCGTACACCTCTCTATCTAGATAGTGACATGCAAAGTAAAGTTAATGTTCTACTAGATCTTGCAAATCTCGTAGGTTTGAAAATCTCAAAATCAAGTGCAATGCGTATCAATCACTCTTCTGACAACCATGTTAAAATACAAAATCAAACAATTGGATACGTAAATCTTTTACTTATCTGGGGTCCATGATGTGTAGAACAGAACTGCTTTTGAACGTTTTAAGAAGACATAGAAGTCTTCATAGATTTATAAGACTCTTAAATACGAAAGCAAAACTTGAAATAGCTCAAAGGCTTCAAGTATTCATTAACAAACGCCTACTTATATGTGTGTATATGTAGTTGTGGGGAATAACGAATGAGGAGCTAATAACCATTCAAAGAACCAAAAGGAAATGGAGATGGGTGAGTCATACAATGCGCAGACCAAGGGAGAGTATTACAAGAACAGTCGAAAATGGACCCATTAATGTAGTGGTCTCCTTCGATATACGTTTTACGTTTACGTTTTTATTGCCTTTTTACGATTTTGAGAGGTTTGCAATATATATTTTTTTTTTTTGGCTAAACGAATAAAGATTTTGTATTGATTTTTGTTTCCTATGTAAGGCTCTTTTAATAGCGAATTATATTAATTTTTAGAAAAAAAATTATCTTAAATTTTTATTATAAAGAATTTAAATTTTTTGTTAAAAAAAAAGTGAAAAGATTTTTAAGAATGAGGGCAATCGCGATTCTAAATATAAATGTTATACTGATATAAAATTTGCGATCTTTACTTTTAGACTGCAATTGTTTTGTTCCGATTTTTCCAAATCTCACCTTTTTTCTGTTTAGTTCATCTTGCATGGTTAGATACGAGTAAGAAACCTTTTTGTCGGTCATAAAATGTTTTTGGTTTCAAAGTTGTTTTAAATAAATTATTTGTTATTATTTTAAATACAATTTATTGTTACTAATAGAAATAAGTTCTTATCTATACATATAATAAAACTGATATTTTGTCTGTCTGATTGTGTTCACATCACGTTAAAACTACAGGATGAATTTTAATAAAAATTTATGAAGAGGTACATTGGTATTGGGGTTCAATTATAGGATATTTTCTCTTAAAATATCTCATTACCCAGAAAGAAAGAGAACACGTAATGAAAGTATGCAATTGTACCCATTCAATGGTACTGCAAACTTGGCAGCAACTTTTATTTTTGTAAGCGGGTAATTTAAAACATTATTTACAATATTTTCGGAATTTTAAAAATTTTAAGAAATTTATATAAACCCTATATTTGTGAGAAATTATCTAGGGATGGGTACCTTTATATTAAGTAATTACATAAACCACATCTGAAGCACTATAAAAGTAAAAGTCTTAAAGTTGATTACGTTCAAAGCAAAATAAGGACGCTGACGAAGTAGCGGGCACACCTAGTTATGAATAAATGAATTATTTTCAGATAAATTAAATACTATAAAGTAATAAATTACAAAAAATACTTTTATTATCTTATCTATTCTCTATATTCTTCTCTTAGACATAAAATCTTAAAAATAATTATTTTTGGAAATTAGAAAAAAAATTAAAAAAAACCAAATGGACGTTTCGCGGGTGTTATTGGAGGTTTACCTCTCCCGGCATATGTCTGCATTTCTTTTATAAAGTACATTATTTTCGGAAATAATGTTTTATGTCAGCGTCTAAAAAGGGGGCGGGTTTAAGTTTATGAACATTCGCTGACTATAAAAGTTGCATTTGCTAGACAAAAGTGTGAGAAAACTTAAAAAAAGTTATTATTTAGAGGCAGGATTAGTTCTTTTAAGGGGAACTTGTTTCTTTTTGGTCCGATTTTTCTTATTTTATAGCTTTAATAGCCTAGGACCATGATATTTTTCTGCCAAGTTTCATTAATCTAGGGCACTCAATAAATTTTCAGAGCCAATATAAGCTAAAAAAAAAGTAATGCTCGACTAGATTGCCAAAATACCCGACGTTGCGGAAAAAAGAACCTCGAGATACATATGACTTATATTCTCATTTTTAAATAAGAAGCTTACACCCTTGTAACTGTCTGTTAAAAAAATATATATAAAACTTATTTTACTACTTAAGTTCTGTGAAATCTTAATTTGTAATGCTGGCTACAGACAACGCAATTTGTTTCTGCAACACGTTTCACATTCAGGTTTCATGTTTTGACACAAACACTGAAACCAACAGTGAAAACATAAACGCAATCTCAGTTCTGTTATTTTATATTATAACATTATCATCGCGCGGAAGAGCGGATACAAAAATGAATGGTGAAGGAATTCAATTAGCAGCAAGTGTTGTTATTGATGAAGTGTTATATCAAGAGGAAGAAGAGGAGTTACAACCGAAGAAAAGAAAAATGTGGTCAAAAAATTCTCCATTTTGTTCTTTCTTAATTACATAGATGTTTACAGCTTACTTGTTGTCAATCTACTAAACACATAAAATAATGAAACAGCGATACAAAGAATGAAATCTGTTTCAATGCAACCAAAAAATATCAAAACATTTTGATGTCAATGAAACCTGGATTGCAACCAGGGTTGTCAGATTTTTTTTCATCCACTTCGCCAAAATCGCCAAAATGGGTTTTTGTTAGATTTTCCTAACAATATAAATAATTTTTTCTTAAAATTTAAATATATTTTTAATAAAACACAAAAAAAGTTTATTGAAATCGCTAAAATTCGCCAAAAAGGGTTTTCCCCCTTCGCCAAAAATATATAAGTACGTTCAGATTTTGGTTTTTATTTAAAACAAAATAAAATGATTAGAGAACACGAGAGAGATACAATTTTTACTTAAAGCAATAATAAATTTATTGGTAATTTTTTGGTATATAATTTTTTTTAATTTCTGAAGTTAGAGATTTGTTATATAACGAATATGCTGTTCAGCCCACCCTCAATTTATTTGTTATCATCCTCTTATTTTGGTTTTATTTTATGAGAATTGAAATACATAATAAGTGCAACGTGAGCAATTTTTTGTATTCATATAATTTATAGGATCAAGAAGTTCATAATTTAAAGCCCTTTTTCTATACAGGAATTACCAGTATCTAAAGTAAAAATCAATTAGTTTATTAACACACAAATGAATTTTTGAAGTCAGGCATGTGACTTTCTTTTCGCCCCTTCTGTCCTCTGCGATTATAAGCAACCGAAATAAAAATTACGGCAACCTTACCCTCATAGAGTCATGTGCTACAAACACCCTTCAATCTTGACTTAAGTGATTTCAGATTGGCGACTGGTAACTGTCGACCTCACGCAGCCTCTAGTAATTGCTAGCATATGTTCAAGGCTCAGGTCCCCATGGTATCCACTTTTAACAAGCTTCTACGAGTGGTCTTAAGTTTTATGCTAGCCAGTGTGGACATTCACACGTAATGTGCGCTTCCGTCTCAGCCTCTGAGAACTCTACTGGCCTTCCTGCCCATGCGTTCTTTGTCCACCATTAGAGCCTGTCTGGTTTAATGAGTCCATCATTATAGGAATTTAGCTCGCATTATGCCATTATCCAGCGCTACTTTGGGTTATCATCTACAGAAATTCATAGCAGATCTCCCTTTTGCTGGTTGGTCTGCTGCTTCATTCCCAGCCGTGGCTATGTATCCTTTAACCGTCATCAATGTTACCCCATTAACCGTGGCACATCTGTTAAGTTTTAAAACACTTTGGAGTACACGTTAACCTGCCTCATACGAAAAAATGAATTTCTTTTTCCTCAACCTATTATTTTCTATTGTGGTTAGTCAGCATCCAAAGGTATGTTAGGATTTATGAAAATCTTTGAAAACAAGGCATTTTGTTTGTGATAAGGAATTGCAACATTTTGAAATCCAAAGATGTTCGTAAACTTTAAATAAATTTATATTTCCGAAAGTTTCCGGAAGTAATATCATCTGAAAAATCGCCAACAAATTCGCCAAAATTTTTAAAAATCGCCAAAAAGTCGCCATGTCGCCAAATCAAATATTTGATCGCCAAATAAGATTCAAAATCGCCACGTTTGGCGAGAAATCGCCATATCTAACAACCCTGATTACAACCCAAAGTGAAACACGAAACACGAATTTAGACGACGCAATCTGTAATGAAATGAAACATATTTCAGAAACACATTGCGTTGTCTGTAGCCAACTTAAGATGCTGAGGAAATGCCTCTTGTGCCTACGTTTGTACGCAAAGTTCCTAAATAAATTATAACTTACAGACTATAGAAATCATGCGTTCCAAATTATCACCAACAATTTCAACAACAATAAGGAAACTTCGACTATGAAGTGGATTATTTAGAGAATAAGCTGTTAGGGTACTTTTTAAAAAAGCATTTTAAAATAAATATTTTAGAAAGAAATCAAAAATCTTTTAGAAGATTTGTGTATAAACAAATACTGCATTCCTCTCGCTAGCCTTTAGTCTGTTTGGGAAGGGCTTCTTCAAATCCAGAATAAATTTAAACTACCCCTCCCACACGATTTATTTCCTCTTATACCATTTCTTATAAATGCTACATATTTTCTCTTTATTAAAGGTCTATAACCCCTTCAGAAAAATCTCTAATTAAACTAATTGTTTCGCACATGTATACAAAATGGATTAAGTCAACTTTTATACCGCTTTTGTTTGCTCTACGTGAAAATCATATATTTTATAACATCTGCAATATTTAAAATTCGCAAAGAACAATTAAAATAATACCAGCAATTATGATAAGAATTTGCGTTTTAAAAATCCAAATTTTCTAATATAAATCTGTTTGTAAATAAGTTTGGGTACATGCAAACAGCAACTTAATAATGGTCATAATAAAATAATCTTTATATAGAATTATTTTGCATTTTTTGACAGCAACATTTCAAAAATTAAACTTTTTAATCAGTTTAATCGTTCATTGAAAAACAAACAAGCTAAAGGTTGGTGGTAATAAAATCCTAAAAATTAATGCCATTTTAAAGTCAAGTAAAATATAAAAATATATTTTTAAATCCATAAAATTGCATTATATTTCATTTTTTATCTTTTGCTTTATACTGTCTGAATACCAATTGCGGGTCTGCGTTATATTTGCAAAAAAAAACGCAAAAAAATAATTATTTATCGACTTTAAAGATAGGAAATTTTGTTACTTCAGACCCATGTCTCTTCTGAAACAATATTAATTTTTTCTTTATTTAAGAGACTAAGATTACAGATTGGTCCCAATTAGAAAAAAATAAATTTAAAAATTAAAGGGTATCCCCAACAGACTTAATTTTAACGTACCTATTAATTCAAAAGCGGCCGGCAATTAAAATTTTCATTAAGAATATATTACTATAAGTCCCAATAGCAAATAGTTTGAACCTTTATTGAAAAACATTTTAAAATTACACAGAATATGTGTTACTAAAGGTACAGTCACATTGGGCAAATATTTGACTGAAATCGTAAAGGGCAAACAACAAAGTAGCTGATTCTTGACAAATAAAAGTAATGAGTGGAAAGCAAATACTCGTATGTGCCCAATGTGACCAAGTATTTGGGCAAATAATTATTCCATCTTCCAAATTTTTTTGAAGAGGAAAGGTTTTTTATTAATTAATTTGGGTTCCCCATTATGCTAATAGGTAGTGTGCTAGTCTATCGGTCTGCGGTCGATTCCCACCAAAGACTCTGGTTGTTTCACTACAACGAGTGTAGGTCTTCGTTACTGGCTCGATAATTTAAGAATACAATTTGTTCTAGTTTCTCAAAAACTAAAAGAGGTTGGCTTTAAGGAAATCAAAAGTAAATGCCTTTTCATACAGCAAAAATTTGGAGTAAACCAAGTATTGGTGAGAAAAAAGCTATACATGTAATGAAACTGTAACAGGAACATTTCCGTACATGAAATATTTTTTAGAAATTTTGTTGCAGGCAAGAAATTTTGTTGTAAAGCAAACATTGAAAAAGTGTCCGGATAAAACAACTTTTGTAAACTTGGGCAATTATTGTATTCAGAAATAACAACTTATGAAATGCCAAAGAATACACACAAGGAAAAAAACATGGTTATGGTATGGTTACAAGAATAATTCTCTCTTCTCTGTAACAATATACGATTGCGATGAACAACTTATAGTTGTAGTTATTATTTCAATATATTTAATTTTCATTTCATAATAAAATTTTATATTTTACAATGTTAGACAATAATATGGTTCTAACATAACAATATTATTATATTTATATTAATATGGTTTGACTTCAACCATATATTTAAATCCTATTTTGTTGCTTTTAGTTTATGGTTACCTCAACCATGTTTTTCCTTTGCGTGTAGAGTGCCTGAAAAATTACCTGGATATTGACACTATTCCACATACTTAAACAGACTCTTCATACGCAAACTACCCTTGGGAATTTCGTGTGGAGGTTGGGCAAGAAAGTGTACCGAAAAAGGCATTTGTTAGCCATTTAAAAAATGTGTTTCTTCCAAAAGTCTCGACAGTCACCCTAAGGTTTGAGCTTCGAGATATTGAAAGGGAAATAGATGATTTAAACTCTAAGAAATCGCCTGGTTTTGACACTAACACTTAAAATAATTATTTTTATATTTAATGCCATTTTACGTCTTAAGTACTTTCTCTCAGATAAGAAGATTTCTGTGTATGATTTCTAAAACAGGAAAAGACCTTACAAAATTAGAATCATACAGACCCAGAAGCCTTTTATCAAACATGTCAAAACTATTCAAAACGGTTTAAATTCCTAACAGACAAACCTAAATAAGCTCGCAAAGCGTAACACAGTTTAGCGCCCAGCTTCGAAGCTGCAATAGCAAACATATATAAGAGCGCAACGCTTTGTCATGAACAGTAACATCCCAGCGTGAAGAAAAGATTTATTACATATATAACTAAATAACTGCTCAACCTAAATAAGGGCGTAAAATAACTGTCAAAAATTCTCATTTACATACAAAATTTATGAAGCAAACCTAAATAGCGGCGTCAACGCAATTGGTAATTGGAAAATCCAATTTTGATAGAGCGTAAGGTAGTAAAGTTGGGTGCAAACAAAATGTTATTGCTTTTTTTTGTGTAAGATATGTGCTATTTTCTGCTTTATCTAGCGATTTGATCTCTAGTTTGCGTTTAAATTACTAAGCAATATATGTTATTACTGTTACATTACTGTTTATTAAAAACTTTGCGCTCTTATTTAGGTTTGATCAAAGCTAGGCGCTAGACGTCGTTACGCCTTACGCGCTTATTTGGTTTAAGCTCTAAGTATGTAATATATTATTTAGAAAGAAATATAATTTATTCCTTTGAAATAGAGAAGTTAATTTAATCGGACACAAAAGTTGATTACCAGGTATATTCCCAAATTTTCCCCCTATATTTTGTTAAAAAAAAAGATTCATTGCTTCACGTCTTGATGTGGCCTCTTCATTTCCACTTTTTTATTTAAAACGCAGCTTATGTTTCAACGCGTACTAATAAAGATCAAAACTGCAGCAAGTAAACTTATTAATATAAATTTACTACATTATTTGGAAATAGAAATATGTATATATGGGTTTTTAATTATTTAAAATGATTTTTCTATTAGTTTTAACAATAAATAAAATAAATAGAATGTGTAAAATGTAAATAATATAAATAACTATATAATAATAATATAAATAACTATAGTGATTTATGCTTTAGAAGTAATCAATTAAAATTCGTTCGCGGGATAGATGGGAAGAATGCATTAATGCCTAGGACATGCTCCGTGTTAAGAATAATGGATACAGGAAGCAGAATTTTATACATTCCTTGTATTACCTACTCCTTTCTTATTGATTATCCTTTTCCGCTGGGATTATCTTATTTTGTTTAATAAAATCTAATAAATTTAAATGCAATATAGAGATAAAATCACTATATAGAGCAGAAAGTAACTAAAATGTCGTCATTTCTACACAAAAAAAAAAAACAATGACAGTTTGTTTACAGCTAACTTCACTACTTAACGCCCTGTCGATATCAAATTTTCCAATTACTAAGCGTTGACGCCATGCCATGCTACATCAATGCTTTAATTTGCTTGATACATTTCGCATGTGCATGACAGTTAGCTAGCGCTCAACATGGTTATTTAGGTTTGGCTGTAACTTAAGCCTAATTCTAAGCGATATATGACGTATTTCGAATCATCAATTTGGAATTAGAAAACAACACAGTATAATCTAACAAACACAAATGTAGTTAAAAGACCTTTGAGGAAATAAAATATTGTTCCGGCTTCTTATAAGTTTGAAAAACAAAATTATAGTGAGATCGGATAACTTAAATTATTTAAGCGATGATACCGATGATGTTTTGGATGATAATTGTTATCCAGGATACAGATTTGAAAAGCCCTGAATAGATGTTTACAATATTATCTTCGATATTAGAGAAAGGCTGCCTACAATCTTGAAATTTTGTAATAGAAATAAAAATAAAAAGGGTATAATAAATTTTGTGGACACTGTTATTAAAATAGAAAATAGTTTGCAAAATATTATTTATTTTTTGTGTTTATGATTTGGTTTTTGGCTCCCAAAAAGTTGGCATCACTGACTTTTTCGTCCTTTGTGTGATCTTTTCTTGGCTTAAGTATTATAATAATAAGAGAAAACTTCCACTTAAAAAACAATTTCGGTTTCCAAAACAACAAAGCAAAAACAATAACATATAAAATAAACAACACGTACAAAACCATAAGAAATAGAGGCGCTCGCCTCTTTTTACAACATGCTCGCCTTCATTATGTACCGACTTTATTAATTTTGAATCGCAAAATTCTCGAAAATATATCTGACAGATTAGTATGCCAAAAATTTCCACAAGTCGCCTAAAGTCTTCAGAAAGGACATTTCACTTAAACGCGGACAGAAAATATGATTTGTTTTTTTTTTTGGCGAAATGTGAATTTGTTAGCGAACTTTTGAATTAAAGACAGTTTTTAGATTTCTTTTGCATTTTTGGTTTAAATATCTTGATGGAAACTACAATTTTTTAAATTTAAAATACTGTAGAAATTTCAGACGAAATGACAAACTTATTCAAACCCTTTCAACATGCGGTGAAGGGTATAAAATTAAAAAGTCATGATTTTGAACCGTAATAGGACGAAACTTAAAATTTCCACAGAGATTGCTTCCTTGGTCGTCTGTCGGCTTTTTTGCCAGAATTATTTTTTATATTTAAATTAATGAATTGTTTTCTTTTCTTGATAATTCAAAAAGTGTATTCAAATTTAATGTCAGGTGCATTATACTGAGATAATAAGTAAAATTGTTAATGTATAATAAAACATTTTTCAAACTCATTTCAAACTCTCTATACTTGCTTTTTTCAATAACGAAAATACTTTACCAAACTCTCGTTCTCTCTGCTCATAAATTACAAATTTACTTTTACTGTCATTTTATTTGAACGCATACTTGCAATTTTCTTTCTGGTCACTTTATGCAATCGAAAACTAGTCGCTGTTATAATTTGTAAATTATTAGACACAAAGTCAAAACCTAGGCCTACTAGACGCTTTTTCAATTTTTTATGTAAAAAAAAATATAATCTCTAGCTCAAACAACATTTGTTGCTAGTTGCCATTCACATTAGGATGGTACTTAGATTTAGGGGGACATATTTTGAAAAAAGTTATAATTAATTTACTAAAAGTAGCAATTCCTTTTTTATTTTGGATTTCGCCATTTCTATTAGAATTTTAATTTACTTTAAAATTCACAACAGTAGTCAATATAACCCAATTTTTTATTAAAGCTTTTCTTTTTGGACTATTATCGAAATAAGGACTAACTTAAAAAAAAAAAACAACAAAAACTCAGTTGTTTACAAAATGCAATGAAAGAAAATTCAATATGGAAAAAGAAATTACAAACAAATCTATTAGAAAACCGAACAAGGTACAATTAATCCCAAAGACCAGAGCTGTTGCATGTTAGGTCTACCAGACAGTTATGTTCCAGATGGAATATGCTGACTAATAATATGTATATCCACAGCTCATTTGGGTCAAATTTACTGATCCGCTTTTGTTACCTGCGAAACCAGGAAGAAAAGGTAGATACAGAGAAAAGTTTTCACCAAAGATAAAGAGTTGAAATAGAAATGAGAAGGATGTAAGAAGATGTCCAAAGGAACTGCCATGAAAGGCTCACTTACTGGCCGAGACGTACAATTAGTAAAATAGCTATGTCGCGCCAACTGGAAGTGATCTAGAAAACCAGCCGCAACTCCTCATAAGGGAACTGGTTCTACTTAGTTCTAGTGATTACACATAGTGCAGGGCATAGGCTGGAGAGATGTTCGAACTTTTCTTACTCTTCCTCATTTTAACAGGCAAATAATAAAACACCAACAGAAGAAAAATATCAAATTAACCATTTTTAGTATTTCCTATTATGAATAAAAAGTGCTGATTTTTCTCTTTATATATATTTCGCTGACTAAATTACAAACAATCTTAACTCACAGATCAAATCTGTAAAGACCACGAACATTATGTTGGTATCACTCTCTTCTTTAAGTGAACGACCTAGTTCAGAGGTTAAACTAATCACTCAGCTGACCAAAGTGAGCTGATATCAGCTCAGTTAGTTCAATTCAGTTTCAGTCAGTTCACTTGTTCAGTCCGCTCACTAGTTCAGACAGCTCAGTCAGCTTACTAGCTTAGTCATCTTACTAGTTCAGCCAGCTCACTAGTTCAGTCAGTCCTTAGTTGGGTTCAGCTTTTTAGTTCAGTTCAGCTCCTTAGTTCGCTGCAGATCATTAGTTCAGTTCAGCTCTTCAGTTCGGTTAGTTGGTGTCCCTATAATAGACGTAAAAAATTAAAATCTTGTATTTTAAAAGTTGTATATTGAACATAGCACGGAAACTTATATAATCATAGTAAAAATCTCTGATATTTGAAGTGAACATAATAAAATAAAATAGAGATTTTTTTATTTAGATTTTATTCAAATTTATTTAAACAAAATGATTAAACTTTCAGAATACATAATTATAATAATAATTAATCACAGAGTAATAATTTAAGTAAAACTACTGAAAACATTTTTTAAATAGTTCTTTCTTCTTATTTTAATGTAGGGGATTATCTAAGCAGACCACTTCCTTAATGGGTCCCTTCTCGACCCCCTTCCGCCTTTAATCTTGACTTTAGTGACTTCAGATTGTCGACTGGTAACTGTCCTTCTGGCCTTCTTTCTCATCACACAGTCTCTGGTAATTGCTAGCATATGTTCAAAGTTCAGGTCCCCCATGGCATCCACATTTAACAAGCTTCTACCAGTGGTCCTAAGTCTTATGCTAGCCAGTGCCGGAAATTCACACACAATGTGCGCTACCGTCTCAGCTTCTTCCAGGCACAGTCAGCAAGTATCATCTTTTTTGATTTTCATCTTGGCTAGATAATACTTGAAGATTCCATGACCTGTCACAATGCAGTTATCCAGCTTGCCTTCCTGCTCATGGGCTCTTTGAGCACCATTCGAGCCTGCATACACGTAGTGGTCTACCTCCACCTTTTTAGGTTTAATGCGTCCATCCATTGTAGGACCTTAATTCTTCTCTAGAACGGTTAAGATGGGAGTTTCCTGAGGGCTTAAACTTTCCGGCTCTTGTGAGGTTTCCTAGCTTATCCCATTCGGACTCCCACGGTCATTCATGGAGATAATAAAGTCCACCCACACAGAGCTCCTTATGCGTAGGTAAGTCATCATTTAACAAGTTTTAAATTAGCAAAACAAAAACCCGTTTGCTGTTTACTGATTCAACTTAAGCTCATACAGAGTTGTCTCACAAAAATTGCACTTACATACTGAGCAAATGAACGAATAGACCGATCTAGTTCAGTAAAGTAATCTGACATGATTCTAATATTAATAAATAATTTTGATTTTATTATTCATTACTGAAAGTGTTTGTTATTATCATATAATGGCTCAAAGTTAAAATTCGTATAAAAAATATGCCCACAGGTAGCGACTTATATGTATACGTGTCGCAGACATAAAGCCTTAACGTATCAAAACAATATATAACTCTTCTAGCGTTAAAAACAGTTTTTTGCCACTCAGGATTTTTTTCTCAATTTTAAGTTGTGACTGTTTATGTTTTAGTGTACGATCTATTTTATATCAAACTTTTGACTATAAGTTCTAAAATCGAACAGGAAATGAAAAAGTTCCAAGCTCTAAAAAATTATACAGGTGCGAGGTACCTAATTTCGAGACCACATAGCGCCGCCTCTGGCATTTGTATGGTACCCAACATCAAATTTTAAGCTCAGCTGAATGGCTGAATTATTTTCAAAATAGTTGAGTTCTTACACACTGTGCATCGTAAGATAATAACATACCCTTCACTATGATAAAGGGTATGTAAGATTCGAATATAGCACTCTTACTTCAATTTTAAAATTTGATTTTTGTATTAAATCATTTTAAAATTTAATTCTGAATTCAAGCTACCGCCCTAATATATTTTCATGCGGCTGATATTTCTGCTAATGCAGTTGTTTTTTAACGTTGCTGCTGCTTTGTTGCCTGGTGCACTCGTATACTCTAGATTTTATTAGAAAAACGTGTTTATAACATGATTATCATTCCGTTTAAAAGAGCGGTCAAGCGGTCGCATTTTGTTTCTATTTCATAATTTTTTGTTGCAAAAAAAAAAAAGCGAAATGATAGAAGCAAAGCAGGAAAACTATAGTCGGTCAAATCTACAATTACACAATTATTGTAACTATTGGATTTAGTTTACAATCTCTTTAATACAAATGTTTTTAATTTGAAATGTTTACTATGTTTTTTGTTTAGAAATTTGGATTTCTTCTTGCTTTCTCATTTGGTTTATTAAATTTTGGGCATAAAAATGATTTTGTTTTTATATGTCAAGAAAAAGGCAGGAAAGGAAAAAATTTAATGTTGGGTTGGAAATAGGGGAACCAGAAAAAAATTTTTTCGAGGAGAATGATTATGAAAAGTTACAAAGTGAAAGTAAAATTCGGAGGATTTTCGTCGCACGGAAGTGTAATTCAATTGTAATATAAATTTAGCGCGTGTTGCAGTGTCGAAAGTAGACATAAAGTTTATCGAAAACCAACGGAGATAAAATACATAACGATTTCTTAGGAACCTCATGTGTCATCCACCAGCAATAGGATTTTCGGTTAAACACTACTGTACTTCACGTCTGAAATAAAAATAAAAGGAAAATAGAATTTTTTTAAGAACTACATCGTTTTCTTTACCCGAAATTTAAAGTTCCTATAAGAGACACAATAAAAATAGGTTTTAGCTAAAAGTCATAGACAACTGGATTTAAATATTTTGTGCAACATCCTAAATTGTTCGATTCATCTTGCAAATGAATTTCTCGTAAAAAAGCGGAAGCAGGATTTTGAATTTTATAACCAGACTTTCTTGATGGCGATTCTACTAAAGTCTTTGTCAAATTTGTTGGCACCGTGGGTCAATTTGTACCCACGAGTAGAGAACTAGAAAGAAACTGTAGCCAATATACTATTCGTATTAAATTTTTTTTCTTTTACCTGTTACTGTGCATATACATATCGTTACCTTAATATAGAAAGGCCCTAACTCGTTTTTTTAAATCGAGTTTTTTTGCATATTTGGAAAGATGTTCTTCTAATAAAAAATGTTAAAAAAAAATTGTTACAGCATAAAAACGCTAGGAGAAATTAATAAAAAAAATGCGTTATAAAATAATTTGCGACTACAAAACTATGATTTTTATAAAGTTTTTTCTTTCTTTTGTAAAGTAGGAAAAACGTTAGTTAGGGACTTTTTATATTAAGGTATCCATATGTATGTGTGAAGTAATATTAGCTTTATTAAAATTGAAAATGTTTATATATAACTGTTCAAAAGATAAGGTAATATAGACCAAATATCATTTACTAGAGGTATACCCTTTAATTTCCAATTTTGTACTTGTCGTTATCTTGGACATAGTAATATACGTTATGTGTAAATTTCAAGCATCTGATATAATGGTTCCAAAGATAGGTCCACAAATGTAGGTCAAATAACATTACCTATTGGTACACCCTTTACATTTAAAATAAAACACTTGTTATAGAGGTCTTAGCCATACATATTCTTTATAAGTTTCAACTGTCTGTCTATAAGGGTTAAAAAGTTTGGCTATATACATCAAATTACATCAACTATTGGGGCACCCTTAAATTTCTAATTTTAAATATTTATACATACTTGCTAAAGTTAGACTATTAATATGTTAGATATATTTATAGTCCAACTTCAAAGTGTCTGTCTATAACGGTTCCAAAGATAGAACCATATAGGTAAATTTGATCACCAATTATGGGGACACCCTTTAATTTCTAAATTCAAATTTTATACATGTTGTTATAGCAGACTAAGCAATTCAGTTTCTTTGTAAATTTCATATTTCTTTCTATAACTGTTCAAAAGTTTGGCCATATACATCAACTATGCGGACACCCTTTATTTTCCACATTAAAATTTTATACTTGTTGTTGTAGCGATCTTAGTTAGCAATACAGTTTGTTTTTAAATTTCAACCGTCTCTCTATAACGGTTAAAAAGTTTGGCCATAAAATACATAAAATTGAAACAATTATTGGGAGACCCTTTAATTTTAAATATTTTAATTGAACATTCTTCGCAATCTTCAAGTGTTTGTCTATAACGGTTCAAAATATAGGACCAAATGACGAAACCTATGGGGACACCCTTAAATTTGTAACTTTAGTTTTGTATTACTTTTTGTTATTGTGAGCTATAGGGAAACACACTTTTTTAAAATTGGTGCCTTTTACCGTTCATAATACACGAAAAAATATGTACATTGTATGGGGGCACCCTTTAATTTTTAAAGTTATACTCTTTTTCAACTGGGACCAATCCCTAAGCATGACCTTTATAATAAAGAAGAAGTTTTCAAAATCAGTTCTGAAATGACTGAGTTCTGCGGGCACAAATAGCCTGTCTATCAAAACCACCGATTTTTGTTCACCAAAAAAGTTCTCAACGCACCCAAAGTAAAATTTACTTCAAAAATATATTTAAAAAAAATTTCGCTTCTGAGCACAATGAAGGACAAAAAAGTACGTTTTTTCAAATTAGTTACTATTTTGCTAATGAGATTATCAACCCTGGTATGCAAACAATGCACAAACAGCTGTTTCCGTACGGAATGTTCGATCAGATTCGCTCAATATATGTTGTAATATACAAGAGAGTATATGTGCTTGTTTCAAATATGTATGTATGTAATTTTTGTTGTAACGAGTGATTTTTTAAGAGCTTGAGAACTTTTTTTAAAAAAAAAAACGCATGAAATTTGCAAAATCTCATCGGTTCTTTATTTGAAACGTTAGATTGGTCCATGACATTTACTTTTTGAAGATAATTTCATTTAAATGTTGACCGCGGCTGCGTCTTAGGTGGTCCATTCGGAAAGTCCAATTTTGGACAACTTTTTCGAGCATTTCGGCCGGAATAGCCCGAATTTCTTCGGAAATGTTGTCTTCCAAAGCTGGAATAGTTGCTGGCTTATTTCTGTAGACTTTAGACTTGACGTAGTCCCACAAAAAATAGTCTAAAGGCGTCAAATCGCATGATCTTGGTGGCCAACTTACCGGTCCATTTCTTGAGATGAATTGTTCTCCGAAGTTTTCCCTCAAAATGGCCATAGAATCGCGAGCTGTGTGGCATGTAGCGCCATCTTGTTGAAACCACATGTCAACCAAGTTCAGTTGTTCCATTTTTGGCAACAAAAAGTTTGTTAGCATCGAACGATAGCGATCGCCATTCACCGTAACGTTGCGTCCAACAGCATCTTTGAAAAAATACGGTCCAATGATTCCACCAGCGTACAAACCACACCAAACAGTGCATTTTTCGGGATGCATGGGCAGTTCTTGAACGGCTTCTGGTTGCTCTTCACTCCAAATGCGGCAATTTTGCTTATTTACGTAGCCATTCAACCACAAATGAGCCTCATCGCTGAACAAAATTTGTCACATTTGAACATTTCGAACCGAACACTGATTTTGGTAATAAAATTCAATGATTTGCAAGCGTTGCTCGTTAGTAAGTCTATTCATGATGAAATGTCAAAGCATACTGAGCATCTTTCTCTTTGGCACCATGTCTGAAATCTCACGTGATCTGTCAAATACTAATGCATGAAAATCCTAACCTCAAAAAAATCACCCATTATATTTGCTTTGCTTTCGCAAATTTTATATTTCAAATTCGCATTGGCTAAACTGACTTTCGCCGCATCCTTTATTATAATGTATGTAGGTGATAGGAAAAAAAATATCTGCTATAATGGTTTGTAGGGTATTAGGAAAAAAGCGAAAAGAAAGATCTAGATTTTGCGTCCAATTTATTATCTAGTGGTCTCAGTTGTTGTCTACCAGGAAGTAGAACAAGACTAAATGACATCAAACTACAAGATAATACTTACTTAGTTACAACACAAACAACTATAACTAAGTACGGGGACATATAAATTGAATTAAACTTTAAAATAGAGATGGCAATGAGTTAGTTTTATTTTCTATTTTTGCTGCTGCATCTTCCTCTGCTGCTGCTATCGTTGAAGTTGAACTACTGATATTAATGTTGTCGTTGCTGTAGCTACATACATACATACATATGTACATATTTATTGATGATAAAACCCCATTAGATTTAACGCTCCATTTTTTATTAATATTTTAGTTTTTTGTTTCTTTTTCTATAAACATTATTATTGCAGCCAGTTGTTAAATAAAAGGGAATTTAAATGCACTCCACTCCGTTTATTTATTATTCCAAATATTTTAAATTTGATAATTGTATGTAAATGTAATTTTAAATTCTAAAGTTTATTGGAGTTACAAGTAATTGCAAGTGACTCTAATGTTTTATTTAGTCTGTGTGCAAAAATTGCCTGCATTTTTATACCCTTCACCACAGGTGGAAAGGGGATATATAAGTTTGTCATTCCGTGTGTAACTTCTGCAATATTCATTTCCGACCCCATATATGTTGGACCCATATATACATATATTCTGGACCCTTATACATAGAAAAGTTGATTAAGCGATGTCCGTCTGTCCGCGTGTCCAAGTTGATGTTGAAATGTCATTTCAAAAGGTGCCAGACGAGGTACAGAAGATTTAAGTCTATCAATCGGCCAGGTATAGTTTCGAAAATTGTAGTATTGCAATTCAGCAACATCAGACGATTCTATTCGAGGATGCGAGCATAAAACCACGCTCACCAATATTTTTACACGTTGTTTTTATTCTTTTCGGTGGTAATGATTTTTATGTTAAATAAATATAGACTATGACAAGTAGATCGCAAGGAGTGCATACAGATCTCGGGAGGTCAATAACCCCATGCGAGGGGCGATATTTTATTTATTGGTAAGATTTTTCTGCTTTGATTTGTATTAAAGACCCAAAAAAAAAGTTTTAAAAAAAATATGGTTATAAAAAATTTAAAAAAAAATTTATCAAAAAAAATTTTTACAAACAATTTTCGAAAAATTATTACAAAAAAATTTTATAAGTTTTTTACAAACATTTTTCGATAAAAAATTGTCGATAAAATTTTAACAAAAATTTTTAATTAAATTTTTTAAAAAAATTTCAATAAAATTATTACAAAAATTTATCGATAAAATTTTAAAATAAATATTTTCGAAAAAATTTAAGAAAAAATTTTCGATAATATTTCTTGAAAAAAATTTCTATAAGATTTTTAAATAAAATTCGAGAAAATTTGACAAAATTTGATTTTCGAATCTTTCGAAAAATTCGATAAAGTGTATCAAATAATAAAGGCAAAAATTTTACAAAAGTTGTCGATAAAATATAAATGTACAAAAACTTATCGATAAAATTTTAAAATAAGATACAATTTTTAAAAAATTAAAAAAAAATCGATAAGATTTTTACATAAAATTTTCGACAATATTTTAACAAAAAATTCACGATAAAATTCTAACAAAAAATTCTCTATAGAATTTTAACAAAAAATTTTCCATAAAATGTTTACAAAAATTTTCGATAAAATTTCGATAAATTTTTTACAAAAAATAGATAAAATTTTTACAAAAAAAAAATCGATAAATTTTTTGCAAAAAAAATTTCGATAAAAGTCTTACAAAAATTTTTTTATAAGATTTTTGCAAAACATTTTCGATACAATTTTTACAATAAAAATTTTCTATATCTTTATATTATAATTGTAATAATAAAGTTGAAAATCATAAAAGTAAAAACCGAATGTATATGGTGAAAGGTATATAAGATTCGGCATGGCCTAATATAGCACTCTAACTTGTTTTTAGGGTTCCATACCCAAAGGGTAAAAACGAAACCCTATTGTTTTCGCTACAATGTCTGTTCGTCTGTCAGCCCCTTTTTCTCTGGAACCGTAATAGGTAGACTCTTGAAATTTTCACAGATGATGTATAGCTGTTGCTGCTATAGCAACAAATACTAAAACTTATAGGGTGTTCCGATGGAGAGGTGTTATTCACGAATATGTGTTTATTTCTTGAACTGTAGGAGGCATAGACTCAAGATTTAAAAACAGTAATTAAAACTTAGTTCGCTATATAAACAACTATAAAAAAATAAAACTAAAAATTAAAGGGAGTTCCGATAGTGGTGTGATTTGCATGTATAAGGCTTAAGGCCTAAGTTTTGAACGATAATAAGTATACTCTTGAAGTTTTTACAGGAGGTTTATTACTATGGTAACTTTAACAAATAATAAAAATTAAAGGGTTTTCCGACAGTGACGTGATTCTCATGTATAACGCCTTATTTCTTGAACCGTAATAGGTAGACTCTTAAAATTTTGTACAGGAGATATGTTGCCATGGCCGATATGACAATTACTAAAAATTAAAGGGTGTTCCGACAATGACATGTTTTTCTCGTATAGTGACTTGTTTTTTTAACCGTAATAGGTAAACTCTTGATATATTCATAGAAAAAGAACTTCCATGGCCTAATTTTTTGAACCGTAATAGGTGGACTCTTGAAATGTTTACAGTAGATGTTGTACCTCTGCCGCTATAACAATTACTAATTACTAAAGGGTGATCCATCAGTGACATGTTTTTCACGTATATTACCTTATTTTTTGAACCGCAACTGGTAGGCCTGATATTTGTATAGAAAGTGTATTACCATGGCCGTTATAACAACAATTCCTAAAATTTAAGGGTGTTCCAATAGCGATGCAATTTCCGCGAATAAGACTTTGATCTAAAAAAAAGGGTGCCCCATAAACATGAAAAAATTAACAAAATGAATTTTGAAAGGCGTACTAAGCATAGTACGGAACCCTACGTGTGTGAGACTAACTCGCACTTGACTGATTTATTTTGTTTTAATTTTCCTGTTAATATTTATTTAAAGTAAAGATATTTACATTTTTAGACCTATATATTTATTAATCATTAGGTTATCAGATAAAGATAGGACAAATTTTTGTAAGAAGCAGGACTGCCACATGAATTTAAGAGAAAATCTTAAATTTTCTGATAAAAACATACATAAATGTTTACAAAACGATAAAAAAAACTATATTTGTAATACATGCAGGCTTTTTTTTAATTTTAAAATTAACATTAAAAAATTTCATAATACAATTTATTAATTTTCTAATGAATTTCGAATTTAAGTTTATTGAGCTGACAGACGAATGGAGCAATGTTGTAATATTTAGAATAAGTTTTGTGGTTGAAAGAAGGTCTCGTTATTTCATTTCGTCACTTGCAACCACTAATATATGTATTTGCATAAACAACAAAATGCCAAGGTCTACTTTCAACAAGCTCAACAACTTTGTATTTTATTTTTGGCATTGTAATGGGTGATTTTTTTGAGGTTAGGATTTTCATGCATTAGTATTTGACAGATCACGTGAGATTTCAGACATGGTGCCAAAGAGAAAGATGCTCAGTATGCTTTGACATTTCATCATGAATAGACTTACTAACGAGCAACGCTTGCAAATCATTGAATTTTATTACCAAAATCAGTGTTCGGTTCGAAATGTTCAAATGTGACAAATTTTGTTCAACGATGAGGCTCATTTCTGGTTGAATGGCTACGTAAATAAGCAAAATTGCCGCATTTGGAGTGAAGAGCAACCAGAAGCCGTTCAAGAACTGCCCATGCATCCCGAAAAATGCACTGTTTGGTGTGGTTTGTACGCTGGTGGAATCATTGGACCGTATTTTTTCAAAGATGCTGTTGGACGCAACGTTACGGTGAATGGCGATCGCTATCGTTCGATGCTAACAAACTTTTTGTTGCCAAAAATGGAACAACTGAACTTGGTTGACATGTGGTTTCAACAAGATGGCGCTACATGCCACACAGCTCGCGATTCTATGGCCATTTTGAGGGAAAACTTCGGAGAACAATTCATCTCAAGAAATGGACCGGTAAGTTGGCCACCAAGATCATGCGATTTGACGCCTTTAGACTATTTTTTGTGGGGCTACGTCAAGTCTAAAGTCTACAGAAATAAGCCAGCAACTATTCCAGCTTTGGAAGACAACATTTCCGAAGAAATTCGGGCTATTCCGGCCGAAATGCTCGAAAAAGTTGCCCAAAATTGGACTTTCCGAATGGACCACCTAAGACGCAGCCGCGGTCAACATTTAAATGAAATTATCTTCAAAAAGTAAATGTCATGGACCAATCTAACGTTTCAAATAAAGAACCGATGAGATTTTGCAAATTTTATGCGTTTTTTTTTAAAAAAAAGTTCTCAAGCTCTTAAAAAATCACTCGTTATAAAATCGTCACTTTTTAAGAAAAAATCTTCAATTCAGAATTTAGCTATTTTTTGTGCAAAAATCGTCAAAATGAAAATAAATCGTCAAATCTGGCAGCCGTGGTTATTACCTTCTAACCAAGGTGAATTCATACCAGGTGTGAGCAGTAGGACAACAACTACAACAGAACAACAACTTTAACATTAGATTAGCAGCTATGAAACAATGTATTTTTTGACAAGACTAGCAAAATAACAGGAGCAAAAAACAATCAGCTGGGCTATCGACTACACCTGGTATGAATTCGCCTTGCTTCTAACCAAATAATGGCTGACAAATAATGAAATGTCAAGAATTTAGCTGACATCTTCTGACATTTATTTAGTACTAACTTGGGAATTTTAATCATGACAACACAATAAAAAAATATGATTACGAGAACTCAATATTAAAATGATAAAATGTACTGACTCATTTCGTAAAATTTGATTTATGATATTTTCTGATTTATTTTGAAATTATTTTATTACAAGAATTTTGATAAAACACATGTGACATGATAACAATCTTTATAATTACAGCATGTGATTTTAAAACGTTAACACATTATGATGTAATTTTTGTTATAATATATAAAAAAATTACGTCATAATAACTTTGTTATAATATGGTTACATATTAATAAAAGTCCATAGTTTCTATCTATAAATATTAAGCACAAAATGTGTTTGTTTGTCGGACAGCTATAGCTGCCTACACCAGTGGAACGACCGTCCTGAAATATTCGTAGTTCGTTAATAGGATATATATCAAGTGTTATTTAATGTTAAATTATATCATCGTGTTACTTGGGAACATGACATTTTGAGTGGAACCCTCTGGTTATAATGGAAAGGCGGACGTAATAATAGGAAAATAATTATCGTGTTAGTCTTGAAGTAACCTAAATAAGCGCGCAAGGCGTAACGCTGTCTAGCGCCAAGCTCTGAACAAGCCTAAATAAAAGCGCAAAGCTCTGTAATTAGGAGTAATGTTAACTTATTTTTTTTAATAAAATCTAATAACCTTAAATGCAACATAGAGATAAAATCGCTAGATAAAGGAGAAAGTAGCTAAAATGTCACTACTCAAAAAAAAACTATAACAGCTTGTTTGCATCCAAATTCACTACCTATCGCTCTGTCAAAATTAGATTCTCCATTTACTAAAAGCATTTACATAGACATAGACATAGAATCCGTCATATGTAATACTTTAATGTACTCAACTGAAATCAAAGTAACAACGGTAGAGATTGACACAATGAGTACTTTGTTGACGGCTATTAATTGGCTGTAAGATATCTACAATAGGTAGAGTCTGGAAACTTTATATGCTCTTGTCAATATGCACAGTCTAGCAAAAAATAGACTGAATTGGAATAGTCTGTGTCGTACCTTCCATACAAAGTGAACAACTATAATATATCTGTGGCAAAAAGGAAAAAGTGCTTAAGTCTGATTTTTAAGTTTTGTAGAAAATCAATTTTAAATTTAAAAATTAATTTTTTTTAAAAATTGCTGATCTTTAAACTTCACACATGGGAGTCAGACGTATGTTTTGGAAATTATTTTAGGTCTACGAAAAGTATGCAGGCGTTGCAATTAATAAGTTGTGAAAAAAAGATTTTTTGATTTGGAAGAATAGCTTGTAGTTTCTTAAGCTTTTTTTCCAATGCGTTTAGACATTGAAAAATGATAAGCTGAATTAAATTTCGCTATAACTTCCTCAAAAATGGTACAAAATAATTGAAACTTTGCACATGGGTACTTTGGAGTACGGAGATTCCAAAGGTGCCACTAACTTAAATTTTGCTTAAGTCGACTTAAGCACTTATTCCTTAATGCCACAGATATGTAAATAAAATAGGTAGAGCCTTGCAATTTTTATCCAGTAACCCTCTCATTATTATAGAGTAGTCTAGCAAAAAAACTGGCTGGATTGGAGCAATTGGCGTAGTATGTTTCATTCAAAGTGAATAAATGAATTAGTATCGTTGAATAGCAATTGCAATAGCAGAATTTATATGTGCATTCCACGTAAGCTCTTTATTGAAAACAGCTCGATATTCAAAAAATTCCAAATTCTCAAGTTCTTAAAGCTTATTCCTGTAGGTAGATGTTAGATGTCGAGCGAGTCTTGACTGAAAAAAAAAATACTTCGGAGAGAACGCCAATTACATAGATCTCCACAAATCAAAACCCGACTATTGCATGAAGCGGCTAAAAGCTGCTAGAATCTCGAAAAACTACCAGGAAGATTCGGACCCAACTCCACAATCAGATTATTCATTATGTCGTGCATGTGGAAACATTAAATAATTCTTGCAAAAAAAACCGACTTCAAAACAGACAAACTTAAAATCATGTTTCTTTAAGACGGTAACTATTGCGACACCCTGAAATTTCCGAATTCAAATTTTATACTAGTTATAGCGGTCGTAGCAATACAGGTTCATTGTAAATTTCAACCATCTGTCTGTAACGGTTTAAAAGTTTTGTCATATACATCAAATTACATAAACTATTGCGACACCCTGTAATTTATAACTTTAAATATTTATACTTATTATAACAGATATAGTAATGGACATTCTGTCTAATTGTTAAGTGTTTATCAATAACTGTTTCAAAGATATGGTCATATATATCAAATGACGTCACCTATTGGGACACCCTTTAAATTCAAATTTTAATATAAATACTTTTTACGGAGGACTTTGTCATACAGATTCTTTTTAAATTTTAACTTTGTGTCCATATTCATCAAATTACATCAACTATTGGGACACCCTTTAATTTCCAATTTTAAATATTTATACTTGTTGTTATACCAGACATAGTAGTGAACATTCTGTCTATTTTTCAAGTGTTTGTCTATAACGGTTCCAAAGATGAGGACATAATGGTCAAATTACATCAATAATGGGGACACCCTTTAATTTATAGATCCAAATTTTATACTTGTTGTAATAGCGGACTAAGCAATATAGGTTCTTTGTAAATTTCAACTGTCTATCTATAACAGTTGAAAAGTTTGCCCATATATATTACTTTTACATTAACTATTGGGACACCCTTTAATTTCCAAATTCATATTTTACACTTGTTATTTTAGCGGACTTAGTAATACAAGTTTTTTGTAAATTTCAACTGTCTGTCTATAACGGTTCAAAAGTTTGGCCATATATATATCAAAATAAACCAACTAATGGGACACCCTTTAATTTTTAATTTTAAATATTTATACTTATTATAAGAGACATAGTAACGAACATTCTGTGCAACTTTCAAGGGTTTGTCTATAACGGTTCAAAAGATAGGAGAATAAAGGTGAAATTAAGTCACCTATGGGGTCACCCTTTAATTTTTAATTTTATTTTTTATTTACTGTTTGTTATTGGGAGCTACAGTGATACGCACTTTTATTTAATTTTATATTGGTGACCTATAAAGTTCCTAATACACGTAAAAAACATGTATGTTGTATGGGGACACCCTTTAATTTTTAAACTTTTGAACTTCTTTTAAAATGGGACCAATCTGTAGCCATAACCTTTGTAATAGTGCAAAAATTTTGAAAATCGGTTCAGAAATGATCGAGTTCTGAAGGCACAAACATACAAAAAAAAAAAAAAAAAAAAAAAAAAAAAGCAACACACAGACGAATTGATAACCTCCTTCTTTTTTTGAAGTCGGTTAAAAAAGGAGCCACTTCCACGAACTTCTTGTGGAAGCTGGGGAAAAAGTGATATGATAAAAAAAGTGTGTATGCACTCCTTACTTCCTTACTTAGGTCATGTTTTCTTACATACCCTGTAAGTAAAAAATTTATTTTCTTTTCTGTTTTGTCTTTTAAAATATCTACTTTTTAATTTTAATTTTACCACAGATTATTCGAAGTTCCGTTAGATTTAAAAGTACATGTTTTCCAAAATGTACTGAAATTATGTCAATAAAATTTGTATGCAAATTATACAAGTCCTTGCATTCTGTGTGTTTAGAGGAATAACTACTCTTTAGTGATATTTTGTATGTTTAAATATCATTGTTTAGCTTCTCCATTGTATAATTTCGCAATCTAAAAATTAAATCAGGTTTACAGGCGACATTGCACCCCAAGGAAAAGAATAAAGCCAAGACCTGAGGGATTTGATTATCAAGTTGTTTAAAGAACAAATTTCTCAGGGAAAAGTTACTCAAATAATTGGAAAAAGTCCTGCGACTGTACAAAAGGTAATATAAAAAAACCAGAACTCATAAAAGTACAAAAACAGAACCAAAATCAGGCTGTCTACGCTTGTTTGCCGAAAAAGAATAGCGACTTATTACTCGAAAGGTATAGAAAGATCAAAAAAAAAAACGGTTCCGGAAATTAAAGCAGGAGTCAAAAATTAAACCAGTAAAGTATGCGATCCCGAAAGTATTCAAAAAACTCCATGGTCGTATCATTCGCAAGAAGCCTTACATCAACACCGCGAATCGCAGTGACACACACCGTGGTTTCTCTGTACTTGTCTGGGGCTCGATGTACGTTTCTGGTGTTGGAAATCTCGTTTTTATCGATGGTATAATGAATAGCTTTATTTATTTAGATATTTTAAAGAACCATTTTCATCAAAGTGTTGCCAAATCAGACAACACCAAATAAGGACAAGGACGTTCTAGAAGAGTCAGAAAAAATAAAGCTGCCCCACAAAATATTAAGAATGTGTTGTTTCCCAAAATCTTTCAAAATATAAATATTGTGATAATGTTTCAGTTTTGCATACATTTAACGTGTAAAGTTCTTTTAATCCATATAATTCGGAAAAATTAATTATTTTTTGTTTAAATATTTTAGAATTCAAGTTTTTAATTTACCTTAAAAAAAATAAACATTTTGTTTTGTTGAATTAATTTGTCTTTATATTTTTGAGGTATAAAAGCAAAACTCATAACTGCCCTCTTACTTTATTGATTGACTGTAGCTGAGCGATATTAGTCCGGCAGTTACCCTAAGGTTTGAGCTTCGAGATATTAAAAAAGCAATAACTGGTTTAAACAACAATAAAGCTCCTCACATTGATGATAATTAAGTTGACCCAATTGTGAGCGCGAAAAGATGTATCGAAACATCAATTCGGCTTCAGAAAAAAACATAGTGCGATCCAACAAACACATAGATTAGTAAATAAAAAAGACCTTTGAGGAAAGGAAATTCTGTTCTGCACATTAAATTGACGTTTCTCATGCATTTGATAAGGTTTGGCATCAAGGACTAATATATAAGTTGAAGTTGAACTTGTCCGAAAACTTCTATAAGCTCTTTAAAGATTATTTAACGATTCGAAAGTTTTTACTAAAAGAAGGTGATTTTTTAAGCTCGCCACAGCTCATTGAAGCCGGATTTCCCCAAAGGAGGAATTTGAGACCCATTTTATAATTGTTGTATACATCCGATATACCAACTAGCAATCGAGTGCACACATCAACATTTGCTGATGACACAGCTTCCTTAAGTATTCATAAAAGCGACCAAGTAACATCACAACATTTACAAGAGCAAATAATCAAGTTGGAAAAATGGTTGAATAAATGGAGAATAAAGTTGATTGAACAAAAATGCACTCATATAACATTGCGTAGGGACTCATGCCCCTCTATTCGCATAAATAACCAAATGATACCTAATCTTTCAGACGTCAAATACCTCGGTGTACATCTTGATCGGTGCCTGCTTGGAAAACCAACAGAGAATCCAAGATAACTCAAATAAAGTTAAAAGCAGTCCAACTCTCCCCTCAGCTTAGATTGCAAACTTCTAGTGTACAAGTCGATCCTCAAACCTATTGGTGTTATGGAATTCAATTATGGGGCACTGCATCAGTTAGCAATGTTGAACAATTTCAAAGACGCCAAAATAATATTCTACGAATGATCTAATTACTCCTGGTATGTAAAAAACTCGAACATCCACAAAGATCTAACCGTGCCATCAGTTAAAGCAGAAAAAGCGAGACATGCAGTAACGTATTTAAAGAAGCTGGAAACTCATCCAATCCGCATACCATTGTAAATAACCCTGTACCTCGTTTCTGTAACTTAAGTGAGGAACTTCTCACATAAAAATATAACCGTCATCCTGTTTTTTAGGTTGTCCCATAGCTAAAAACTATTTAAAATAAAAAATTTAAAAATTTGTTACATCTCTATCTTATCCTGTGTAAAACAAGATCACTATAATAATTTCATGGGAAAAGTTTCTCACATAAATTACAGAAAAAGAAAAGAAGATAAAAAGAAAAATTCTTACTTGTTTAGTGCCGCATTAAACTATGCTTCAGTTATAGTTATATATTTACTTTATAAAACAGCGCCATCTGTTAGTGGTTAGTGCTCCAGTTATGGTTTTTGTATTTACTTTACTACTAAAATAACAGCGTAATTTCACTGATATTCTCCACTTTCTCTTGGAAGTAAGATATATTTACGAAAAAAAAGTATCCTATATTAGAGTCAGAATACCAAGGTACCTCCTCACAAAATTTTGTTAAAATCCATCCAGTATTTATTACGTGATGTAAACGCAAAATAAAAGCAGACAGACGGAAATGAGTTACTATTTTAATATATGTAAGATTAATTTTCAAGTCATTACAATTTTGTATGGTATCTGTCAAATAGTTGAGCCAACCCATGTGATATAACGTATTGCAATATTCGTATTTGTATGTCATTTCTAGAAAATGAAATATCTCCCGGTTCAGTTATACACTCTTAGACTGGCAGATTCTACTCTTCAAATAGCATTAAAAGAAGAAAAGGATTAGATGTCACAATCTCGGAGATTAAATCGTACAATATTACCTGTTACAGCATTCTCCGCATTAACTTAAAAAAGGAATAGCCTGTTATGCCTCTAGAAAAATGGTGCCCAACACATAACCGTAAATTGTATGATTGTGTACAGTACAGGATATCAGACAAATTGCACCACTGCTTCAGACTAAAAGCACCTATGTATATTGGCTTTTAGTCTGAAGCAATGGTGCAATTGTTCTGATATCTTTACACTTTAAAAATTAATCTCCTTTCAGATAATATGTTTTCTTAGATTTTGTGATTTAAAGAAATGTTATTTTGCTTGTTTTCAAATCTGTTGAGAAGAAAACAAATATTATCTTTACAAACTCGATTTGTAACATTAATGCCTATAGTAACCGAGTTACTTCCTTTCGAAATGGATAGGAGTAGATTAGACCAATGGTTAGTGTGATATGGCAACTCTGCAATTCCACGTTATGACTATTTTTATAATAGTGTTGCAACGCTTTCTGGGTTTATGCAGGCGTAGTAGTTTGAAGCTAGCATAGCCAATTTATAATTATTTTATTTCGCCGGCGACTTAAGCTCCTTTCACACTATAATACTGAGTATTAAGATTTTCATTGGATTTTGTAAGATAGAATTCCAATGAGAATTGTGTAATTGTCAAAAAATCTAACATAACATAACATTTCGTTTTCACACTATCACACTTCAACTAAAATGAAAAATATCAGCAAAGGAACAAGCCGAGACGAGACATTGAACGGCGTCGGCTGAGCAATTTTATGTGGACGGCAGAGGTGCCGGGTTTTAAGTTTGTTTGGCCGTTCAAGTTTTCGATTAATAAAAAAATAATACGAACATTCAACAATTTCTAGGCATGGCAGAAACAAAGTACATATGCAGGCGTTAAGACTGATGGCAATTTAAGGCAGGTGCAGGACAAAGAAAAAATATTATCGGCGGCGGCAAACTAAAGTCTGCGACCCATTCAGCTTGGTTCTTTGCTTTAAAAAAACACAACCCTGATAAAATGAAAAATGTTATCGTTTAGAAAATTTTCTAAAAATGGTTTGGTATTATGGGATGTCAAATTTCTTTCCGTATTATTTCACATTTTGATAACATACTGCTTTCACACTATCACACTTTCTCATTGGATTTAAGTATTTGACAAGTCTTAATACTCAGTATAATAGTGTGAGAGGGGCTTTAGCACTACTTGGTAATACCGGCTAAGGAGAGAGCTATGATATGCATTGTTACATTACGTCTTAGAAAAATTGATGTTGCCACGGCTGAGTATTGAACTCGTTGTGCATGTGTTAGTAGTCAACGTTCAAACCACTTGAGCTATAGTACCCATAAGCACCCATTCTTGTAATACGTTTGGAAAATTCGAACTCTTTTGTCTTTGTGTATTTTTCTATAATTACTTTTTGAGATACCTAGAATATAAATTTAATATTTTTAGTGATGCATTCATTGTTCAATGTTTGAAAAATAACACTGTGAAACAAATTCAAGATATCAAAAGTTAGGTCGATTCTGAGAGTGAGGGGTAAATAGAGGCTAAATTAGTTCGAATTTTTTTTTTAATCGACCTACGAAAAAAAAAATTCGAACTAACATAAACAAACGCCGCGATACGGGTCTTCTAATTTAGCTTCTTTTTTCTCCCCTCACTCTCTGAATCGATCTAACTTTTGCTAACTTGAATTTGTTCCACAATGTAATTGTTGGAAACTTGGCTTGAACCACTCTTTACTACGCCATGTAACGAATATTTGTAAGAGCAAATTTATTTTCTACTTTAAAAATGGGTTTATTAGTTTTCTCAATGAAACAGCTATTTTTGTATTTCTTCAAACAACGTTTTGTTATCTGGCAACACTTAACATGACCTTGAATTTAAATATATTTATCTTGCCAGCATTAAATGTGATTAAAAATTGTTTAGTGTCAAAACGAGCGATATACTCATTATCGTTCAGTTCTCTTTGCAGTTGTAGAACAAAATATAAAATAATTTAATAGTTCTTATCTAAATTATTCTCACTTTAGTTTTATAAGTCTATAGGTATAAAAGCGAATTTGTACTTGCATTATCTAAAATTATTTTTTAAATAAGTTAGAGTTCTTTGGTCGGCTATGTTGAATTTCATGTACACTTCCGCATAGTAAAAAAAATGCGCTTCGCTACACTCATCTACAAAAAAATACAATGCAAATACTTGCAAGAAAAGTATTACCAACTTTTAACTCACATCTAAAACGCTTTAGTTTATATGCAAGGTACGACGCCTACTGTTTTTAACCAATTTGTTTTTTGCTCGACTATACGTATTAACACGACAATAATTTTTTTTTACTTTTTATGAGAGGTACCACTACCACTATTCTAATCCAGTCTGTATTTTGCTAGACAATGCACATTACTCTGATGGTTACTTGTGCAAAGCTTCAAGTCTTTATCTATTATAGTTCGCCAGGAACACGATAATAATTTCTTACTTTGTATGGGAGGTACCACGTCCACTATTACAATTCAGCCTGTGTTTACCTTGACTATGTACGTTAAATATGGACGTTACTGGTGCAAAATTCCAAGGTGCTACCTAATGGGGTACCACGATCACTTTTTCAATCCAGCCTATGTTTTTCTAGAGTATGGTATGGGAGTTACTTTTAACCACTGTCAAGACCATACCTGTTATAGTTTTCAATATAAATGATAATAATTTTTTACTTTGTAAGGAGGTACCACGCTCCCTGTTACAATTTTCTCTGTATTTTGGTAGATATTACGTATTTGGACAGGGGTTGCTCACGCAAAGTTTCAAGACGCTATCTATTGTAGTTCGACAGGAACATGATAATAATTTTTCACTTTGTATGGGAGGTACCACCCCACTAATCCAACTCAGTCCGTGTTTAGCTAAACCATGTACGTTAATACGATGGTTACTGATGCAAAAGTCCAAGGCGCTACCTATTGCAGTTCCCTAAATACAGGATAATAATTTTCACTTTGTATGGGAGGTACCACGCCTACTGTCCCCATTAATTCTGTATTTTGGTAGACTATGCGCATTAGCATAAGAGTTACTCGTTCAAAGTATCAAGGCTTTATCTGTTGTAGTTCGCCAGAAACACGATAATAATTTTTACTTTCTATGGGAGGTACCACGCCCACTATTACAATTCAGGCTGTGTTTAGCTTGTAAGTTAATATGGGGGTTACTGGTACGAAATTCCAAGGTGCTACCTAATTTAGTTCTCTAGATACACGATAATAATTTTTAACTTTGTATGGGGTTACCACGATCACTCTCCCAATGCAGCCTAAGTTTTTCTAGAGTATTCGCATGGGTATGAGGGTTACTTTTGCCTCCTTTTAAGACCATATCTATTGTAGTACTCTATGTAAACGATAAAAAAATTTTCACTTTGTATGGGAGGTACCACTTCAAATGTCCCACTTCATTCTGTATTTTGGAATATTTTACGTATTTGCATAGGGGTTACTCATGAAAAGTTTTAAGGCGCTATCTATTGTAGTTCGCCAGGAATACAATAATAATTTTTCACTTTGCATGGGAGGTACCGCCCCCACTATTCCAATTCAGTCTCTGTTTAGCTAAACAATGTATGTTAACATGATGGACACTGGTGCAAAATACCAAAGCGCTACCTATTGCAGTTCCCTAGATACAGGATAATAATTTTTCACTTTGTAGGGAGGTACCACGCCCACTATTCCAATCCAGTCTGTCTTTCTCTAAACTATGTTTGTTGATATAGAGGTTATGGGTGCAAAATTTCAAGGCGCCACCTATTACTGTTACCAAGCTACACGCTGATAAATATTTACTTTATATATTTTACCAACCGTATATCCATAGAGACCCACGCAAACCCCTGAGTGTTCTGTATATGTCGCATTGTGTATTAAAAGAAATACACTGAAAATATTTAACTATAACCAAAAATTTTGTCAGTTTGCAATAATAATTATTAGTTAAATATAAAAAAATATTTTTTGTATTAGATTAATATAAATCACGCTTTCATTTAACAATTTTAAAGCAATAAACGTTACATTTATTTATTTTATTTTCACAAAAAATGATATACGGTATGCATGTATGAATATTTATAGGTATTTATTTATTTATTTAAAATTTGGGCATAGGAATCCACTGACGATCTGGTTAAGCATAGTAATCTGTTTGGATTACTATATTTTTTGAAAATAAATATTTTATGATTCGTTCATAAAATATTTATTTAATAAATTTCAAAAAGGAATTATGCGTTTTATATATTTAAATAATGCTTTATATTAAAATTCCATATATAATTTTTTTAAATAAAATACAGTATTTATCGGTTATATGCATTTTTGAAAATGCACAGCTTTCTGTGCATATAAGCGGGAAAAGCACATATAAAAACTCGTTTATATGCATATACGGGGCTTATACAAAAACTCGGTTATATGCATAAGGTGCTTATAAAAAAACGCGTTTATATGCATCAGCAGTGTAAAATTCATTTTTAATAAAGAAAACTAAAAATATTAAATTCAATAAAAATATTTTTGTACATTTAAAAGTTTGTACTATAAGTGTCATTTCACTGAGATCAGTCAACTAGGTTGATAACATAAAAAACTCGAAATTCATTGCTTACTAGAATTGCCACAGTATTTTTAATACCTGCGAAGTAGGAATGGATTTTATCACGTCCTTATCATTGTTAATAATTTCACAAGCAATGGAAACTTTAAAATTACTGAGGTAAATTAAAGTACTTAGTCTAATACATACTAATTTTTAAAAAAATCTGGAGCTCAGAACCAATTTCCTCCTACTTAGGTGGTGCATGACAAGGTAAATTTTCGTGCAGACTTACAAAGTTTTCAAATTCAGCTCCAAATTCTAAATCTGAGTCAGCAGTTATAATTATTTCATTTTCGCGATCTTCCATCGCGGGCAGCTCGTGAGACTCCGAAACAAATTTACACTGAAATATATAAAAAGTCATATAAATTGGATAAATCGAACAGGCCTGTATATTTTAAAATCACCTTTTTACAGCAGGTTAAAATGGTACTAGGAGTTACCATCCAATATGCTCGCTTGGCTATATATATTGCTGCTAACATATCAAAGCTTTTCTTGAAATCTTCAATTTTTTTGCCAGACTCTAAAAAGCATATTTGCTTACGTATTATATTTTGTCGATAGTATGCCCTGAATGCATGAATGATCCCCTGATCTAATGGCTGTAAAATTGAAGTGCTATTTGCTGGTAAATATCGAACGTCTTTAAACTTATCTGCTTATGGGCTGTGGCATTATCAACGAATAAGATAACTTTTCTATTTTGCTGAATCATTTCTTCTTCAAAAGCTAGCATTATTTCAGTCCAAATGTCCTGTGTCATCCATGCCTTGTTTTGCGAAAAATACTTAATGGGTATTTTTTTATTTTTAAAACATCGAGGCTGTTGTGGTTTACCTATGGCAAACATTTTTTATAGTCACCAGGTGCATTGCACAAAAGGAGTATAGTTATACGTTCTTTTGGTGACTTCATTCCAGAAATTTTAAAACCAATCCTGTTGAGTGTTGATGAGGGCAATGCCTTGAAAAGTAGTCCCGTTTCATCGGCATTAAATATGTACAATTTTTGCAAAATTATGAATGATGCATATAGAAGATATTTACTTATGCAATTTTTTGAAATTGTATTAAAACTATGGTGCATAAAAGCGAGAAATGCATATAAGCGAAATGCATATAGACGAAATTTCTATGTATATTTTAAATTACAACCTGAAATTGCACAAGCTTGGATGCATAAAAGCGGGAAATGCTTATAACCGACGTGCATATAAGCGATAAATATGTATATCATTTAAACATGATCATTTAACGATGATAAACGCTTTTTTATTTTGCTCAGTATAAAGCTTTGCCATGATGAAACAAATGCAATATGAAAATAGTTACGCTTTTATAGTTAAAGTACAAGTCTATTTTAAAATTGAACAAAGGATTTCTTAAGCAAAACTGAAATAAAATTTATTAATTGCTGAAATAGATTAATTAATTAATTATGTTTCCTAGGATCTTACTTTCTTTACAATATACGTATGTTCAATCAAAATAAGTTTTAAAAGGCGGCCGCTATTTAGTTTTCATATTAAAATCAAAAGAAATATGTTTGCCATAATCAGTATGGCGCTATAAAAAAATTATTTAATTATTTTAAGGTTGCTATACATACAAAGTTTATATATTTATTCAACAATTTTAAACGTAAATTTTTTTTATTTGCAGTAATCGCTTGTAAACTGTATGTATGTAAATATAATTGACAAATTTTGAAATTTGTTGCAACATAATTTCGTATATTCTTATAATTCTTTTCAATATTCGTCGCAACAATCGATTTTTATTTTAAATTTACACACAAAGTGCAAATCCATTCGAAAATTTTTAAAAATATATTAATATAATAATCACGAAAAACACAGCATAATAATGTTTATTGACAACATTGCGTAGAAAGATAAATATAAATATAAAACAGCTGGGACGTAAATATGAACGTAGACAAATTCAAATTTACGAAAGAGTTCCTATTTATACACAACTCAGGTAAGGAAAATGGAACAGCTAATTCATTAAATATACGTTTACGTAAGAGTAACTCTCCCCTAACGCCAAATTACTCCAAATCACGATTTGTAGGGAATACCCTTTCATTTTTATTACTTTTATTTTTATTACTTGTTGCTGTAGTGAAAATTGAGCCTGTTCTCTTCTGTTATGCTCATGTTAAATTTTGGATCAATCTGCTTAGCCCTTTACAAATGGGTGACTTATTTCCAAAATAGTTTTGATTCTGCCCAACTGTGCAGTGTGGGTTCAGGCTGCAAAATTCTGAAAAAGACCCATAAAAACAAGGAAATACATACATACACACCTTTTATTCGACTACAAAGCCCCGCCTTCGACAAGCCGATAAGAGAAGAATTCATTGAAGCCACCTCTCCGAACCATTCTCCACTACAGGTGGTCTTCGAGAATATGACCGTTTATGGTGCAGCATACTGATGAAAAACTATTGGAAAGAGAACTGCAAAGGCCACAACATCCTCGCATATGCGGACGATATTGACATCATCGGAGTAATGAAGGCTTTTTATAGAATAGCGTAGGAATCGGAGAAGATCAGGCCAAGACCAAACTTTGCTTTCATCTGCTAGGCGAACATTTCAACGAAAGAAAGGCGACATTGTGAAGGGCGGCAATTGCAGCGTCGAGGTAATAGGAGAATTTATATACCTAAGTTCCGCCATCAGTAGAGATAATGATGACAGCATAAAAATAAAGCGAAAGGTCGAGTTGGCAAATATATGCTAATTTGGCCGAAGCAGAGGAGTTAATGTTAATGAGGAGTATGGACGTCGAACGAAGCATATCCCAATATGTAAATGATCTATATCCCACTATGTAAATACGTAAGTAAAAAGGTAAGTATGTATTTAAGTAAGTATGTATGTAAGTAAGTAATTATGCAAGTAAGTAAGTTAGTAAGTTTGTAAGTAAGTATGTAAGTAATTATGTAAGTAAATAATTATTTAAGTAAATAAGTAAGTAAGTAAGTAAATAAAAAAATAAGTAATTAAGTAGGTAAGTAATTATGTAAGTAAATAAGTAAGTAAGTAAGTTAGTAAGTATGTAAGTAAGTACGTAAGTAAGTAATTATGTAAGTAAGTAATTACGTAAGTAAGTAATTATGTAGGTAAGTAATTAAGTGTGTAAATAAGTATGTAAGTAAGTAAGAAAGTAAGTAAGGAAATAAGTAAGTAAGTAAGTAAGTAAGTAAGTAAGTAAGTAAGTAAGTAAGTAAGTAAGTAAGTAAGAAAGTTAGTAAATAAGTAAGTAAGTAAGTAAGTAAGTAATTATACTACCTACAATGAAACAACTTCTGTAAAAATTTCAGAGTTTACGTTTTTATAGATAGAAAGCGCTGACAGTCAAACGGATGGAAGTAATAGTGCTACCTTTGGATATGGAACCCTAAAATGACTTAATTTTTACAAGCTTAAACAAATTTATATTTATAATAATTATTTTAAGGTCCTGTAGAGCAGATTTTAATCTACTTATGGAACATTCTGCGTTAGTCTTATCAGCTTATAGTTACTCATAACTCAAAAATTTCTGTTTGTTTTGCAAACAAAATTTTATAATGAATTTGCCAATATATAAATTTGCAACAAATTTATTACTTCCATTGAATCATAGATATAATAAAATGGCATTAATCAAAAAAATCAAATTCTACAAAGAAATAAAAAAAAATAGAAAAATTATCAAATACAAAATTATAAAAAGCTATTTAAACTCTGCATAATAAAAATTTATTTATTGAACTTTTAACATGATTATTTGTATTTATAAGTATGTACATATGTACCACAACAATATTTTAGCCGTTGCAACAACAATTGAATAAAAAAACAACAATTTGTTTTTTTGCAGTCTATAAAAATCTAAATCATTGTGGTGCGCAAACTGAATGGAGTGGTGATGTCTCATATTCCTTGTTGATACTTTCGCAACTGCACAGACACTCTTTTTGATAGGAAAAAATAATAAATAAATTAAGAAAGAGCAAGAGCAACAAACACAAAACGTTTCCAGTTCAAAATCAAGTTGTATTTGACTAGACGCTGATTTTGCGAGTTTCGAAACTGCAACAAAATTCGATCGTAAGGGGTTTTACTAAGTCAATATTGGGTACATTAAAATGCAATATATTTATTTATTATTTTTTTGTTTTTGTGCTCATATAAACAATAACAAATTCGTATTAAATATATTTGTTTTTTTTTATGCCAGCCCCCTTCTGGCTAACTCTCTTCTTATTCAATCCATTCACAAATACATTTACGCGGACCTGAATGCAATCATTTCAATTGCATTTATTCCCTTGAATTGATTCTTTATCTGTTTGAGGAATACTGGGCTATAAGTGGGTGTGTGTGCGTGTAAGTGTGTGTGTGTGTTTAAATAGTGCATGTATGGAAACAGTGGATCATTGGGTCACAAGGGAATCTTGTTCTTATTTTTTATTGTTATTTACTCTGTCCTCCTCCTTCTTCTCATCTTCTTTTCAAAGTTAAATTTAGTCTCTTATTTTTTTAGTTTTGATTATAAATCTTAATGTTATTTAATTGCATTTTATTATTTGCATTATTATTTTCTGTTTTTTTTGTATTTTTACTCCACACTATCATTTACCAAAGATACGTTGGAGGTTTGTTGATTCGGTAAAATATGAAGTTAATGTACATACGAGTATGAAAATTTATTTAAAAATAAAAATACAACTAATTTAATAATTAATATTTATCAGAATAATTTTTCATAAAATTTAATATTTAAATAGTCCGTAATATTATTTCTTGTTTTAAGAATTTGCTAAGTGCACACAAAAAAAAAAGTAACTAAAGACCACAATCCTACAGCAACATCCCAGCGGTAAAACTAAAAAGGCCTTCTCTCTTCAGGCCTTCTGTAGGGAATGCTTAGGCCTCCTGTCTCTAGATTCTAAAGATCGAGTACACATTCCTAGTTTCCTTCTCATAGATGACAAGCGTGATGTTATATTTTTAACCGACTTCAAAAAAGAAGGAGGTTATCAGTTCGTCTGAATGTTGCTTTTTTTATGTATGTAACTGCGGAACTCAGCCATTTCTGAACCAATTTTCAAATTTTTAACAACAGTTCATTATATTAAAAATTAAAGGGTGTCCCCATACAACATACATGTTTTTTACGTGTATTAAGAACCGTAAAAGGCACTAAATTAATATTTTAAAAAATTGCGTATCGCTATAGCTCCCAACATCAGAAATTAATAAAAAAATATATTTAAAATTTAAAGGGTGTACCCATAGGTGACGTAATTTGACCTATATGGGCCTATCTTTTGAACCGCTATAAACAAAACCTTGAGAATTTGACATAATGTCGATTACTATGACCGTTATAATAAAATGTATAAATATTCCAAATTATAAATTAAAGGGTGCCCCAATAGTTCATTAAACTTGATGTATATGGCCATACTTTTGAACAGTTGTACATAGACCGCTGAAATTTACAAAGAACATGTATTGCTAAGTCCGCTATAACAAAAAGTATAAAGTTTGAAAATAAAAAGGGTGTCCCAATAGTTAATGTAATTCTATGTATGTGGCCAAACTTTTGAACTGTTATAGACAGACAGCTGAAATTTACAAGGAACCTGTATTGCAAAGTCCGCTATAACAAGTATACAATTTGAATTTAGAAATTAAAGGGTGTCCCCATAAATTATGTAATTTGATCTATATGGCCCTATCTTTTGAACCGTTAAACACAAACACTTGAAGATTAGGCAGAATGTCCACTACTTTCGCTGGTATAATTACAAGTATAAATATTTGGAATTTTAATGTAAAGGGTGTGCCAATGGTTCATGTAATTTGATATATATGGCCAAATTTTTGAACCTGTTGAAATTTATAAAGAATTTTATGGCCAAGTCCTCTATAACAACAGGTCTTTAATTTAAAATTGTAAATTAAAGGGTGTCCCAATAGGTGATGTTATTTGATCTATGTGACCCTATCTTTAAAACCGTTATAGACAGAGGGTTAAATGGTGTCCCCATTAAAGACGGATGCTGGTGAAATAGCTTAACTTTTGGACAGTAATAGGGAGAGGCTTGACATTCACATAATCTTTACTTTTTTCCATCTAATTTAGGAGCATCTTTTATTTGGTTTAAATCTAATTCTTACAGATTACTTCTTACATATTTAGTTTAGAATTGGTGTCCCTCTATCTGTTTTGAAGTCGGTTTTTTTTTGCAAGAATTATTATATCTGTCATTTTGTATGGCAAAAATATAATTTTTCTATTTTTAGATTGTTCATTTATAAACAACAAAACTCTATTTAATTGGCTTTATTTAATTAAATGCTGCTTACCATATAAATTCCTCGATATACCGATTAAAAGTGCACTAGTATATGTCTGGGGCATAAGATCAATTCCCAAAAAAAAAATTAGGAAAACATTTTATATATTTTAATTAAAAATAAAAATATGTTCAAATGCAATAAATAATAAAAAAACTTGTAAAATTTTTCTTCTAAAAAGCATTAAATTGAAGGCTTTGTAGCAGATAATTGTCGGAAGAGCTTCTGGAATGCTTGCCGGTAGAAGCGAGTGTGGAAGGCTTGCTCCGCAATGACAAACTGAGTAAAAAAGATATGAGAATGTAATTGCAACTAAAAGGCCTTGTACCTCCAAAAGAAGGAGTAAAGAACGCCTTCATTCTAACTCTTCCTTTTTACCACTAAGGATGTCCATAATAATGCAAACATACGATGTATAATCAAAAAATAACCGTTATTTTCAATTTTCATGAGGTACGTATGTTTGATTTTCGCATTTTTTTTTTTTAATGTTGGTACACATGTCTGTTATTTCTGTTGACAATATCAGCCATTTTGGATGCTCTTCGGTTTTTTACTATTACAAAAAATGGATCAAAGAAACTGTATTAAGTTTTGTTTAAAAAATGAAATTAAATGTGCAAGGACATTATGGACAGTTATGAGCACATCTGGATCGTTCGTTGACGATGTTCAACAGTCCCAATGCAAGAACCACTAATTACAGCATCAATGTCCTTCAATTAATTTTATTAGAAGCCCAGATGACTTCAGAACAATGGTGATAAGTTTAGTTAAACATTTGAATGCCTAGATTGGGATTTCACAAATCTCTTCTATTTCGATCCGTTAAAAGTAGGTTCAGCTTAGAAATCAATATTTTTTCTAATAGTTTTGACATATTTGTTGATAACAGACTATGTCTGTCTATCTACCTTTGTGTGATCTTTTCTTCCTCAGGTAGCATTATTATGCTACCTGAGGAAGTTCCATTATCAGCTTGTAATTTTTTTTTCTCAAAATCATAGGCCTTCTTGAGGTTTAAACTAGAAATTCCCTTTCAAACATCTTTTAAATTAAATCTAAGACGGATCGCTTCTTCAACATATACGGGTCGCAACTAAACTAAATTATAGCTTATATTCGGCATAAAAACATTTTTTAAATGATTAAGAAGTAAATTGCCTTTTTCGATATGACACCTTGCCTAACCTCCGCGTTAGGTACACAAGGGAGTCTTGCGCATGGCAAATCTTTTAAGGTTTTTTGTTGCACGCCATATTGAATAATCCGTTTGTGGTTCAGCGTCAACGCCTTCTAGTTATTTTTGAAGTGATGCAATTCTTCAGGATTCTAGTAGAGGATCGTAGTAGGATGTGTATATATTACGGTTACAAAAATTAGACCATATAGTTAGAAAATTACGTCACTATCGGAATATCCTATAAATTTTAGTATCTGCCTATGTATAAAGATTTAAATAGTCTCACTATCGGGACACTGTTTAATTTTGAGTTTTTTATACTTTTTAATATAACGAACGTTTAAGTAGTCTGTGTAAAGTTCAAGTGTCAGCCTATTACGGTTCAAAAAATTACCCCATATACGTAAAAATAACAGCCCTATTAGAACACCCTTTAATTTTTTAAAATTTTGGTTTGAACGGCCATAGTAATTCAACTGCAGTGAAAATTTCGATTGTCTACCTATAACAATTCCAGAGATAAAAGGCGCTGACAGATGGACAGACATTGTAGCGAAAACAATAGTTTCGTTTCGATTTTACCCTTTGGGTGCGGTACCCTAAAAAGAATAGTTATTTCACCAAAAAAAAAAATACCTGGAAGTAAAATGTTCACTAAAAAAAAAGAGTTTTCATAGTGACCTTAATGTTTATTGAATCTCAGTCAAGAGGATAAGATAATATTTAATTTTTAATCGCTATGGCGTCAAATACAGCAGTGCAGTGAGATACTAATTTAATCATAATTTGATAAAAAACATTAGTTTTATGTACCATTTTACGACTAACGCATTTCAGATTTGTTTGCACAACATTTAGTTTATAATGGCTGAAACTGTCTTAGTTAGCTTACCGGCCACTGCCAATAAATAACATGAACTAAAAAAAAATAATCTACATTCTAACACACGAGTTTCAAGTTAATGCGCTAATTAAATACCAGAGATGTAAAAGCAATCCTCATAATCAATTGCTATAGCAATAGTATGTTTAGTAAAGTAAAAGCACAATCAATTAAAAGTTATAATTTCAACTTCTTCTTTAAAAAAAATATGAATCGTTCGTATTAAGCTGAGCTCCATTTTCTCTTACTCAAATCGGTTATCACGCAGAATCAGGGTTTACATTTGAATACCTTTTCGTTGCAGTATACCAAAGTTACTAGCAATCTACTTGCTTAGCACTGTAGTCAGCTGTAAATACAAAGTAAATTATCATCCGCCCACTCATAGTCATTAAACACGAGTATGTACTCATCTGTAAAGTACTTGAATATTTATTGTAAATCATATTAAAATAAATAATACGAGTACATGTGTTGCAACTGTTAGTGTGTGTTATTGCTATTGTATTGTACTTACAACAAAAACATCAACAATTGTAATAATAATTTGTTACAACAACAATGAATCCCTCCATGTTTAACGCTTCACACTTCAATTGAATTCATGTGCAAATAACAAATTTACGTTTTATTATTTTGTACACCTTTTGCCCGACCGACCCTTTTGAATGGAAAGGGAAAACTGAAAATAAAAAAATAAAAAAATTATTTGTATCATACAAAAATTAATTTGCACATCTTTTGATAATAATGTTTGTAGTGCTCGTACTTAAATAATAATAATAATCTTTTCGTTGCTGCTTTTCTTTTTTCTCATACAAAACAAACAATGTTGTTCTGTTGTGTGTGCAACTGCAGCAAATACTGCATCTCTTCCACACACACTTAACACTGTGAACTACTCATTTATAGTACAACAGCGTAAGTGTGAACCTTTGCTTTATCTTTCAGTTTAATACATTTTTTTTTTCTTCTTTTTTGTTTAAATTACTATAATCATTCATTCACATTCACACCAATAACTACAATTGCAATTGTTGCATTAGCAGCAGCAGCAGCAGCAACAGCAACAGCAAATGCAAGAATATATTTATGCATTTCTACGTAATAATTTTATTAATAATGAAAGAGTGTGGATTAAATCACAATCAGTCAAGTACATGAAAAACCACAGTCTGGGTAATAATAATAAGGACGGTCTCTTTTTAGTGCTAAATAAATATTACTAATTAATTATTCAAGATTTCAGCATTCCCATGCGTGCTAACAATTTGCACTTCTTTTCAAAAAAGAAAGGATTCAATGTGATTTTTGTCTACACGATTACGAAAGTGAATAAAAAAACAACAAACCAAACATATTAGGAGAAAAAAGTTTTAATCCCATATAGGATGATTTAAATCTTCATATTATTATATTACGTTTATTCAAGTTAAAAACTATTTTTATATAACCATCAGAAACTCTTACGACTCAATTCATTAAGGACTTTATTGAGGTCAGTGAAAGAAACCACTTTTAATATATAAAAGTGCTTATTTGAAAGTGAACAGAGAATTCGGTCTTTTGTTGAAACAGAATTTACAAATTTTAAGACCATTTTAGGTGAAATTAGTGAAAAAGTAAAAAGTTTGTTTGCAAATTGACTGCTTAAAAAATGATTTGAAGAAAAAACTTTTACTACATGAAAATTCTTTGGTAGCAACCAGCGTCAGAACCTCACACTTATTTTTAATAACATCTGCAAAAATCTGAATATTCGTACTCCTAATATTGAAAATATTTACAGACTTAAGAAAATATATAGGAACAATAGACCGTACAAACCTAATGATGAGGTCATAGTCGTAAAATTGCAGTCTGCGTATCTACGACTCTCTATTTCGAAGAGACTCCCGATCAGTGTATCCTTTTCACACATCGGTTGAGAAAGATCGTCATTTCAGTAACCGCCATAAACAGATACTTTGTGCGTCGCGCCGCTTTTGCAGTTTTAGTATCCTCTCTCTTAAGGATGTAAACAGCAAGAGTTTTGCAACAATAGCAAATTTTGGACCCCGGAATATAGTGGCACTAAGGTGGATGAGATTGCTATGCTTACTTTACGTTTTCACCGATCTTGAAAGGCATGCCGCCACAGACGTCAGTACAAGACTAAAAAGAAGGCGATTTTGTGTTTATTTCACCTTAAAAAACCACAACGGCTAAGATCAGTACATACAATTTCTGACCTAGTTTCCAAGATGCTGATAATAGGAGAGTATGAGCATTTTCTAAGGAGGATCAGAACTCCATGGTATGACTAGGTCTAAGTACCTATATATTCTCGTAGGGTGGGTGCAATACTTACTTAACATCGAGTAAGACGGCATTGCTTGATTGTTTCGGAATTTATATAGTGTAAATTTGTGTGCCGATGTTCTCCTATGCATAATTTATCCACTGCTCTTTAAATTGCAATGTATGCATAAAACAAATTTTAATATTTTTTATGTCATATAATACAAACCAACTCATGCTTAATCTATTTGATGAAATTTATAAAATTTAATTTTAAACTTCTCTCATATCAAGGGCTGATCAAATGATGTTGAACATTTTGCTTAACACTTAAATCATTAACATCAATGTGTTTATAGAGTGCTAATGAATAAAAATTTGTATGTACGAGTACATTTCGTGTAGTTACCCTCTGTCCAAATGAAGATGATCAGGCTGCAATTCATATATCTCAAGGTTGCGCATTGTTTTTAAAAGGAAAACACGTTCAAAAGTCCTGTATTTATGTTGTTTGTTCGTGAAACCCTCTGATGCTGGACGATGATTTGTGGAATGGCAGTTGACTCTTTAACTCTAGTAAAGACTATCTTAAAATTTACACAAAATTTTCTTTGAAATTCATTGGAAAACTGATTTTTTTAAGTGAACTTTTTATTCAAACTTATAGAAAGTAGATTATGTATAGAATAGCACATCAGGCTAGTAATATTCATGACTTTACTGGAGCAAACACATTTTTGTTAATTTTAATGAACATTTTTCACGAATACGGTGATCAACAAAGGTCGACTTGATTTTGTCATCAAATAACCCAATAGAAAGAAAACAATGGAGTCAAATAATGATGATGAAAACTTGCAGGATCTTGGTCCAAATCTTTTAATGAATTATGTCACGAGTTGTTTGTGTTGCTGCAACGCAATCTAAAAACCTAACATGCCACTGCTTGATCAGCTTATTTTTTTAGAAGTATGTTCCAAACACAGGATGAATGCATTTGATTTGCGAAAAAAAAAATTTAGTTCTCAAAGCCAAAAAATTAAAAAAGTTCGCCTTAATATCTCTTGATAAAGGTTTAATTTGGTACTTTCAAAAAACTTTTTTCTCTATATTTGAATCGAGGTACTAAGGTACCTTCTTACAAAAATTA